>VWZO01003715.1:12645-24986 GCA_013396975.1 Bucco capensis | reverse complement strand
CACCCCGCCCCGCTCCACCGGCAGCTCCTCAGGCCTTTGCTTCCTCTCCCACCCCCGGTTCAGCTCTCAGAAGGACCTAATAAACCCTGGCAGCAAGTCCTCGGCACTGGTGACCTCCAGCCCTTGGGGCTGCTAACAGGCTCTTTCCCATAGGCTCTTTTGCCTGGGTTTAATTCCTTGCCAAATCTTGCTCGCTCCCTCCCCTTATTAACTCTTGCGTGGGCTGGAAAGCCAGTTGGGATTGTCTCTGAGTTCAAGGCTTTAAGGAGAAAAAAGACCAAATAGATAGTGCTATGGAAGTGTGGGTTCTCAGCTCCCCTTCCCAGAGCACTGGTGTAAATGGGAATATCCCTGGTGGGAGTTGAGTAACACCCAACCAAGAACTGGACCTGGCCAGAGCAGCAGTTTGGGCTTAAAACTGGAAATCACAAAGGGAAATTCAGCTTTGGGACAGATAATTTGGGACACTTCTCCTCACTTGTGTTGTTTTTACCTCTCTGTATCCTCAGAAAGTGCCATTGGATCTGCACAGGAATTGCCTGGCTGAAATGCCAGAGATGCTTGTAGCTGCCTCCCAAAAGGGTTTTATAAACTCCTTGTTCCCCTGCACTACCAAGGTCTACTCAGAAGGGAAACTGAGGCACTCAAAATACAGGCTGGGGTGGGGGGCAAAAGGGAGAGAAGGGCTGTTTGCTTGGAGCCCTGGGATGCTCCATCTCATGAGGTGATAGAGGTTGGGGACAGTAATGACACAACCCTGGGTCAAGATGATCTAGCACACACAGAAAGCCCAGGCAGTGGAAGAAGAGCTCCTGTAGGTGCAGAGAGCTGCAGTGCTGCATGCAGAGAGCTGCAGTGCTGCATGCAGAGCATGTGCTAGGTGCTGTGCAGAACCACAGCCCCATGCCAGGAGGAATGGGGACAGTGGCACCTGCCCCAGCTCCAGGAGGCTCTCAAAGAGAGCTGATGGTGTTTGGGAGGCTGAGATGGAGATGGGAACTCTGCCCCAGGACTTCTCTTGGCTTTGAAAGATGTTTTAATGCCTCTGAGGTGCTGCTGCCCTCCCGTGGCCCCGTGGGCTCTGCTCAGAGAAGGATCATTTTCCACCTAGGATCCAACTCCCTCCTCACTTCTTAATGAGAATTTGGTAAAGGGGACAAGGAGAAGCCCAGAAACTGTCAAGGTAGTGTCAAAAAAGGTTGCACCTTGGCTGGAACATCAATCCAAACCCCAACCCTGCTTTCTGGGTGGCTCTAGGTCTCACCCTGCTCCAGATGCTGGATCCATCTCCCACTGCAGAGCTCTGAGATCATCAAGCCCAAGCATCCACCCAACACTGCCATGCTCACCACTAACCCATGGCCCCAAGTACCATATCTACATGTTTCTTGAACACTTCCAGGGATGATAATTCCACACCTCCTCCCTGGGCAGCCTGGGCCAATGCCTGAGAACCCTCTCAGGGAAGAAATTCATCCTAATATCCAATTTGAACCTCCCCATGCACAACTTGAAGCCATTCCCTCTTGTCCTATTGCTTGTTACCTGGGAGAAGAGACTAACTCCCCCCTTACTACCACCTCTTTTCAGGGAGTAGTAGAGAGTGAGAAGGTCTCCCCTGAGCCTCCTCTTCTCCAGACTAAAGCACCAGCCCTGGAGTGTTTGACCTGCCTGCACCCATCTGTGCTCTCATCCTGCCTGAGGACAAGGATGACATGAACCTAACTCAGCACATCAGCACTCAGTTTCCCTGCTCAGTGCTTGTCCTGCAAACATCTCCATGCTGTTAACTCCAAGCTCACTTAGCAGGCAGTGGGATGCTCTGGGATTTGAAGCCCCTGGCTGGAGGAAGGCAAGGAGCAGGCAGGGGAGTGTTTGTGAGCTGAGTGTTCTCATGGTTCTGGATGCTCCATCACAGCAAGCTGTGACCCAGGAGAGATGGATGGGTGCAGCAGCCCAAATATATGCACGGATGTGTGGGGAGAGGAGAGGCTGGAGCTGGAGCCAGCAGAGGGAGCAGAAACTCCTTCAGCCTGGGAGTGAGCTCCTAGCCTGGCTGGGGTACTGGGATGGGTACTGGGATGGGTACTGGGATGGGTACTGGGATGCGTACTGGGATGCTCTGGGTCCCCGTAGGGATATTTCCTGCCCCTCAGGTCAAACATAAGGAGATGCTCTTGTTCCATTAGGGCTTTCTGCCTCCCTCCTGCAAGTCCTTCTGCTGCAAACTGCCCTCCCAGAGCACACAGCCCTTCAGGGAGACAAACACCACCTGCAAAATAAGGAGGAAAAAGCAACAAGTAAACCCCAAACTGAACAGTGTTTGAGCCCCTGAAGTCCCAGCAGCAGAAGAGGGGCACAGGGCTCAGGCACCTAAAAGGAAAATCAGTTGGCACTCTCTGCCAAACCACCTCCACTGCCAGCCAGCCTCATGCTACTGCCTTTAGCTGCCATTTATCAGTTCTCATTTTAGGTTTATTAAAGTGCCCTTCAGGGGCTGAGCAGAGAAAGCTAAGATGTACACAGATAAATCAGGATAAGATCCTCACACCATGGCTTGGGAATGCTGGGGCATCCACACATGTTTCAGGGGTGAACACCAACAGGCAAAGCCAGGACATGGCAGTTTCATGGACACAGCCCTGGGATGGACAGGGTCAGGATGGAGCCAGACACTGCTGGACATCTCAATTCCTGGTGTCACTTTGGGACTGTACACAGATGCAGAGAGGGGAGCAGTGATGAAATCTCCCCTGGGATGTCCTTGGTGGGGCTGAGGGGCCTGAGTGAGAGGCTCTGTGATGCTTCATCCCTGGGTGCAGCAGTGGTGCTGCTGTAGGACCCAGAGCAGGCAAGGAGATCAGGGTATAGCATTGCAGTGCTCCCCTGCAAAGGGGCTAAAAGAGCAGGAGGGGGAGAAGAGAGACACAAAGACACCCAGGGAGGAGGAAACCCTCAGGCAGAGGAAGATAAAGATGCAGAGAAGGAGATAGATCCATCTCTCATTTGGAGGCACAGGACAGGCATCACTGAGCAGAGCTGGGGGTGGACTGGGCTGGATTGGGCCAGCGCTGCTCTGGGAAGGAGTGGGTGGCACAGAGCAGCAGCAAGCAGGGACAGAGAGAGCAGCACTGACCTGAGGCTCAGGGAGCATTTGTGTCTGGGGACAGCAACCTGCCAGAGGGACCATGGGGGCTGCCTTCGGGAGCAGGTGGAGGGGCTGGGCTGGGAAGAAGGATGGGTGAGGAGCTGCTCTGTAGGGTCTTGGGGGTCTGGCAGGGCAGAGAGGGGGTGCCCCGCTGTGGGGAAGGGGTGGGCATCCTGGGGGAGGTGGAGGGGGAGGAAGGCGGGCCTGAGGGGAGCCTGCAAGGGGGTGGAGTTGCTGCTTTGGGTGGGTTTTTTTTCCTCTTTGAACACGGGGAAGACTTTAGCTTGGAACTTGCCTTTGTGGAGCTCCTAGCCGGCAGGAAGCAGCTCTCCCCCCTGCAGGAGAACCCCAGGGAAGAGGCTTGCATCCCGCGGCTCCTGGCACCTCCCAGGCGGGCAGCAGCCAGGGCAGGAGGCATGGGGCGATCCTGGGCTCCCTTCCTCTGCCCTGAGCCTCTTCTGCCTCTTCTGTCTCTCTCTTTCTGCTTTTTTGGGAGCTTGTGCTAACGCTGTCTGTGCCAGGAGGGATCCGGGGACTGAGCCACCCCTTGGCAGCACAAATTGGCTTCCCACCTGCTCACAGCCTCCAGGAACTTTCCTCTCTTTCTCCATCCAAAGTGCTGGCAGCAGAAAGGCAGAGGTGGCTCGGAGCTCAGCGGCTGAGCCCTGCCATGTGAGGGGTGGGCATAGGAGGGGACAGCAAGCTTTCCTCTTGCCTTCCCTGGAGATTTGGGATCGTGCATAGACCATGAACGACTCCTTTTTCAACGAGACTCTCCTCGAGCAGGGAGCTTACCCCAACAGGACCCAAGGCTTTGGGATGCTCATGGCCTGCTGTAACGGGACCAGCTCGGTGCTGGCGAGCGACGGTGGCTCCTCGGTGCTGGCACCTGATGAGAGGAGCCTGTACATCACCAGGGTGGTGCAGATTGCTGTCCTCTGTGTCCTCTCCTTGACTGTCATCTTTGGCATCTTCTTTTTGGGCTGCAACTTGCTGATCAAGTCAGAGAGCATGATTAACTTCCTGGTGAAGGACCGGAGACCTTCCAAGGATGTGGGAGCTGCAATCATGGGACTTTACTGAAGCCAGCAGCCTTTTGTAGGCAAGTGAACTCTCTGGACCTGGTGCTGAGATGCACATTCCTATGTCTTTGGGGCAGCTGGGGATGGGTGGGGGGAAGTGGAAAGGGAGGGAGAGGTCTTCTCATATGTCTGTGTCCATGGGGAAGCAAACCTGTGCTTCTCCTCAGTTGTGGTGCCTGGGGAACTCTCTCCCCAGGTTTCTATGAAGCACAAGCAATGATCAGCATTGTGTTGCATGCAGAAATGGTTTAAGTTTTGCATGAAACTTGCAGAAACAGTGCTAATGTGCAGCTCTGGACTCTTTGCTGCTGTTACCTTGGATACTGCTACCTGGACTTAGGGCTAAAGAAAACAAAATGGCAAAAAACCCCAAAGCAAATTACTCACTACAAAAAGGAAACAAAACAACAACAGCAAAACCAATCTAAAGAGAGAGCCAAATGCCTGGCAGGGAGCACACCTTTGACCTTGGGGCTGGGGGAGGGAAGGGCTCTCTGGGTCATACAACAACCAAATGTGTCAGTCTGTTTGTATTTTGGCCTTCAAGCATGCAGCTTCTGGCAGTTTTGTATTGGGCAAAGCATGTTCTTCCTTGTTTTTCTGAGCTATCCTGTTAAATAAACTGCTACTTTCTTCTTTCACGCTGTGCTGAAGAAAGATAAGAAGTCAGAGGACTACACTCCCCCCCCCCAACAAAAGCATGCTTGTTTTTGTACACAACAGCTTTTTTTTCCCCCAAGTGTGATATTGTTACAGTCCTTGAGGTTTTTGTAGTTTTTGGAAACCTGGTGAACATTCAGGAAAAAAAAAAGAACCTGTTTCAAAAGAATTTTGTGTTGGTTTCCTTTTGTTCCTCTGTGTGTGTGCAGTTCAGGCATCTCAGTTCTAGTGCCAGGTATCATCAGCTCACATCCCAACTGACCTGGGATTAGAAATACTCCTTTAAAGCAGGAATTACCACTCAGTTTCCCCAGGCAAGTGTCAGTTATCAAGCAAATAAATGGAGAAGCTCTGCATTTCAGGCTCCTGTTCAATACCTGCACAATGCAGAGGCAGAGATCCAGACCCAGTGCCTCTTGCAAAGCAAGATTTCAGCCTCCCAGATACAATCTCCAGCTCCTCTGATCCTGATGAGCTGTCAAAACTAAATTATGTGAGAGGAGGAGGCCTCCTGACCTTTACTCTGTGATGGAATTGCAGCTCTGTCTGTGGGTGTGAACTGGAAATGGTTTGGGTTTTGTTGCACCAACAATATTCCTGCTGGGGCACTTCTGGAGTGGGAAAGCCATCCTGGCTACTGCAGGAGCTGAGCTATTGGGATGGAAAGCCAGAAGAGCAGCTCTGCCATTCCCAGCAGGAGGAACAAGCTCAGAGTATGTTTTGGAATGAATCACTATTTGCTGAGCACCTTCTGCAAGGCTCTTCCAGGGTCCTGGTGTGCTCAGAGCAGCACTTTCACTGCTTGCTCTCACTAACCTCTTGTCTCTAATGCCTTAAGAGCACAAAGACAACGTGGCAGCAGGACCAGAATATGGGATTCAGAGCTCTGAAGCATCCTGTTGGTGCCAGTGGAATGGCTGAAGAAGCAGGGCTCTGATTTTTATCATCAGTTTGTAGGTCCTGCATACCTGAGCAGCCTCCTCAGCACAGAGGGTTTGCTGTCATGCCAGCACAGGTAGATGTGGCTTTCCCAGGGATTTTGGCCTCTGTTGCTGAAGGAGGGGTTATGGCCATTGATCTCTTGGCATATGAGTGCAAACTGTGGGAGCACAGCCTGGTCATCAGCCCAGGCTCTGATGCCACTAACCCCAGAGCAGGCAATGACCCAGCTCTGCAGACACTTAGGAGAGTTCTTCCATGTATAACCTAAATGTCTAAGAGCATCTTCAGGTGACTGTGCTATCTGAGGAGAGCCCAGACCTACTCACTAAACTCCCACCCAGCTTCTGCTTTAAGCTGCCACTTGGTCCCTCTTGGCAAGCCATGGCCCCAGCACAGGGACAATTCAGAGGTGATGGAAGAAATCTTCCAGGGTTAGCAAGGCAAGCAAGGCCCAGGAAAAGCTGTTAATCCAAAGGAAGTATCAAAATCACCTTAACTCTGACTTGCAGCAGTGCCCTGAGTCAAATGATCTCAGCAGTCACTACCTGCCTTGCTCTGCCAGGGCTGTGACAGCTGGTAGGCATCATCCACATGCCATATGTCTCCAGGGAGTTACTGAACTTCTGTCTTGCTTGCAATGGGTTTAAGACACTTGAACACAAGTCTTCATCCCATTAGAAGTCCAATAAAATGCTGATTAACCCTAAAGAGAGGAGGAACTACTTGGGGAAAAGAAGATCCCATAGAGTTAGAGACTTGGGGTCTAAAGACCCTCTGGAAGTGAAGGCATGGTTGCTGTTTTAACTGGCCTGACTCCTTCCCTAGCAGAGGATGAGGTGGTCCCTCCAGGGCTTGCCTAAGGAGATCAGAGACCAGAATGGCTCTTTCTCTTGCTTTCCCCCCACAAATAGCTGTGCTTTTTTCATCCTACACCTACTTATTTAGCTTAAACTCACTGTGGGTGATGGCTCCCAAGAAAATGTAAGCAGTTTTGATTTGAACAAGGCTGGTTTGATGTTAACTTAGTTTTTAAACTTTTTACTTCTGGTATATTAGCTTCCAGAGCCTTGCTGTGGTGCCAGGAGCTGTGCAGGTGTGAGTGTGGCTCTAAAGCAGAGCAGAGGGACAGGGAGAGCAGGGACATGATGAGGTGGTTTCATCCCATCAGTGCCAGAGTGAGGAGCAGCCACTGAATCTCATTGCAAAGCATCTCCTAGCAGTGGGATTCAGGATACCAATGCCATCCTGTGGGACTGGCCACATTCATCTCAGTCCCTGAGAGTCCCTTCTCTGGGAACAGTGGTGATTTTAGGCAGCACGTGTGTCCCTTTGGGGAGCACAACAGCCTGGAGACCTTGGCAGAGCTCAGGAAACTTGGGGTATCTTCTTAGCTAGTTCATGGGGGTTTAGAAAAGGTAGTTTGTCACCTCCTTTCCAGCCCCTAAGCTGCCTGCCCCATCCTGGATACCAGCTCTGGGAGCTTCAGTGCAGCACATGGCCAGTCCTAGCTTTACCTTGCTAATGGGAAACTGCTTCTTGAGCCCTGCCAAGAGCAACCTGCTAGTGGAAAACTGCTTCTTGAGCCCTGCCAAGAGCCACCTGCTAATGGGAAACTGCTTCTTGAGCCCTGCCAAGAGCAACCTGCACTGGAGCTCCACAAGCCTCCTCAGGAGCCAGCCCCATGTCTCTGGGCTGCTCCCCACTTGCCATGATTCTGTTCCAGCTGCAATTCCTTCTCTCTAGACAGGCAGCAGGAAAAGGGCAGAGCAGGACAAGTGTGAGAGCATTTCCCCTTGCCTGCAAAGAGAAATCTCTCTGGGATCACTGGTCATAACCCTTGGGGATATAAAGAGGTGACTTGGCTCACCTGAGGTCACCTCATCCTGCCTGTGCTGGGGAGAACAAGCTCCAAATGCTAACCAAGCACCTTCTCCCTGCCCTGGAAGTCTTGGCTGAGGGTGATGAAAGGGTTAAAGAAGCTGAGGCACACAAACAGCTTCGGGTGGAGGAGGGAGGATCCCAACCTGAGCCTTGGCACCAGCTGTACTGGAGCTGGTGCACCAAACATCCCCAGTATTTAATAATTGCTGAGGATTGCCATGGTAATGAAGCTCAGAGTCAGGTTGGCATGGGAACAGCCTTTTCCCTTCCTTTATTTATTATTTTTCTTTTAGGCAGGGAGGTATTGCCCAGGTTGTCACCTCCACCCAGACTGAACACACCTTGGAGAGCCCCAGAAACAAGCATCATAAGAAAAGAGAAGTAGAATCAAATCAAATTAGATAAGTAGCATCTTGTCACAGAATCACCGAGGCTGGAAAAGACCCCCAGGATCATCAAGTGCAGCCTAGGACCCAATACACCACAACATCTAAACCATGCCACTCAGTGCCACATCCAATCTTTTCTTAAACACCTCCAGGGATGGTGACTCTGGGCTTGCTCTGGAAGGAGCCAGGTTGTTCCAGATCCACATTGCCCTGGAAAGGCTGGCAAGTGGCTGGAGTGGAGCTCTGCAGGTGCCACAGTGAGTGCTGCTGGGGGTGAGGGGCTGTACCTCTCTCAGGGATGGAGCTGGGCTGCTCTACCATCACTTGCCTTCCTTGCCAGCCCTCTGGCCTGGCTTCAGGTGTTGTCCCCAGCTGGCTAAAGGGAAGCACACACATGNTATCCTCTTTTTATCAGTGTGCTTAGAAAAGGCGCTGAGGAGGAGCATGGATGGAGCCCTCCCTGGAGCTTCATTTGTGAAGCCTAGCCATACATACACACAGGAGAACAGTCATGGAGAAGGCTGAGCCCCCAGAGGGATGCTGTGATCCCAGGCCATGAGCTGCAGCCCTGAAGCTCCCAGAGCTGGTCTTCAAGCTAAGGCAGGCAGTTTATGACAAACTACTTTTTCTAAACCCCCATGAATGAGCTAAGAGGAAAACCCAGGTACCCTGAGCTCTGCCAAGGTCTATTGTGCTCCCCACCAAGCCTGAGTCTCCCTCCTGCCCTCCCCTCAGTGGGCAGATCCCCATATCCATCTCCCCTCCGGAGCCATCTCCTCCAGCAAGTGTGTCAGCTTTCTCCTGCTGCTCCTCATACTGCTTTTTAATGTAGTGCTGGTGAAACCAGCAGCTTTGTCAGCCCATTTTCTGTTCAGCAAGCTGAGGCAGTGCATGGAGGGGTTCACTTAGCAGAGAGATGGCTTGAAACAGGCAGTGCAATTACTCAGGCCCACAGCTCCATCAATCCCCAGCACAGCTCAGTGTGGCTCTCTTCTAGCAGCTCTGGGAGAGCCATTAGCCTCCAGGTGAAGCCTCTGTAATCCATTTAGCTCTGCTAGCAAGGGACAAATTGATGCCATGAGAATCAGGTACTGAAGGGAGAGCTGAGGCCAAGCAGTGAGAGAATTCAAGAGCTAGCATTGCCTCACAGCTTTGGGGACTTTGCCTCCCAGTTGCTCTGCTGCAAAGGGAAACATTTCTCAGATTCCTTGGCTTCCCAGCTGCTTTACTGCTGTGGCTACTGATGGCATTTTAGCCCAGAATTCCTCACATCCTCTGTCCTGCTCTGGCTCCAGACCTGAGCCTGCCTGCAGTTGCTAGGCTGGCACAGGGCTTGCTCCCTCCTGAGGTGTGCAGAGCACCAGGCACCCACCACAAAACCTGGGCCACAGAAAGCTCCTCACCTCCAGCTAAACGTGGCATGTTCCTCTTGCTCTTTGTCAAATTGGAGCTGACAGTGTGAGCAATGAGAGTCCTTGGTATGAACCATGGATCTTACAGTTCCATCTGCAGTAGGGAAATGAACTCCAGAGTCATCTTTTCTTCATGACCCCCCAAGTGTTCACAGCTCACAGGTTTCTGTGCAGCTCTCAGTGCCTCCCCTCTCTCCTCCTGCAGTCCCAACGTGTAGCTTTAACAGGATAAGACAGCTGAAGAAGCAGGCAAAATGTAATTAGGCTTTAATCAGCTGAGTTCCTTCTCTCCCCTAATTGAAAATGGGACAAATTGGTTGCGATGAATTCCCAGTGCAGCCAGGCCTCCAGCTGCCACTCCACTGCCCAAGGAAACTGAGCATCCTCTGACCTCCAACAGTCTGCAGGCTCCAGTTCCTCACCTCCAGAGAGAGCTGAAAACCCCTAGCCCTCCCCAGGCTGTAGGGAGGGTGCTTTAGTGACCCATGCCCATGGTTCTTCATCCCACACACCTCATAAAGCCAGTGGGTCATCAACATGCCAACAATCCCAGTGTGATGGGACCTACCCTGGGCTCTTTGCAGCATGCCAGAGGGTTATAGCTGGAGAGGTCAAGAGGCTCCACTTGCCTTCCTCATGATTATAGCATGCAAGCAGCTGGCTGGCCTCAAAGAGTGGCTTTGTATGGTCAGTGCTGGATGCCCCTTCTCCTGTCTCTGCTGCTCAGTCTGTCCCAGCTCGTGGGTTTTCTGTTTCAGCTTCAGGGCTGTCCTGGGCTGATGGAAATATCTAGAGTATAAGCTGGAGTTGCCATTGCCTAGAAGTGCCTTGGGAATCTTTTCTGGTAGAAAAGCATGGAGCTGTGCTAGAGCTTCCTTGTGCCTGGACAAAGCTGAACATCTCCACTGAATGACACAAGGCAAAGTGAAGCAATCTTCCTGAGGAGCTCCAGGAAACAGCTTGGTTGCTTAGCTCAGGTACACAGTTTTTCTAGCAAGTCCCTTGTGAGACTCCCCAGCCTTGTTCCAGGGAGCAAGGACTTGGTTTGTGGTCCAGGTGGCAGTTTCCCAGTGGCCAGAGATGGTTCAGGGACATTGCACAGGTAGTTGTTGATAAGTTGGAGAGGCAGGATGTCATCCAGAAGGACCTGGACAAGCTGGAGAGGTGAGCCCAGGTGAACCTCAGGAGCTTCAACAAGACCAAGTGCAGGGTCCTGCCCCTGGGTCAGAACAATCCCCACTATCAATCCAGGCTGGGGATGAGATGATGGAGAGCAGCCCTGCAGAAAAGGCCTTGGGGTGCTGGTGGCTGAGAAGCTGGCCATGAGCAAACAGTGCACGCTGGCAGCCCAGAAGCACAATGGCATCCTGGGCTGCAGCAAGAGAAGCGTGGCCAGCAGAGCCAGAGAGGTGATTCTGCCACTGCACTCTGCTCTGCTCACACCTCCTCTGCAATACTGGGGCCAGCTCTGGAGCCCTCAACACACAAAGGCCATGGAGCTGCTGGAGCAGGTGCAGAGGAGGCCACGAGAATGCTCAGGGGCTGCAACACCTCTGCTCTGAGGACAGGCTGAGGGAGCTGGGATTGTTCAGCCTGGAGAAGAGAAGGCTTCAGGGGAACTACTAGTGACCTTCCAGGACCTAAAGGGAACTTCCAAGCAGGCTGCAGAGGGCCTGTTTGCAAAGGCCTGCAGTGAAAGGACAAGGGGCAATGGTTTTAAATTGGAGAAGAGTAGATTTAAACTGGACATTAGAAAGAAGTTCCTCCCCACGAGGGTGGTGGAACACTGGCCCAGGTTGCCCAGGGAGGTGGTTGAGTTCCCATCCCTGGAGGCATTGCAGGTGAGGCTTGCCAGGGCTCTGGGCAAGCTGCTCTAGTTGGGGATGTCCCTGGCCACTGCAGGGGGGTTGGACTAGATGAGCTCCAGAGGTCCCTTCCAACCCAAACCATTCTAGGATTCTATGAAATAAACCTGATCTTGTTCTTCTTCATGCCCAGAAACTAGCTGGACTTCCTCTGAATCCTTGGCTGCAGTTTCCTTCCTCTCTGTCCCTGGTAGACAGCCTGCTGTGTGCCAGCTGGCTGCATTTCATTGTGGAGTTGGGGAAAGGAAGCAGAGAGGGGATGACAAATGACACACAGGTTTCACTCAGCACTGGCTGTTCATCATCTGCTTGTGCAGCAATGTAATCATGACTGGGGTGGACAGAGTGGGCATGAGGCAGAAACTAAGCACATTTGCACCACTCCTCTAGTTGGTGGCTTTGTTTTTCCCCCACCTCTCTCTGCCTGGGCTGTATCAATAAGGGTATTTCATTTACTCTGAAGTTCAAACAGTTTCCAGCTTTATGTGTTTCCCAAAGAAATGGAGAACAGGGAACTCTGGATGTTGCTCCAGCATCACAGTAACACAGTATCCCAGTATGTGAGGGGTTGGCAGGGCCCTAGAAAGATCATCTAGTGCAACCCCCCTGCCAGAGCAGGAGCACCTAGACCAGCTCACACAGCAATGTGTCCAGGCAGCTCTGCAATGGCTCCAGACAAGGAGACTCCACAGGCTCCTGGGCAGCCTGGGCCAGTGCTCTGGCACCTGAACTGCAAACAAGATCCTCCTCAGCTTAATACTAAACCTCCTGTGGTCCAACTTGCTCCCATTCCCTCTTGTCCTACCATTGGATGCCATGGAGCAGAGCCTGGCTCTCTCCTCCTCACACTCACCCTTCCCATATTTCTAAGCATTGCTGAGGTCTCCTCTCAGTCTCCTCTTGTCCAGGCTGAAGAGACCTAGCTCTCTCAGCCTGTCCTCCTAGGGCACATGCTCCACTCC
>VWZO01003713.1:74533-86846 GCA_013396975.1 Bucco capensis | reverse complement strand
ACGAGACTGGTGAAGGGGCTGGAGGGGAAGCCATATGAGGAAAGGCTGAGGGAATTGAGACTGTTTAACCTGAAGTAGAGGAGACTCAGGGGGGACCTTATCGCCCTCTACAACTACCTGAAGGGAAGTTTTAGTCAGGTAGGGGTTGGGCTCTTCTCCTTGGCAGCTAGTGACAGGACAAGAGGCCATGGCTTGAAGCTGCAGCAGGGGAGGGTTAGACTGGACATTAGGAAGCACTTCCTCACGGAGAGGGTGATTGGGCTCTGGAACAGGCTGCTCAGGGAGGTGGTGGAGTCACCATCCCTGGAGGTGTTTAAGAGAAGATTGGATGTGGCACTGATTGGCATGGTTTAGATGTTGTGGTGTTATTGGGTCATAGGCTGGACTTGATGATCCTGGGGGTCTTTTCCAGCCTTGGTGACTCTGTAATTCTGCAATAAGTAAATCATTCAACAAATCTCTCCCCACCCTTGCCTTGCAGGGGCAGCTTTCACCAGAGTTTAGCTTTCACCTCCCAACAAAGACTGAACATTAAAGCCATCAAAGGATGTACAAAGAAGGTGAGTGAATATCATGCATAGCTCCAGAAAAAGGTGAACCTACTCCTCTTTCTTCTTAAAGGGCATTTGGCACAGAAACAGGGTGCACCAAGGCACCTTAGGCTTTCCCTATTACAGGATTATAGAGGAATCAGTTTTTTCTGTTGTGTACGCTCTTGCCATTAAGGTTACAGTACAGATTCAGGCAGATTCTGCCCTGAACTTCATTTTAATCTGTATATAGACAGAAACAGTAATTAATGCCTTTTAGAAATAAAGCTGGGGCTGGAAATGCTCTTTAGCAATTTATTAGACAGATCTGCCAACAGCAAGTAGTTTTTCCCTTTTTCTGTTAATATTATTTCTATTAGTATTGCAATCACATTTATTCTCAGTGTGATCTCCTACACAAAGATTCCTCATCCAGAAAAGTCACCTTGAGTTTCCTATTTTTCTTTGAATTCAAATGCATCAATGCTGCAATACTTTCCTTTTGCTCTGTGTGCCCCCATATCAGTCATGAATAACTACACAAATGTATTTTCTCTAGCCAACTTCATGTAACTTTTCTTGAAGAGCAAATTTATCCCTGTCTTAAGAACTTTATTTTAATTTTCTGATGTTCTTTTCCCTTCATGCATATTTCAAGTTTATCGTAGCCAGAGTCAATGAAACTGTTCAGCCATTCTTCTGCCAGAGCTCTTTACCTGCTTTCAAGAACAGCAAAACCTCAAAGCTGGCATGGCTTTATTATTATTCCTGCAGGTAAGCCCTCAACCTGTACTGGTGATGGGTTTTTTCCTTCTCAATAAAGGACTCTGCACTTGTGTTTGTTGAATTTCAGGATGTTCCTCTCTGCCCATCTTTCCAGCCTATCAAGAACCTTCTGGATGGCAGCAAAGCAATCTGGGCTATCAGCCATGCCACCTTGTTTTCTATCACCAGCAAACTTGCTGTGGAGGCACTGTATTCAGCAGAAAAAGATCTGAACATGAGCCAGTAGTGTGCCCAGGTGACCAAGAAGGCCAAGAGCATCCTGGCTTGTATCAGAAATAGTGTGGCCACCTCATTAGTAAGGTGATTGTGCCCCTGTACTCAGCACTGGTGAAGCCACACCTCAACTATTGTGTTCAGTTTTGGGACCCTCACTACAAGAAGGACATTGATTTGCTGGAGTGTGCCCAAATAAGGGCAACGAAACTGGTGAAGGGTCTAGAACACAAGTGTTATAAGGAATGGCTGAGGAAACAGGGATTGTTTAGTCTGGAGATGAGGAAGCTCAGAGGCAATGTCCTCTCTCTCTACAACTACCTGAAAGGACGTGGTTGTGGGTGAGCCATGAGAAGATCTGTTTGTGCTTTTTGTGAGGTGGAGAGAATACGGTGAGCCACAGGATGTATGGCTAGGCTTCGCNGAGCACATCCTACCCATACAAGGATTACAGGAACATGGTTATCGCTCCCCACACTTTACCGTGGGCAATGAGTTTAATGCTCCCTCTGCTATCAGCACAATTATCGCACCAGGGACCACAGAAGACCCCAAGTGATTTTCAGACTGGAGCCACAGGATAGCACTGAAGCAAATAATCTTGCAGTCTGTGTGTGGGTATTTCCAGCCTAAATGTACCAGATCGGCTGGATTTTATTTTGTAGTGCCACACAATCCAGCTACCCTGGCCTGAAAATAGCACTGACCTTGTGCAAACAGGTGTTGTCTGCAAGGTAAGGCAGAGCTGGGAGCAGCACCAAGGCAGCCTGCAGCTCTAGTCACCTCATCAGGAATTAGGAGCTGTTGGTTCTGCTATGAGCCACTGTGATGGTGAGAGTGATAGTGTTACGTAAAAAGACAAAGCATCAGAACTGAAGGCTGGTTAAGGAGAGAAGACCAAAGAGTCATCAAGAGCAAATTCAGATAGTAAGTTGTTAGAACTGAAAACCTAAGTCAAACAGAATTTCCAGTCAAGAAACTGGAATGTAATGGAATGCTTTATTCAGTGAGAACAAGAAGATGTCCTTACTTTTCAGACCTCCCTCTTTAGTTAGGCAGTATCAATCCTTTATATTGCACAGTCTTTATCATCCCTGCACATTGCCATAGGGGCATGCATATTAAATTTCAGAAAACAAGCTAATTCCTAAGGTTTGATTTTGTTTATGAAAATCAGCTCCTGTTGCTGTCAAGGAGTATGGAATAGTTGCCTTGATTCCTCTGCCTTTTCCAGGCCTCAGGGAATATTAATTCATGCATTACTACTCACTCTCCAGTATTTCCTCTCCCTCTTACTCTCTCTTTACATAAGCTTAATTATTTAATGTACTTACATCATCCTGTAAACCAATACATATTCAGAGGATTACTCAAAACAAGGCAGTCTGTAAGGATGTTCACGGTATTGTATCATTTTACCCCACTTCACCATTGCGGCAGATATTGATAGAGTTGATTTACTCATGCATGTGTATCCAAATGGGACAGATGGATGTAGGATTTGTGCAGAGGTTTATTATGACACAGCTGAGGCGCCTGATGTTAGTCTAGGTCCTGTACCCAGCCCTAGCAATCACCTGAGCAAGACAATGCTGAAAATGGGAGAAAAAGAGCTTCTTTTTTGTTGTTGTTGTTGCTGATACCTTGATCAGTAATGATGTGAGCTTGTAGGGTAGATGGGTGAAATGTTTCTTGGTCTATGATCAGCTTGTCTGAATCTCAGGTTGTGTGCCCATGACATGCTGCTGCCTAATCCTTTTGGGCGGATGGATACCATGGCCGTAGGCTGCAAGGCATCTGAGTGCTGCGAATGTGCTCAGACTTTTCAAATTAGCATCAAAACATAGATGTCTGACTTTGGCATGGTGGGTCAGTATTTGTCTCCTCCTAAAGCCAATGCAAACAAGTTGAGACCTCAAATCTGCATTGCGTGCTGTGGCTAACTTGAAAAAACTGAATTTGGCTTCCAGGGTGGATCCCAAATGGGATTTCATTGCTGGGTGATCCAGCAGCACACAGGTTCAGGATTTTATCTCCAGAGCCACCAGCTGACAGAGGTGCTGTGGTCTGTGTATCATGGTAAGCATGCCCTCAATTCCTTTCTTTTTACTATAGCCTAAAGATATTTCCTATTCACACCCCCCCTCCCCCCATCACAGCAGTGTGTATAATAGCAGTGAGTTCGCCATCTTCTCCAGAGTTGTGGATGCTATTTTTGTAGCAAGGAGTGAGGACAAGTCAGCATCATGAAAACTGCAAAGAACCATCAGTAAGTGAGCAGCATCAAGACAAACACAAAGCAAGTCATTGCACTTTTAATCAGATTTTTCACACCTTTTCTTCTTTTTTCATATTTCACTCAAAGTTACACTCCCTAAAAGGTTCCTATATGTATGCAAAGGTAATCCATCATGAAGGAATTTGATTTCATTTTAGATGGCTATAAAACAAGCTTCTCAGATTTTTAAATATATGCTTTATTACTGCAGGGAACATGAGTAGTATCAAAGTGTGATCAATCACATAGTTATTCAAACCATTATGGAGGAGTTACTTCTTGAAAATCTTACCCTGTAACCCTTTTTCAAAATGCTGTCAAAGCCAGGCATTCAAAAAAGTCACTGGATTATATCCCACAAATCACAGGACGGTTCTGAAATTCAGATATTGGTTTTGTTTTTTTTTTTTTGTTATTCGTATTAAATATTATATAAAATAGTAGTTAAGTAAGATTTCAAAGTTACTTATCTATTTATTTTCATCTCCTATAGGGCTAGAGACAACAGAAATAATTTGGAAAATAAGTTTGCAGTGACCTGGGTCATACACAGGATTAAATTGTACCACAAATCAGTACCTCAAACCAGCAATTTTTACTTTTAGTATTTGAGTTTTATTCAGTAAGGTATCAGGCAATAATTCTTTTCACTTAACACAATGATTGGGATGGTGTTTTTTTTCTGACTACATGATTCGGACTGCTCTGCAGATGAAAAACAAAATACACGGCTGGCAGGTTTGTTAGAGAAGCTAGTTACCAAAGGATGAATGGAGTTCTTTGGAGTTGCTTATTATTCTTGCCATGCTTTACTAACTAGAGTAAAACCACACTTTTCAGTTCTAAAAGATAGTCTGTGTGCTCCTTACAATGTTATTTCTGTTCACAGAATGTCAGCTTCTCATATCTGAGCTTCCCTATCTCTTATAAAGTTATAAAAATGTATTTTTACATAACATATCTTGGAGGTTTACTTATGCAACACTCAACTGAATATTTTACCTAGTTTCTAATGTTGTTTGAAGATCAAACAAGGTTTAACCAATCAGTACTAGATATAGAGGATTTATCTGCAACCACACTATGCTATTCCTTTAATGCCTTTCAGCAACATAAGTGCTTATATCCTAATAGGTTTTTAGCTTAAGATCTAATCATCCACTCTTGAATTAAGATGCTTGAATGAAGCCAACTCATTTGGAACTAAGCAATTGAATGTCAACCGAGACATATGGCATAGAGACTGAATTACAAAGGATCTTTTCTTAGCCATCTATTACGGAAGCAAGACTAAGACCCCAGTAGTATTATTAGTTTACTCATTTATTTGCTAGCAAATAATTGAGAGTAAGATCTTCTTAAGAAAGTGGAAATGGTCTGATAGTTGCAGTCTGGTGGTATAGTACATTCCCGTGTGCATTGATTAAATCTCCCCCATCCATACTTTATGAGTCTCTGCTCATCTGTAAATCCCCTTCTGAAACTGGAAGAAACAAACAAAATATGCAGTGCAACAATTCTAACACAGTGACTAAAATTAAAAGTTATAAGGTAATGTCAAGTCCTCTAACATTTACTAAGAACTCTAGACGTTACCCTGCCCTGTATTATTCAAGTCTTATTCTCTGACAAAATATTTATTTTAAGAAGGTGTTTATGACAAAATTTATGTCAAAAAATAGCACTGTCTATCAAAGTATAGAGCAGAAGTTTCCTTTGGTTCTGAAGCTATTCCACTCTCTCTAATCTCAACATGCTACTGAGAAAAATATGCTACTGCAGTATCAGTAAGAAATACTGAAGTGGACATCTTTCCACATTTTTCATATCTGGGACAGAAAGACCACAACTGAAAATAAAAAGCAATAAAAAGGAAATCTGAAAGTACATTTTCTGAGACAGTTACTTTACATAGATAGTTGTGAGGACAATAAATTCAAACTATTATAAATCCTTATGACCGAGTAAGGTTATTGCATCAAAGAAGTTGTGTTTATCATTGTGTGGCTGAGAAAAAACACAAAGGTTTTTTTTATAATACTATCAACAGCTTCTGCTTCTAGTTTTAAGGAAGATACAGTTAGACAACAAGGTTGCATCATCTTTTAAATTCATGCATTACTAAGGGCTTCTTCAGCAGGCAGTGATTGTCTCTCTGAAATAATTGCTATCCATAGAAATTATTTATATAGAGTAGCAATTCCTACTCTAGGCTCAGTAAAACTGTAACATGAGCTGCAACTACAGTCCAGGAGCTTTCCCACTTTAAAGGCATATGTAGTCCAAAAGGCAGAACTGCTTCCTCAGTATCAGTACAAGAAACACCTGTCAAGTATGATTACAGTGGTAAAAAGATGCAGTGTAGTTCAAACACACAGTGTAGTTCAAAACCCATCCATCCTGTGATGGGTTGGACATGATTTTCCTTCCTCCCAGCAGACTGTAGAGAACTGACTTTGCAAGTTTAAGAGACCTTTTGTCATTCTAATTGTAGACAACTTCTTATAAAAGCTTGTTGATAGGGACAGATATGATAAGATCTGTTTTATCTTTGCTAAATATTACATTTTATGTAAAGCACAATTTTTGATGTTGGAATTTGTGTTATTAAGTACCTGGGAAACAGAAAAGGTGGTTTTAAGATCAGATTAACTCTGAAAAGCTCTGCAAAACAGACTGTCCTATTAAAAAGTGTTGCAAAGCAGAAAGGTTCATGTCTTTGTGTAAATGCAGCCATTATGAAAGTGACTTTAAGAATAGCCTGCATTTTAGTGTAGCAGAGATTAGTAAACCCCATTGGAAAACCTGCCCTTGCATTTCTCCCTGTGTACACACAGCTCTGGTTTTTATTTTTGCTTAATTGTTTTGGTTTGGCTTACTTTTTATCATTTCCAAAGCATATGAGCATATATTTAAGGTGGACCATAAGCTGTCAGCTAAGTCTCACTGAAGTCACAGCAGGGACCTGGCTGCAACTAGATGCTGTAGGAGCCAGACTACAAAAGCAGGTCCTGTTCTCAGTTTGTATTCCATGCAAGTAGCACAGACACATATCCCAGAGAGAAATGTGGCCTTTGCCATGTGCCAATTTGGCAAAGCTGATTCTTTAGCCAAGAGCAGGCAAGCGATGTAGCATGCAGTGGGAAGAGGGGAAACATGTTTTCCTGAGTCTGTCCTCTACAAAGTACTATGGCCACTTTGAGTAGCTTCAGCCAAATAAGTTCATTTTTTGTTTTGATCTCTGCCTTGAATGGGTAGATTACAACACTGAGGTGTACTGTGTCTGGCATGCCTAAAGTTTTAAAATTAACCAAGGAGATTGTTGACATGGAGAGTGATTTCTTCCCAGATGACAAACAATGTCAATCAGATTTGGAGGTTTTCCTTCCAAGAACCAGTAACAAAATTTTTAGCAAACAAAAGCAACATAAATGACATAGTTTTGTCAATTCTGATCCAAATATATTCTGTTACTGAATTCTTGCATGGAGGCTTCATAACATGTGATGTACACACGAAGGAAAGGCATTTGTAAGGATAAAGGAGAAATCTGTTTCTAAGTCTCTCTTACAAGAGCAGCTTCACAGTTTAATTTTTGTGTACTAATTATTTGAGAGGTTATGGGAGAGATTAATGCTAAAATAAGGAGGAGGGAAAGAACAGACCTGAGGAGATGAATAGCAGCTGTTGTGAAGAAAACTACCAGACGGTAAGTCCTTAAATATCCAGAACTTCATCTGAAGCCCTCTCTGGTGTGGAAAGGCATGTGACAGAAAGGCATGGCTTCAGCATCACCAAGCAGTCTTTTGTTCACTTGTGCATAGCCACAGTTGCTCAGAAGCACACATGCAGGGCATCAGCTTTCAGCTATAAAGAAGATAATGGCCCATGGTGGTACTAAGCCAACACTGACAAACTGAAAGCACAGCAAAACAAAAATTCACAGCCCCTTAGACCAGTTTCCCACCAAGACCCACCTGCTAGATTTTATGAGGGAAAATAATGCAGTGTACTATCCTTGAGAGGTATCAGGCACCAGTAAAAATACAAAAGGACAAATTTTGGGTACAGTTCAGTTTAAAAAAAAATCTTTTGTTACTTTAGTAGATGATTCACTAAGAGAAATGCCACAAAGTCTTATAAAATTAACTTGTCATAAATTTGAACCTTGTGTGAAAATGCACACAAGTTAGTTGTTACTTCTAAAGGAAAAGGATCGTGTGCCCTCTTTTCAATGTATTCTGAGACACAATTGTAAACACAAGCTTAGGTACTTCCATTTAAAATTTTGAAGCATAATGTGTTACTATAAATAAATAAAAACAGACCCTTACTTCTGAGGTCAGAATACAGCCTCCAAAGGAGGAATGAATAACTTCACACAGTAAAAGTCTAAATATGATGGTATTTAAAAGAAATAGAAAATACATTCCATAGCAAACAGCTATGATTTAAATCATCTGGGTTTATGATCAAGATACTTTGCTCCTTGAAACAGTTTGTACACATTTCTTAGTTACAAGCAACTTTTTATCTTTTGTTGCAATTCTCAAGAGTCACCACTTGAGGGACTCTAGAGTCATATTAGACCTGTGGCTCAAGTTAAGAAAAGTTTCAGAAAATAGTGTGTACTTGTTACCAGTAAGAAATGGTAATACTATCTGTGGAAGATCCCACTGCAGCAAATCAAAACTATGTGTATGTTGTGAGAAGGTGTAACTAGACGGTGGTAACTTGCAGAACAAAACATTAAAAAAGGAAATTAATTTTTTTTACTAAAAATATTCACAGTCATAAAAATCGCCATTCTTCTGCCATCTTTAGGTAGAAGAAACTTTCATTCTGCTGATTTATGATCTGCCCAGTAGGCCTTTAAAGCACAAATTCGATTTATTCTGAGACCAGAAGTGCCATGGATAACTAGAAATATAAGCCATTATTTCTACCATCAATTATAGGGGTCAATTTTAGCTAGCGTTATTGCTGATTTAGGATCAAGTGTAGTTATACTTGGAGGTGCTTAAACCCTAATCTTAGCTGGTGCTTCAGAGAGAGCTTTGGAAATGTTAAGATTTTCCTACCTGTTATTCCTACGAATCAGACTAAGGAATTTTAACACAGGCAAGATGTAATCAGACGAACCCTTTTTTCAGAGTACAATTATAGACCATAGAGGTGTAATAACAACTGGAAGGTCATATGAGAATACTACCTTTGGCTTCAGAAGCAGAACAGCCGTGCTAGCCAGGCACAGTGCCATACCAATGAAGTAACTCTGCTTCCTGGTTCAGTGAAAGGTGAGCAATTACTGTACTACATTGCATTATATGGCAAGGAAATGCTCCTTGCTTCGAACTGTGTGTTCAGACAATCGATTTTTGTCTTGAAAAGGTATGTCATTAATTTGAGTTTTCTACCTAGAGATGAGGTACTCTAGCAAGAAAAGGCAACATATAGTGCTCACCCTTAATTAGCTGGGCGACAGCTCTTCGTGGCTTTTAATCTGACCTGCTAGTTTGGACTTAAAACAAAAAATAAATTCTTATTTCTTCTAGGATTTAAAGTCTATTCAATGACTTCAGGAAAAGAACATATTGGTTCTCCCATGAAGATAAATGCAAAATTTTTCTTCCAAATACTGACTGAAGTAAAAACTGGTTTAAGTTGAAATTGTTTAGTTGAAGAGTAAAATACAGCCAAAGGACTTTAAGTGGAGTCAGACTGAATGATTAGCACAATCACTAGCACAAACCTATACTATTATCTTGCTGAAATGTGTTTATATATATATAAATATGCATGTAAGTTATCACAAAACCAGAAGGATTTGCAAGTCCTGCTGCATAAGAATTACTGCTCCAGAGAAAAGGCCTTCATGACACCTCATAAAAACTGATTTTTAAAATTGTTTCTACGGCTAAGCTGTCCACTCATTGCCTAGGACTGGTATCAGAGAGCTAAAGCAGGCTCTGCACGGCAGTGTACTGTTTCTGTAGCATTTCCATGGTCCACAAACCTTTGCCTGCATTGTCTTCTTACTGTCTTTGCAATGCAGAAACTGTTACTTGAATGCAGCACCATGCACCAGAAGATTATGCTCAGCTGGCACATGTATGCTATCTAACATAAACACTTTTGGATTAATAACACTTGACATTGTCTGTAGAAAATAAGTACCAAAAAAGACAGGATTGCCTTGTTTTCTAATACCCTCAAATATAAACCTCTCAGTCATAAAGAAAAAAGACTTCTAAAAAAGACGTGTCTATCTATTTTTGCTAACCCCAAATTCAAAGAATTGTTTAGAAATCCATTGAAGTGTTGATAGCACTTGCCAACAGGTTACCATATTAAACTGTGGTTAGTGGTATTTTATATTTCCAGATACTAAAATGAAGGATATTGTGCCATTAAGCGACATATATTAGAAATTTAGCTACTGCTGTAAACAGTCTAACAGTCCAGAGTTGTTTAAACAAAGCTAGTATTCATCCACTGCAAAAGGGAAGTGCCATCCTGTTCATGCATGCATGTATGCATATGTGTATATGCATGTGTATTTTAATGAGGAGATATCATGAAAATTGCTAAAATTTGACACAAACAAAAATATTTATTGTACATTCTCTTGGTATATCTAGCTGGGGCAAATATCTAATGAACATTATACATAAAGCATAGCAGTTGTAATTGCAACAGAATGCTAAAGTATGACAGATGCAAAATCAGATGTATAGGTGACATTCAACTTTAATTTTTTACTTATTTTGTTCTATCTGCCTTTCCTTGTTCAGCCAGTACAGATTTGAAAATTCTGCACCATGTGATCCAATAGGCCCAGGCAGCAGCAAAACCTGAAATGTGGAGGCTCAGGCTGGAGATAAGCAGAAGCCTTTCCTCATAAGGACAGCCCATCAATGGAGTGAGGCCCTGGGGAAGTTGGGTTGTCTCCTGAAAATGGTGGGGTTTTCACACCCTGACTAGGTGACCCCCTTAGTGGCCCAGATGTGAGCCCACAGTTGAGCTCACTACTAAGCCTGCCTTGAGAGACCCACGGACTCTTTCCAGCCTCTCTGAGTCTGCAATTGTGTTATTTATTTCTGGAAAGCAAATGTTGGGTATCTGGATCTCTCCCAGGCCCATGATGATTCCCTCCCCCTCATCCTTTTACACAACTGCTGAAAACAAACACTGAATGAAAAAAACCTGGATGTTCCAATTAGTTATTCATTTCTTAATGAGAAGTAGATGGCAAGAAACAAATCACCTGAACTTTAAAAGCCCAGTAATTAAACTAGGCAGCAAACATGGAAGAATAATTAGTTATTATCCTCTCAATGACCGGAGTGTCTGGGTGGACAACGGGATGACCATCAGCCAGCAATGTGCCCTTGTGGCCAAGAAGGCCAATGGCATCCAGCAGGTTGAGGGAGCTTATCCTTCCCCTCTACTCTGCCCTGGTGAGGTCACATCTGGAGTGTTGTGTTCAGTTCTGGTCCCACATGTTTAAGAGAGAGAGGGAACTTTTGGAGAGAAGGGCTACTAAAATGATTAGGGGACTTGAGTACCTCTCTTATGCGGAGACACTGAGAGAGCTGGGCCTGTTTAGCCTGGAGATGAGAAGACTGAGGAGGTTTCTTATTAATACTTAAAGGGTGGTTATCAGGAGGATGGGACCAGCCTTTTTCTGTGCTACCTAGTGACAGGACTAGAGGCAATGGGAAAAAACTAGCACCCAGGAAGTTCCATCTTAACATGAGGAGGAACTTTTTTACTTTGAGTATGGTGGAGCACTGGAACAGGTTGCCCAGGGAGGTGGCTGACTCTCCATCTCTGGAGATATTTAAAACCCAACAAGGCACCATCTTGTGCAGCATGCTCTAGGTTATCCTGCTCTTGCAGGGGGATTGGATTCAATGATCTCCAGAGGTCCCTTCCAACCCCTAACATACTGTGAAAGATCTCACTTCATAAAACTTCCACAAGTTGTGTGACAAAGACCAGAACTCTCCATTTTATTGCACGTAAAAACATCAACAAAGGGTCAACAAAGGGTCAACAAAGATGATACTGTTGTGGGGGTCTACTACAGACCTCCCAACCAGGGCAGTGAGGTAGATGAAACTTTCTATAAGCAATTAGGTGAAACCTCACGGTCACTTCCAGTTGTCCTTGTGGGGGACTTTAACCTGCCAGATATCTGTTGGAATTACAACACAGCAGAGAAGTTCTAGGAATGTGTAGAGGACAACTTCCTCACACAGCTGGTAAGTGAACCGACCAGGGAAGGTGCCCTGCTGGACCTACTGTTTGTGAACAAAGAAGGTCTTGTGGAAGATGTGGCAGTTGGTGGCCGTCTAGGCAGCAGCGATCATGAAATTATCAAGTTTTCTATTATTGGAAATGTTAGGAAGAGTAAGAGCAAAACTGCCATTTGGGACTTCCGAAGGGCAGACTTCAAATTGTTTGAAAGGCTACTCAATAAAATCCCTTGGGAATCAGTTTT
>VWZO01003713.1:38430-68905 GCA_013396975.1 Bucco capensis | reverse complement strand
CTGGAATGGGCTGCCCAGGGAGGTGGTGGAGTCGCCGTCCCTGGAGGTGTTTAAGAAAAGTTTGGATGTGGCACTGATTGGCATGGTTTAGATGTTGTGGTGTTATTGGGTCATAGGCTGGACTTGATGATCCTGGGGGTCTTTTCCAGCCTTGGTGATTCTGTGATTCTGTGATTCTGTGTGTGGTCAGATTTCCAGCTACTCTGCCCCAAGCCTGTAGTGTTTCTTGGGACTATTATGATCCAAGTGCAGGACCTGGCACTTGGCTTTTTTGAATCTCATAAGATTGGCATTGGCCCATTAGTCCAGCCTGTCCAGATTCCTCTGAAAAACCTCCCAACCCTCAAGCAGATCAATACTCCTCCAGACAAATTGTAGTTTGCAAACTACACTCTCAGCCTCTTCATCCAGATCATTGATAAATGTACTAAACAGCACTGGCCCCAAAACTGAGCCCTAGGGAGCACTACCTCTGACCAATTGCCAAGTGGATTTAACTGCATTTACTACCACTCTGGGCTCAGCCAGGTAGTCAGTTTTTTACCCAGTGAAGAGTACATCTGTCTAAGCCATGAGCTGTCAGCTTCTCTAGGAGAATGCTGTGAGAGATAGTGTAAAAAGCTTTACTAATGTCTGGGCAGACAACATCTATTGCACTAACCTTCATGTACTAAGTGGGTTATCTTGTTATAGAAAGAGATCAGGTTAGTCAAACAGGACCTGCCTTTAATGAACCCATGGTAGCTGGGCCTGATCCCCTGAAACTCTGGGCAATACTGTTTAAACATCCATTCATTTTGGTTAAAAAGGCATAAGTTGTAGAAAAACTACTAGGAAAGCAGTACTGAGAGAAATTTTTCAGGACATTGAAATTGGCTTTCTCCTGCTATAGATTGTCTTTCATCCTGAAGCCATGCTTGTTGCTTTTCTGTTACCACAGACATTTCAGCAGGTTTTTCACTGACTTTACCTTGGAAGAATTACTTCCTCTGTCTGTAGGAGTTCTCACAGTTTTCTTGACGTGCAGCAGAGGCAAATGGCCTTTGATGTGGCTGATGATGCTACAGGTCAGAACAGCTTCAGAGGCATGGTAAAGTTGAGAGCAAACACTTCAGTGCCCAGATGCACAAAGATGTTCAAAATGAGTGAATAGGAAGCAACAGTGAGCTGCCATCACTGATAGTTGTTGCTTGTTTAGAGTAGACTTTGCAGGCTCACTACACGTCTTGGCATAATGGTGCTACATCAGAAATTGATTGGCAGCTCAGCTCTAAATAATGAACTGGGAGATTATGCTTTCTGAATCAGTCAGAGTTCTGGAAAATCACAAGTCATAAATTTTGACAAACTGCCTTATGCAGACTCCCTTTTGTCTTACCTAATAGATATCTCTTTTATAGATAAAATACGTACACCTGACATCAGCATGCAAACACGGGATTTTCCTTAATTAAAGGAGTTGCTGGCAATAGCCTCTAAAAGCCTATTTTCTTTCATAGTCAGTTGTGTTCAAAAACTCTTATGCCCTCTACATTATTTAGTAAAATGAACACCTGAAATAAGGCATTGGTTTTTTCGTTTGTGAATGCTTTAGGTTGTTATTTTGCTATTTACTAAGAGAAGAGACACTCATGTGAAGTCATTCCTAGAATATAAGAAAACAAAGTGCAGTTTATTCGCACGTATGTACACAATAACAATGCGCTTGTACTGAGCAAAAGGACAAGATAATTACAACCTGTCTAGCATGCTGATAAAAAAATTCAGTAAAGAAAATAAAATCATGTCTGTGATAAAATCAGAAGAACCCTGGGATAAGCCATCAGATACCTGAATGGAGGACACTTGATACAATGGAGTCAATACTGTCTTTGTTGTTTTCAGCTTTCTTTTTGCTACCTATATGAATAGAAGCATTTTTTTCTAGAAGGGTAGTGGTGGCTATAGTAGCTGAAATCTCTGAAATTTCTTTGTATTTAATAAAGGAATTTCTTTATAATTTTGACTTGAGGAAAGGGCAGAAGTTGTAAAACTGGTATTTCTTTGTGAATATCAGATCTCTCTTTTTAAGAGTGGAATAATAGCACTTTAAATAACACTAATAATAACACCTTTGGAATAACAGGGACCTTACTAATTACCTGGATTAGAAAAGAAGTTGCAGAATGCACATATGAAGTGGGAAGAAAGAAACACATTTTAAGCAAAATGTCCTTCTCTTTCCCTGCATAAGGGTGTGGGACTGTGAAATTTCACAATCTTTTTAATTTTGTCCATGAACAATTATCAAAGAGGGATCAATTACTGAGGCAGGAGAACTCTAGACAAACAAGGATAATGTAAATGAAATGCAGAAGGACTCTGATAGCAAACAAAACCAGTTATGCTACTAGACTACCAGAGTACATCACTGCTGATGTATCAGGTGAACAATGCATAGTGCGCACCCTATTTTTCACAGTTTCAGCGTTTTATTACTTCTGCTTTTTCAAGTCTCTACTGCATCCAGCCATACCATCCACCTTCCCCTCCACGAAAAAGGTAAATGTAAATTTTTTACTTGAAGAAAACAAGGTGCAGACATGCTAAAATATTTTTGTAGCAGAGGATATTTGCAGTGAAACAGAATGTGGCACTCTGGGCTTCTGGTTCCTATTCTTCTTCCTCAGAGCTACAAGACCATTTTTTCCTCAGGGCACAGCACCTTGAATCTCTGCATCTCTGACACATACATTGGTGCAATATGTTTCTTGTAATAGCAGGAGCTGGGGTTAGTTCTCTTAAAGACATTGACACCAATGTAACTATATGAGCTTAATGAGATTTACTTATGAATTATGACACTACAAGATCAGTATTTCACCAGCTTTGAGATCGGATGTAGTTTAGGTTTGATTAGCTGCAATATAAAAATCCTCTAGTTTTTTCCCCAGCCTTTTATGTAAGACCTTCAAAACTATCCTATTTTTCAAATTTTTAATTATTTTAGATGTCTTTTTCCTCACATATTTAAGCTTCAAAGAAAGGTCTCTCTCTGTCATTTGTTGATTGCTTGAAATGTGAGAGAAATATAGTGTAAATCTAGCTAGCAAAAGACATAGCAAAAAGAGTGGGACCTGGCAACTTGTTAAGCACAGGGCAAAATGTAGAAAAATCACAGAATGTCACAGATGGTCCTGAGTTGGAAGGGACCCACAAGGATTACTAAGTCCAACTGCTGTTTATGTACAATACAACCCCAAAGCCACACCGTGTGTCTAAGAGCATTGAATAAGAGTTACAAGAGCTGACCAGAAAAATAAAGGGATGAATATAATATCTGTTTGTAAGAGGAACCTCTTTTTGCCTGTAAACATAGTTTCACAGAATTACTATGTACCTAAACTGTGTGATAATGATATAAAGAAACCTTTCAGAACTGAAGACTTGCTACTCATTCTTAATCTTGCTGCTCATTTCATTATTAAACCCAGCAAGTTCAGTAAGCTGCAAATATTTGTCAAATAATATCCTTTTAAAATGAGTTCCATCAGTTAATCATATTCATGTCAAACACAACTTATNTCACGAAGCCTAGCCATACATACATACAACTGTGTGTATCTCTCATGAACGTATACCTTCTCACTGAGTATAGTGGTTCAGCTGGAAGGAATCTACAACAGCCATCTAGTACAGTTGTCAGTGAGCATAAGTCAGCTGCCTTCTTTACATCTTTTATATTTTTGTTACATACCCTCTCATTCATCTATCTGCCAACATAAGTAATCCTAGTTCTTTTAATTTCTTCTTTTAACTGATATAGTCTCCCGTGGCTCTGTAATTTGTACTATGGGAACAGAAACAGAGCTGCTCTCTGACCACACCAGCTCTTGCTTTCCTCCCTGCAGACTTAGAGACTAAGGGGAGGAGTGGGAGGGGGGAGAAAAAAGAAAAAAAAAAAAAAGGAGAGAAATCCTTCTTAGCACCAGTCATGAGGTGATTATGAACAGCTCTGGCTGTGAGTGAGTGCTAAGAATAATCATAGGTAATACTAATACAACTGATAGGGACTTTTGGTGCACAGAACACCACAGCAACAGTTTTTACTCAAAAATAATTCTAAAAAAAGACATGAAAAGATGACAACTTGAAAGTATTTCTCAGAAAACTACCACCTACTTGGAATAGCATGTGTTTCTGTGTATTCAACTGCCCATCCCCACCAGAACCCTTTTAAAGTAGTTAAAAGTAGGAGAGCTTCTAATCTTATTCTAAGCGCAAATAAGTAAATAGGCTTCATTACCAAGTTTTTAAAGCAGGGATAAAGCTTGGTTATTAAGATTAGCAACTTGGTGGACTTGGAGTTTTATATTTGCTGGACCCAGTATCAATAAATCATAATGAAGGTCAGTCAAATAGTTTTATCATGTTTTTAAAAACCTGTTCTATAACCAATGCATATCATGTTAGCTTTGGTCACTGCAGTACTAGGAAGTAATGTCAAGCAATAAAAGAACACATTGGCCACACTTTCCACTCCTTTTTCTAAAGAAAGAAATGGTTGAATACAGTCTGGACTCTGGGAGAGGCACAAACAAATGCCCTTAAAAGGATGTTATACGGTTATGCCACAGGGCAGAAGAGTTCAGGCCAATAATAGCAGGAGACAGAGCAACCCAAATTTATATCAAGTTTTAATTAGCTTTTCAGGACTTAAGCCATGATCATTGTTATGCCATTTACTATTTACACAGATAAAATGACACATTTGATTTTCTGGCAGGGGTCATTTGGAATGACAAGGCAGACTCTGACCTTTCCTTTCCAGGTAGCACAGATTGTAGCTGCAATGCATTCGAAAACCGCGCTGTGTCAGTTTCCAGGGGACACCTGAAAGAATTTATTCACCTTAAAGTCACTGAAGTACTACTATACAGTAGGAATCCAACTTTTCTCAAAATTTTATGGTTAAGCAAACAACATCACCAGCTAATCTATTTACTAAATGTAGGTATCTATTAACCACCTTATGACACAGAGTTTCTTCAACCTTTCATTTTTAGTTGAAATTCCTTTGTTATTTATTTGGCATCTCTTGTATTTAAAAGACAGAAGTCAGGATTGGAAAGGGTTCATCATCACTTCCTGAAGGAAGTCAAAACTCACAAGACTCATGCTGGACTGGTCAGTATCTAGTGTTACAGAAATAATTCCTCACATCATCTTCCTGTTGTCCAAAGAGACTGCTTACTTGAACATTGAACAGTTGCCTTCATAAATTTTCATACTGAGATGTCCCCAGGATTTTGTGTTTAATGTGAACTTAATCATTCTTTTGTTTAAGACATTTCAAAGAAGCAGAGACACAAAGCCTGTGTGTTAGCACTTTCCTCAAACCTGTGTCAGCTGTAATGAAAGAGAAAAAAAACTTCAGAAGTGTTCAAGGTATCTTTTTGACAAAAATTACTGCACATTAAGTTTTGTTCTGCTTTATTTGGGGCTCTATCTGAATATTCTCCACCTGTTCTTCATTGTTCAGCTATCCAGAAAAACCTTTTAGCCTATTCATTCCCTTGTTTGTTAATATTCATTCTCTAACTTTGTGTTTTGTATTGTCCTTTTATGTCTTTCCCTGATCTATGGGTAACACAGAAACTTTTGAAGGGACATTAAATCCTAATTTTCTCTTACTGAGCCAGTGAAGCTATGCTTCTAGAATTTCACCTGTTATAAACTTTTTTTTTTTATTTCAGTGCATCATGCTTCCAAGGCTCCAATTGTGTCAGATAAGACTGACAGACAAAATAATAAAAAACTCTGTAATATTAAGTACCATTTAAGAAAACAAGATTTGTCAAATAATTTCTTTTTATTTGTATTCTAAGCACTCAATGGTAATTCCAGAGTATTAAGGGAAAACTCTTCTTTTCCATTACTCCTGACAACCTGTGCATGAGCTGGAAATGGAAACTGCCTTTGCCACTGAAATATATGCTGCTACTCACCTGTTTGTTAGTTCAATTTTCAGATTAATTAGAGAAGTAAGTTTCTGAAATAATCCTGAAAAAGTGTTCCTTACAGGAAGTCTTTCACTCTCTGTTTTGGTGAGGGCTTGCAAACCGTTCAAAGTGTTGTATTGTATTAAGGTCTCAAGTTTCTTGCAAAATTGTATTCCTAAAGTCTGTTGTTGTAATGTTGTAATACAGTTTTAAAGTACTCTTTTTCACAAATTCTTCAACACTGTACAACATGGGACATTGTAAGAATATAAAAGGCAGTTATGCAGCAAAACAGTTGTGGTCAGACATAGGATATGACCACAAAACATCATTCAGATTTATAGATATGTAGAAATATGACTATTCATAAATCTTTAATAAATTAATGCAGACAAAGGTTACCTTGTTCCCTTACCCAGACATTCCTAAAACCAAAATCATTTAGTTTCTATAAACACTTTTCTCAGTGCAGTACGTATACAAATTATTCAGCAGATAGTCCAGTAAGGCAATTTCTTAAGAATATATTAACAGTGAGAAGTAAAGTGACAGTAATCTAAAGAGATGCAGACATTTCTGAGGAAATTTTACCAGAGTTATCATATAACTTCTTTCCAGATATCCAACAAATACGATATGAAATGGCACTTAAACCGTGGTAGTACAACCGAGCAAAAGGACAACTCCTTAATGAGTGAAAATGCAGGTGAGACAAGACCTATTCAGCTAGCCTGTTTCAGATGTCTGCTAAAGAAACAAATGGCTCCCTAAACTGAACTGTTCAAGTAGCTTTTAACTCTAAAGGGAGCCTGTTATGGACGTCTACACCGTAGGAAGCCCTTTCCACCACATAGATCCCTCCTGCATATTGGTACAAACAAGCCAAAGCAATGCTTTGGCACAGCTTTGCTTCCGGCCTGTCTCCAAGAAAAGTCATCAGGTGAAGTTGCAGGAACTGCAGTGATTGCTATTATGGGATTATCACTGTGGGATTCACCTGGCATGTTGATTTATAGGCATGGATTATTCTCAACTGAATCTTGAGAAAAAAATGAGCAAACTTGAGAACTTCTGGAAACTGAAGTCATAAATACTATCCCTTTCTCAAAATGTTCCTTCACCTCAGTTGTTTCAAGCAACATTTATTATTTGTTTCAAGCCATTGTTATATTAAACTTACTTTTGGATATAGTAAAGCACATTAGCATCCAAAAGAGGACCAAATACACCACTGTGTTAAGTGCAATGAATTAAGTCCCCATTCAAAACACTTTGTATTGGATATATTAACTCCACTTTCATTCCAACAGTGTCTTGGAGTAAAGCAACAAAATGTAGTGGGTTGCTAAAAGGAGCACACACATCAAAACCATTTTTGTCTCTAAACATAGAATCCAACTTCTAGATGAGGAGCTCTAGCTTCCTCAATCACTTTTAAAAAGTTGCTTGTGGTTGACCACATCTCTTACGGCTGAGACATCTTTCAATGTAAGAACTCTGTTCAACTTAATACTGTATATACTTTTAATCTAAACATTAACTCTGTAATGAAGATCCAGGTATGGATTTGAGCTGGTTGGGAATTCTTGCTCAAGCAGTATTTTTCTCAAACAGGCCAATTAATCAAAATCAAAACTTTCAATAGAGTATTAAAAGTTTAAATAAAACCAGAAATAAAGGCAGAATACCATTTTTCATGAAATGAGAACAGTGGGTAAGGAGGTGAGGAAGAAAAGCAGCAGCAGCAGCAGCTTGACGGCTAGAGTACATCATCAGTGTGGAAAACCCATTTTCCTGCCCTTGTTGTCCTTCACTTGGATGAAAGCTGTGCTTCCTACATTTCTTTTTTTTTGCTCCAGTTGGTAAAAACTTGGAAAAAGTTTCTGATCCCACTTAAAACCCATGCAGAAAAAAATAATACTGAATTTACTGACAGTCTTTCAATTTCAGGTATGGGAAATGGCAGAGCAGGGAATTTAATCTTTGTCATATATTTTCCTAGCTGTAATCCTAACATGTAAATTACCATCCACCCATCTACCTGTGAGATAGCTTCTCTCTGCTTTTCTGCTCTTTCCCACTACTCCTTTCCATCTAGGGAGTAAATAAACAAAAGTAGAAAAACATTGGTTTTTAACTGACATGAAGTAGAAAATGCTTGAATCTTGGGAAATTTAGATAAGAAAGCCAATTTACAACCCACAACCTGTGTAAAAGTACTTGCATAATCTATATACTGATATTTTCTGTAAAGTAAGAATTTCACAATTGTTAACCACTATATTTTCCAGTGTTGGTCTCCTGTCTACTTAACACAGCTAAAACCAAAGATAGGAATATAGGTCTGATAAGACCTTGCGTAGCTTTTGGAGCTTTCGTTTTTAGAGCAAATGACCTTTCTATTCAGTGTAGGGTTGGCAAAAGGAATCCAGAGCTTCTTACTGTGCTGTTTCATCCACAAAACATTGATATTTAAAGTTAGTTTAAATCAAATTTCCTACATTGTTCTTTTTGGTGTACTTGAGGAACTCAGAGCTCCTGTGCCTCTCCTTCCTCAGCTGCTTTATCTTTCTTGCTTGGTTGGTTTGGGTTTTGATTTTGTTTTGTTGTGTTTTGTATTGTTTTGTTTTGTTTTGTTAGGTGGGGAAACTTTAATAATTGCTATTCTATGTGCATTTATTAGCGGTTAAGAAAAGATTTATTAGCGGTTTATGACTTTTTTCCTGCCTGGTTTAAGTATTTAGCACAACATAGGACTGCTAATGAACTTAGATTCAGCAACAGTGCCCAGATTTCATAGCTAAAGGGCATGTTCTTGTACTTCAGCCATGGATTGTGTCTGTACCACACACTGAAACACTGGGCAAAGGGATACACCCCGTATGAGTTAGTCTAAAAATAACTGTGAGAGAGCTCATCATATGCTAAACTAACCTGTGTCTTACTCAGAGCTTGATTATATTTCAAGTCTTTTACACTATGTTGCCCTGCATATTGTGGATTCCTGTAATGACTACTTAGGGCAATATTCTTAAAACTCTGGGTTCCTATCTAGTTTTCTCTGATGACAGATTTACATTTTCTTTTGTTCAGTCAAAGATCTTAGAAGATGCACTAATGCATTCTTTCCCTTAAATGTCACTCTTTAATCTTTCTTCCTGTGGAAGAGGGTATATTTGCCCTCATCAATAAAGGACTTTGAAAATCAGTATGTTTGGGCTGTTTGCAGGAACAGAAGATTTTCAAGTATAAGCCCTACTGCTATACGAACTTCTAAAGCATACCTTTCCTTACTGTCTTTAGTTATGCTTTGGGGAAACATTTATGTATTCAATTACAGCAGACATCACGCAATTTCTCTAATATGATAATCATCATGAAAAGGAAGATTCATTTTAAGTTAATGATATGCTAGCAATATCAAGATAGACTTCATGTGACAAGAAAATAATAAAAAAAGGTCTCCAGCCATTTTGAAGTACTTACAAACACATCTACAATTGATCGGGTAGGCTGATGTCTTGGATTTCTCCCGAGGTATTGTTTGAAAGGCAAAATTAACCTACAACAATACATGCTATATAAGCTTGAGAAGCATCAGTCTTGAGAAAATGAACATGTTTTCAGAAAGTAGCCTAAACAGTTTTTTAGCAACATGAGACCTTACTAAACCAATTTCACTGCTTTTCATATGGTAGTCACATCACACTGCAGGTTGTTCTGCTTTGATACTATCTCATGGACTGAAACTTGAGAAAGCTAAAAGATCTCTCAAACTGTCAGGCTGCTATAATGACCTTGCATTTTTATCTCACAGAACACAAGTTTGAACAGAAGTTCAAATCACTAACAGAAGCACAAAGTCTTTTCATCCCCTGCTATAAAAACACTGAAAAGCCTCACAGGCTGCTTGGAGAAAGACCAGAATGATTTCTGTCCTACCTCTACAACACAATGTCTTTTGCCTGTTTTTCATCCTTCTTTCTTTGCACACACGGTACTTGTGCAAATGCATTTTCCCCTAGGAGAGAGAAGTGTGATAGTGTATCAGTAGAAGCTTTTCAATGCCTAATGGCATTAAAGAACTCAAATGAAAAAGAAGTTCAAGAGTCTAGCCAGGAACAAGATTTTGGATTATGTCTCCAAAGAAATATGCCTATAAGCAAAGGCAATGTATTGGAGGGAGGTGCAAAACGCTGCCCCACCATATAATATCCTGACACTCTTCCACATTATACCTGCTACTACACAGTTTTAATTTAATTTCAGTGACTACTAAGGCATTATGTTGAAATTGCACTGTCTAACCAAGAAGTCTTTGGTGCTACTGAAGAAAGTGTATATCATAGTAATATTTACTACAACACTGTAGTGCAGAAATAAATAGTAATAATTAAGATACAGGTAAGCCTTGCAAATGTCTGTAGGGTAAGGCACATTTAGTAAATATTTTCTTAATCTAATGTTCAAAATAGCCAGAAAATCTGCTTACAAAGCCTTGAGTGACCAAGGTGATGCAGGGAAGAGAGACATTGTGTATCTGGATCATAGCTTTAAAAGAGAGAGCACCTGAGAATATATTTGTTACATAGTCTAAAGCATAAATATTCAACTTTTTTTTTTTGAGAAAGCACTCAGACAACTCAGAAATACTGAAATTATTAAGAAACCAGCTATACCAGATGTTAAAACACTAAGACACAATAACATTTTAGACCAAAGCATACGTCTTGAAAGGTTTAGCTTTTTTCTGACCAACTTGTTATATCATGGATATATTAATGCAAAGTCTAGTTCGCATTTAGCATGAAATAAACCTAATTTGGGGGAAAAAGTCATTGTAGTGTTTCTACTGTGCACTGTATTTGTCACCCTATCCTTTACAGATTAAGCTCTTAGGCATTATTTGAGAAATCATCTGGTACATACTGACATCAGGCAAAAGCAGATTCATAAACTCTGCCCTTAATCTCTCTTTCAGTTTTCTTCCAATTAGAAACAATCTTTCGTTGATACTCTAATACTTACACATTATAATATTAGGCATTATAGTAGAAATCATCTGTTATATTCTTCCATAAAGCAAAACTAGGTTTGTAAGCCTTGCCCTTAATCTTTCTTTCAATTTTCTTCCATTTAAAAACAATCTTTCCCCAATACTCTAATTAATGCAAATGATATTCATGATTAGTTAGTATTATGCTAATCTGACCCCCAAATTTACCTAAATCTACATGGTGTTGTCTGAGTACCAGATTGCTTTGGGCTTCTAAGTAAAATTACATTAGCCTGCCAGCTGTACAAAAAGCCATGATAGAGTAAAAATCCAAGCAAATCATAAAGATTACGTTAGTTTTGTTTCTTAATGAACAACTGTTTGCATTAGGGATTACAGACAAATTATGGTTTTCCTCTCTGTACACAGGCAGCCAGGCATCTGTTGAGAAGTTCGATTTTTTTCCCGGACTATGCCTAAATAGATTGAAGAAAGCTAAGGCAGAGAGACTGGTCTAATATTTCATATAATTGAATTTTTTCCATTACAAAGCAATCACCACTTGGGGCTCACTGTTAACCTCAAATTTCTCTCTTTCACTGTTGCCTGGAATGCAGGAGAAACCTGAGTGGGTTTTTTAAAAAGATGTCAGTCACCCATCTTCTCCTCTCCTCCTACAGAAACAGATCACATACCTTAGAGCCATACCTGCTTGTCATTACACTCCAAGAAAATTTCCAAACCCGTGCTGTTGCAATTCCTGTTACTCTGGTATAAAGTGTGCTGTCAAAAAGAATCCTGTATGGAAAACAGAGCATCGAGCTTATGCTCCACAGTCTGCATCAACAGCCCACACAGGGAAACTGAGATATGTAAAACTGAGCAATAATGAACATGGTACTATAAAGACTGCTAAATCTTTAAAGTGTAACAACAAGGCACAGTTTTGTGTATGTAGACCATTTAGCAGCTTGTTCAACTATGTCCCTGTTTCATGTCAAACTGCTGTAATGTGCTTGTTATTATGTTCTGCTTGATTTAATTATGCTCCTAGTGTGCAGGTTTACTCATTCTTCTGTGCACTAATCTTGTCTCCAGAACTCACATTGTGAGAGCTCATTATTGTTGGCAAAAATGTAGGACAGTCATAGGAAAAGAAAGACTCTGATACATCCATCATTGTGTATCAAGACCTCATGATTACAAGATACGAGTAATGAGTTAATTGTGGATCAATCAGTAAAGTGCAGGACAGTAAAGGCTGGGTAAGTCACCCTTCGTGTCTTGAACGACAACACCGAGGAGCAGCAAAATAATTCTGGACAATTTCTTTCCTTGTGTGCTCTGAACGACACTGCCCTTATTGTGGAATTTATTCAGAAAACCTACCTGAATATCCTCCAAAAGATGACGTCTCTTTCACTTCCTTTATATGGTCAATTTAATTTAGTTTAAATTCATTTTAGCAACCACATACGAAGTAAAAAAAAAAAAAATCAAACTGACAAGAGATCTTCTGTATTTAGAGGCAATAATGTGTGTTCCACATTTTCTTCCCTACTCTTTCAAGTTTCTTATTGCAAATGACTGCAAAAAGAGACCACTATAAATCTGATTTTATACATCAGCTACATGAAACAAATCCCAAACTATCTGAACTCTGAAGTCTACAACTAATGTTACTAAGGCTAGCATGTTATAAAACTCATTTGAGTGTTTGAAGAAAAGTCAGAGTGACTTCCAAAATGCCTTGGAAAAAAATCTTTAATAACATACATTTTTGTGAAACAGGTGAGCTCTTGTTCTGTCTTCACTCGGAGTTATTTAATGCAGCAATTTAAGTTGGAGCAAGAGGAAATCAAGCCTTCTATTTGGAAAGCTGCCTATGAGCTAATAGTGTTGACTATTTTCCCCTCCATGCTTGTCACATTTGATACTTATGTATGGACATTTTTGTTGATGTTTTCAACATACATGGACAATTTAAATAGTCACTAGAATTAGTCAAGGTGAAGGCAATCTTCACATTAGATACCAGGAAACTTCTAATTACGCATCAGTATCATTTTGAGTTTTAAATATTTACAAATAACTGTGTTAAAAATAGCAGACATTATACCATGTAAATTAAATTATTCACTTCAAGAACAAATTAGATGGCTCAGAGTTTAAAAATCCCTAGAATTTCTGCTGTGGTAAGAGACATTGATAAGGCAATTAGCTGGACTGAAAACCTGAATGGTTATTTGCTACTCTGTAGACATTCTAACAGTTAATAATATATCAGATTGCTTATTGATTTGTGAAAGAACACTAACTATTAACTGTATTCTGTACTTGTCAGTGAGATACCTTGAGATAATTCTTGTGACACAATGGAGAAACACATCTGGATGAAGTGGTCTGAAGATCACTGTGCTACATTAACTTTGGGTAAGAGTTTTTAGCAATTCAGAACTGATGTGTCACTGCTATTAATGCATTCACTTTTTTTTCTAATGTGAGTTTTTGGATCAACTATTTGGGCAGCAGTGTTAACCATCATGTAAACTACCTGAGCAAGAACAGAAGGACTTCTCCCTTCTCTCACTAATAAATACTCTTTATCTAATGCACTCTCAGCCTTAAATGAAACACCTAAATATTTTTCTTCTGGAATTATTTCCGAGTTCATAACTATGGTTGAAAAGAACAGATTTTTATTGCAAGCCATAATAAGAAATTGGGAGTCAGATGCTTCACTGACAGGATTAAAGTGAAAAGCACACTGGCATCATGGTACTGCTAGCAGGAATCATCTGAAATGGCTACTGAAGACTTTAATAATAATTCAGATTAAGCAAATGGCAAATGAGTCCTCACCTACTCACCTGCCACTCAAATTTACTCATTATCAGAACCAAGGACAGAACACTCATGGGCTTTAGGACTGTGCTATATTCTTGCAGAGCTGCAGTTCAAGCCCAGGTAGAATGTGAAAGAATACTGCTGCTGCATCTGCCATGGGTGGTGGGTGGATAGATGTCAACCTTCAGGTCAGATCCATTCTAGTGGGTCTAACCTTCTAACCTTCTTCTAATGTTGAATCCATGAAAAGGCACTGAAATATAAATTCAGTTGGTGGGCCAAATAACATCACAATATATTTCTGAGACTTATATAGACCATTTTTTTTCTTTCTTAGTATGACAGGGACTTACGCTGCTGTTAAAGCCAGGGAGAAGACAGTTCTGTGGGAGTAACAGCGGATGAAATAAGAAACCATCACAGTATTGTGAGCAACAGACAAACAAATAAACACCACCACCATCTCCCCACTAACGTCATAGGTGTAACTGAGAAAGCCTTGATTTGTAAACACACATGAAGGAACAATATGGTGGTTGGAAAGCTGAGGCAGTAAGCTCTACTTAATAAATATCAGCATGTCTGCAGAGATGTTCTGACAGTTAACATCATCAGCCTTCCAGCATGATGCTGTAAATCACAGTGGTTTCTGAAATTATGTTAACTTCTATACTTAGGTAGCAAAGCCTTTGTGTATGGAATCAGCAGTTATTTCCAGTGAAAGACTCTTATAAAACACCCTTTTGTAGTTAACAGATAATTTAAATGGTGTTATAAGAGCAGAGTTCCCTAAAAACTGAAAAAGTTAGAACAAACATGAGTCTGCTAGAACAAATGGATATGCCTGGGTAACTAAGACAACCTGGGAGTGCCATAGTATGAAGATGAAGCATTTAAAGCATTAAACTGGTTTAGTTTAAAAGCCCAGTATTAAAAGATTCGATCTGCTCCTCTACTCATTTTAAGAGGAACATATCTCATTTATTGTATCCATAGTTCTCATGGCCAACACGTTTTGGTAACAGCTTGCTTTCACAAAGTACTTGCCTAAATGGAAGACCACATAATTTTTTGGATCAAATTCATTACATGGAAGACATAGTCTTTATTATACAGGAGAAATCAAAACCCCTATGCCACATTTTTTTGAGCACTGGGAAAATTTACATCTAGTCTAACCTCTCTGTGCACATTCTTTCCTTGTCTTACAAAGAATTCAGTTCAGTTCTATTAGAAGGTAATATTCTTTGAGATTACCTGAGAAGCAAGTCATCATTTCAAAGGACTCTGCAAAGAAAATCTCCCCCATCAGTATTTAGTATCTTTCAGAAATTGGCATTTCACAATGACAGTTTGAGATCTGACATCGAACATCTGCTTAACAAAACAGACATTATTGCACATGCATGTTAGTGCATGGACAAAAGGACTTAAGTGTTTACATGACATCGCACAGTATAAGAGCTCTTAAAATATTCAGTCTTGTGTTTCTGTCTGAAAGGCTGTCAAAAAGTTTCCAAGACAGTTAGTGGTATGACTGCATGACTGCACAAAGTGGTAAAGATGTCAGTAGCAGTTGATAAAGATAGAAGTTACCTCTAAATCATATTTGGTTTACAGGTCGGAAGGAGCTGATTTTATTTGTCCTCAGTGCAGTTTTTACTTCTTTAAACTGCCTTTGTTGTGCTGCTGTAATCTGAGACACACTGTCAATTGTAGCTAATACCTAGCCATCTCTTATTTCTTGCAAGTACTAAGAGAGTGACTTTCTCACCTTTTGCTTTCACAAGTAACATTTATTTCTAATTTAAATTGCAAAAAGAAATTGCAGAAACCTTCACATATCTGTCTTTATTTTAGGTATTCCATTTCTTTACAGAAGTTGCTTTATTCAAGATCTTTATTCAAATCTGATGTCTGATACCAGGAACCTGAAAATACATCTTAAAGAGTAAATATGTTTCCAGTCTTGATAGAATTTTCCGTCTATCAAGTATCAGAGTGTAGAATACTCAGTTTTATTTCTTCAAAATTCTCACTCACAAATCATCAAATAACATCAGAGATCAATTACCATAAATTCCAACTAGAAATTGACCTTTTTTTTTTTTTCCCAAAATAGAAAAAAAAATAGGGTCAAGAAAATAGGTATCTGGAAAAAATAGGACAGCGAAAGAAGAAACTGGTAATTTCAGAATAGAAAAAGCAACTTTATTATGAGTTGCATAAGATTTCTTTAGGTTCTACAGAAAATTCAGCTACAACAAGGCACAATGACTTGCTTGGTAGATGCATTTCCTCAATTATAGCACAGGTTTAGCTAAGTTACAAAGGAAAACTGTTATTGAACAGGTACGTGAAACACCAATGCTAATTACTTCTTGAATACAGACATGTTATACAAAGTACAACTGCAATTTACATGCTGTAGAAGTATGTTTTATCATTTATAAATAGTTGCTTTCTCTTAATTTCAGTGAAATTAAGCCAATACAGTGCACACAGTCACATGCACACATTCACACAGATATATGCTTATGATGTTGTTGATGTACAGCTTTTTTCGTAAGAAAATTCTTAACATTGCTAGACTAAACAAACAAAAGGAGGCACTGTCGGACTCCCAGTGTGGAGATCTTGCTGGATGCAAGTATGAAGTACAAGCAGAAAAAGCTTTTTCACTGATAGGGTGCTGCAACTGCTAATACCTCACAGTAGCAAATTTAACATGTAAGGGACTGAAAGGGAAAAGACACAGAGAATTAGAAAAATATGTGCTTATGAATAAGCACAAGTATCTTTTTCCAGGTTAAAAGGGCACATCTTTTAAAAATCAGCAATGAAACAGTATTAAATATGAACAACAGCACATTCATTCTACACTACTGTATTTGATTAGCATTTAAATTCCCTTCTACTTCTAGGTTTTTCCTTGATGAAGGAAGATTATTCCCCCTTCCATAACAATATTGAACAGTAGAAATGGATATTCATTCAAGTTTTACAGTTCTTCAGATAGGTCGTGCTGATTTTAAACCATCTAATTCTGAGATATACTAAGTATATACACAGTACCCAAGCTTCATATTTTTTATAGACTGAAACGTAACTGTTCTGAACAAAAACTAAACCCAAAATACTTATGGTGTCTTGTAGGCATATACAGCATGTCTTAAAAAAGACATCTTTTGGCTGATCATTCAGAATAACCATTACATAGTTAATGAATTTATATACACTGTTTGCTTTTTTGTGGAAGTAAGGAACACTGAACAATGTCTTACGAATATAACCTTGAGCTGACCTTTCCTTTTACCCACTCCTCCCCCTGAAATGTACAGAATTAAGATATTGTGTTCTAGGTCCATGAATAAGCACAGCATGTTCAATATGTCCACAGTTATACTGACATTTGTTTCTAAATCATTTAATTAAAAGTCATTATTGAGAACAAAGGATTCATTAACAAGCTATACATCTGAACAACTGATGGACTTGTTGTGTCATGAATACCATTTTAATTCAAATTAGAAAACTACACAGATGTGCAACTGCAAAATATTGACATACTGCAGCTCCCTTGGAATGTGATTAACATTTGGTTAAACCAAAAAGCACATTAAAACCTGGTTTTACTAATAAATTTAGGATTGGAATTAAATCATTTCATGCTGAAATATAGCATCTAAATTGTTATAATTAATACCTCCATTTGGGATTATATGATCTATTAATGCAGCCTTACTACTATGTGAAATCTCTCTTTTCAAAAATATTTCTTTCTAGAAGTGAAAACAGAGTAGAACACAAAGGTGATAATCTTTTATTGACTAACTTTCTGTTCCACAATTTTATTATGTTTTTGATAATAAGATTTAACCATTAGCAAAAGGAAATGCACAATAATTGCAACAAATCAGAATTTCCTAGATGTCTCTGGATTGTTCTTACACAAGCCTGTGATTTCAATAGTTTTTTCCCAACAGTTTCAAACAGACAGAGTAATTTTCGTTCTCTCCTCTCTCTGTTCTGCACATGTATGTATGTGTACAAAAATAGGGTGTTGAGAAAATAAATTTAGATTCTATAGATTTGCATGCAAATGATCTGACAAACAGAAACATACATTCAGACTTCACAGATACAACAAAATAGCCAAGATGCAAATACTGGAAACCTTTCCCACAAGAAATAATGCAGCATCTCAATAATACTGTGAACTTTCGTGAACAGCTGCTTTGAATATTTAAATCTGTAAAGTGATAAATTTTTTAATCTATAAAGTCAATCACAAACCACCATATGACTGTAATCTCACACTAGTCCTTTGCCATTAAAGAAGGGACAGTAAAAAATATCTAGTGTTTCTGTAAGTATCATCCTCTCAGTCACCCTCACCATCGTTCCTCCTTATTTTACAAATGGAGATTTTTCAATGAAAAAATTCTAGATTATTTGCCAGTTGTACTGAACAGTACTTGATATATAAATTCTCTCTCTTCACTGAATATGTTCATTCCTTCACCACAAAGTTAAATGCAAAAATAATAACATGATGTGCAACTAAGATGATAACTTTATTACCATCAAAAAGACTGAGATAAGTTAAAAATTCTCCATATGCCTACTGCTTTTTAATATATTAAAAGTTTACTTTTGTTTGCACTTTGTTGTTTATTGCATTCTCTGTAAAAGTTTTACCCTCATGTTTTAGTAAGTACGACCATATGCAAGAGAACACAGGTGGACAGCGTGTGTAATTTCTATTTGTTTGGGTTTTCCTTGTCAAATGAATTTGCTATTACTGTAGCAAATTAAAAGAACCTGAATGAAATAAACAGTAAGATAGGAAACAACAGAATAGTACTACAATACTACAGGTGGATAACACATAATTTACTTACTAAACACTAATTCCACCTAACTTAAAAAGAAAGACAGAATGTCATTTCCAGAGAATAGTTTCAATGTAACTACTTTAAAAAAAAATCAATTAAAAAGAAACCATTATTTTAGAAATACCCAAACTAAATTTGATGTTGAACATACATGCTGTAAAATAAAGTAGATAGCTTATCTATAATGAGAAAAACACCAAGTTTTGCCACAATGCTTATCATAGTAACACTTGTTAATGAACTTCTTCATAACTGTGAGTAACCACCTTAACAGACTATTTCCTTTTCTCCACAAGGTCTTTGCAATTTGATATTTACAATCATTCAGGAAAAACAGAAGCAGAAAACTACAGAAGTCTGACTTTCTTGCTTTTTCACTATGAAGTCTTGTTTTACTTATACTGCACATTCCTGACAGGAATTTACTATAACTAATTATACAATAAACCCTGTGTTATTATTTTGTACTCTATGGCATTGTGGCATAAGGTACTTCTTCTTCGGGAGAAAATGAGGTACATCAGTTTACCTCAGATTCTACAACTGTAAATTTATAAATTCTAAATATGATGCAGAATAGAATGCACAGGTAAACTATCATTAGATTTTCACCCATACTTAACAAATACTTTTAAAGTCCTAAACTGTGCATGGATTACACACTTGTGACACTGAACATTTACACTGCCTGTATTTTAAAGATTAACATTCAGGATAAAATACTGTATGGAGTGAAAGTATTGATTTTTTTTTCCCTTTAGGAGCAATGCCAGCTTACTGAAAGCTATCCTTAAGGGAAACTTTTATTCAACTTAAAACATGCTCCTTAAAAAACCCAAGCCTTTGTACATATCTGCTACAGAATCATTTCATAATGTCTATGCCTAAACATCTGTCAGCCACTTTAACAGCTCTTCTCAATAATGTACACACAATAAAAACATCTGATTAAACATCTAAACATGAATCTAAACATAGCACAATACAGTACCACCCCCAGCAAAAAAGTAGGTTCACAAAACAGCTTTTTATCGTTTACTTTCCTCCTCTCTTCTTTCTAAATTTACATGAATATTCATACCCCAGTAGTTCAACAAGTAGCAGAGACAAAAAAAGTACCCTTTCCTGTGTTCAAGAAATACAGAAAAAATCACAATTAGCAAATATAATTTAAATTAAATACTCCCTTCAGGTATGAAGCCCTCACTGAAGGCTCATATAAACATCCACCTTTGGAAAGATAATGAAGTCCTTGCAAAGCAGTGTAGGAAGGCAGTTATAATCAGAAAGCTGCCTTCTGTCCAGGCACTGGGATGTGCTATCCACTGGTGCTCCCCAGAACCACCGCCCAAGAATAAAGTGCCTATTGTCTCAGCACTGTACTAATTGTGAAAACGCAGCCTATGCAGTAAGCATAATAATTATCCACACAAACAAGCAAAGGCAATCAATGAAGGAATGAAAAGAGTAAAAATATACGACCAAAGCAGCTCAAGAATGAAATTAATATTCATAATGGAATGCTAGCCAGCAGAAGGTGCATTTCATGGCATGGCTACTGCATACAAGAGACCATTGTCCACATACAACAAAATCAGTGTAAGGACAAAACTTCATGTAGCTCTGCTGAGGAGAAAAGATTTTGATTCCCTTGCTCCTAGCCCCAGTGTTTTAATTAAAAAAAGTTTAGCCTCCTTTGCCTGGCGACATTAAAAAAAGTTGTCTCTCAGGGTCTTCTCTGAGCTATGTAAGGTTTTTTTTTCCACCTCCCTGCTTTCATTTGCAGCTGTATAAATATGAACAAAAAACCCATGCTTGTCCAAACAAAGAAAAAATGGACTGAATATGCATATCCTCATTAACTAAATTTAATTATGACAAGCGGCATATTAATCAGTAGTTGCTCCAGTTACTGCATTCATTGGAAGGGAGGAGGACTCCAAATTAAGGGGAAGCGTGGGGGACAATCGCATACTGATTAGGAGGCTGCTCACAACATGATACAATACACTTTTAAAATAATTATTCAGAGGAAAGAGAATAAAGAAGCAGATTGCTCTATTTTTCAGACCAACTCAACAACAATTAACCAAGAGCATGATGACAAAGCTGCTTTCTTTTTTCCCGTAACTGCTTCTACCTCCACTTTCTCACACCAACTAGCTTGGCATATACTGCAAAACTTGCATTTCACGAGAGTGGGGAAGAGGGGGAGGAAGAAAAAAAAGGAGAGAGAAAGAATAAGAAAAAAGAGGAAGAAAAATCCCATGCTGTCTTTGCTGCTACTTTAAAAACAAGGCCCATGCCATCACAACAGCAGAGAAACCCTATCTAGCTGACTGTAATGTTTGTGATGTTTAGGAGCTCTGTGGTGTCACTGAGCTGGAGGTGGAAAGTTTTCAGACTCTGAACTTTGCAGCACGTGCATTGCAACAGTGAAGGAGGAGTTCAGAAAGGAAAAAAAAAAAACTTCCAGGAAGGGGAAAAAAGAGTTATCACACCAACTTACCATCCACCAGGTCCTGGCTGACATGTCATAGCATAGCTGCCATTTTATGGAGCTGTCCGATGCTTTCCCTGCCATCACGCTGTCAGCAAACTTCATCAGATGCAGCTCAATGGAAGATAAGACACCTAATCAAGAAAACATCAGCAGTGGCTTGCTGGGCTACATGTAGGCCAATCCTTACCACACTGCATCATGGGAAAAGCTCCTTTATTAGCAAGAACTCTTACCTCACTGATATAAAGACAAGGATCAGGGGTTTTTTGGTTTGGTTTTTTTTTTTCTTTTTGTCTGAAGGGATTGGTGAAACTAGGCAGCCCTCTTTGTGTATCATGTGTACACCAGTTTAGTGTCTCACAAGTGGGTGGCTAGCTGCATTGCTGGGCTACACAGGCTCAACTTTATTTTTGCATTTTTTCGGTTGTATTTTGTTTGACATGGTTCATGGTCAGCTCTGAGCGTAAGAAAGGAGGGGAAAGAAACTGCTCTGGATCGGAATATCCCGCAAGAAGGACAGAACAGTTCTGCTGACATGGAGGGGGCCTGGTTCAGATGTCAGGAGTGCACATGTGTGTGCATGCATACCTACACCATTGCAGATGCACGGACAGATGTGTGCAGGTGGGCACCTGGAGCAACACACAGGTAGCAGCTGCAGATGGATGCAGCAGGGGTGGCCAAAGGCTAAAAACTCTTTTCTTGCACCGAACATATGGAAACAGTTTAACTCTTTGCAACCAGGCTTTAACAATGAATAGAGACGTTGGTAAGTCGGCACAAGGACCAGGGATGAGGTTAGGATTTCAGTGCCACAGACTTTCCCCCCTCCCTTCCCATGGACGATCCAGCTAGGAAGGGAGAGGCAAGGGGGCGGGGAAAAATTTCAGTCACTGCTCCCTCCTGGTCCACAGCTTCGGGTCATCTTGCCTGCTGTACCTACTGCCAGCAGGGAGAGAAGGCATTCTTCCTGCAAGGTTTTCTGTGCAAACATTTTTCCCCAATGGAAACATTTCTGTTCCCTGAAGGAAGGTCTGGCTCAGAAGAACAAATAATTCTGACTTTGTTTTAAGGTCTGGAAAAGGAAAAGTATGTATGTAAGAAATAAACCCTGGCTCACACTAAAGAGGATATACAGAAAGAACAAGATTTGCTAGACCTGGCTGAAGTGATCAACATCAGCTTTACCACTGCATTGCAGGCTATAGGCCGCACATTTCAGAAGCAGTCTGAAAGAAGTTTCTTAAAAATTGTAGTCTTAAAATATTAACAGTAAAAAGGTGTGAGGGTGGTGAGACACTGGAACAGGTTGCCCAGAGAGGTGGTGGAAGCCCCATCTCTGGAAGCTTTTAAGGCCAGGATAGATGGGGGTCTGAGAAAGCTGATCTAGTGGGAGGTGTCCCTGCCCACGGCAGTGGGGTTGGAACTAGATGATCTTTAAAGGTCCCTTCCAACCCTGGCAATTCTATGGTTCTATGATTTCACGCACTTAGCATCTCTCTGCTTATTGTGTTTTCAGTTTATGATCCTCTACATTTTGCTCTGTATTTTATACTTGAAAAGTCTTTGCAATCAACAGTCTTCTTACGCCTATGTGCCATGAACTGTAAGTAAGAATCCAGGACTGCTAGCATATGGAGGTATCGCATCATCCACACACAGCCCCTACCATGACTCCTCATTGCTGCATCTCTTTCCTCCCATGCATGTGTTTACATCTTATTTCCACTCTCTCCAGTCTTTTTCCCTTCCATGAAGATCACACCTGGAGTTAAACACCTGTGCAGTTGAGAGTCCACCTCAACCACAGTTCCACTGATAAGTGGAGCTCCACAAACACACCCCGCACTATTGTGAGATGGGCAGTAGGTCTGTCTGGCACAGACTACTGCCTTCAGCTAACTGTCAAAGATGGCATTCATGGTCCATTTTATTAGACCCTGAAACTGTGAAAACACCTAAAGAAATTGCTCTCTGTGAAAGTCTAAAGCACTGACAACAGAACAGTTCTGTAGCAACACTAGGTACATCTAAAGATTAAAACTGTGTGTGCCATTGAGGTCAGTTTGCTGCCTCAGTTTCTTGTTTTAAATATACTGATGAGGCCAGCATCAAAAAACACAGACACGGAATTAATGGACACTCTGAACATCCCAGTCCCCTAAATTTATATAACTCTTCGTCTAAAAGAACTCTGTACTAGAGATGAGGATGCTTCTTTTTTATTTCAGCTAGGTCACAGAAATAAATAGGAATCTGTAAAAATTTTGGATTACTGGAAAATCTGTCTATGGTCAGGTGCTATGTGATGGCTCAGCACACTTATACAGGAGGCATTAACTCACTTCTGTCTCAGATCCTAAACTCTGGTCAAACAGCTTGGGTTTAAGCATTACAAGGTATGGAGAACAATAGAGGCAAAGTTTTATCCAGTTGTTGGTAGGCAGTATACAACCAAATGTCATAAATGGTCCTAGCCTGGATGTTTCCCATGGCCTTCACTAACAGGCTTGTCATCATAGTGGGTTTACACAGAGCAGTCAACTGTAGTTGTGAGGTAAAGCTGGGACAAAAAAGATTCTACTGCTTGCTTTCAGACATAACACCTAGCCTCAGCTAACAAATATACTTCCCAGAGCAAGGAAGTTTGGGACTAATGTGAAGATGTGAGTTTTCTGCAGTTTCTCACCCACTGAAGTCTGAGTACAGGAGAAGCAACCAACTGCTTCCACCACTAATCTGCCTTACTAGGGCACAAATCCCCAGCAGCACGGCTGGGGGTGTGACCCCACACTTTAGGTAATCATGAGCCGGTTTGCTGTGCTTAAAAGATAAAAGTTTTATCACACTATAGCTAGCTGAGAGATCTCAGACTACTCTCAGACTACTCTGATGCCCAGCCACAGCAGATCCCATCTTGCAGCACTGTCTTCTACTCAGGCCTCTGAAACCAGTGGGACAGTTGCACCCTAGAGGAACACTGCTTTTGTGCAGCCAGGAAAGCCTGAGTTAACAATGAGCCTCCCTTCTGTTGCTGCCTTTTGCCTTCCCACATTAACTGAGGGCAGAAAGGGAATTTCTGGCACTCAGAAAAAAACACCACCTGCAGCACAGGTCAGTGTATGCTTCCCATAAGCCTGCTGCTCCCATGCCTTCTCCTGTCTGCTGGGAGGTCTGCCTTTCTTCCAGCCATGTTTGTTTTGCAGATGGAATTTTTTAAAATGCTGTGATATGTAGGAATAGATCTCATTTCCTGTGCAGCTTGAAGGTATAGCCATACACAACACAGGGAGAAATATGTAACTGGATAATATTTGTCAGATGATCTTTTATTCCTTTCAGGAAAAGACAGATTTAAGAGGAAAGAACATGATATTGCTAGTTACGTAAGAATAATACATTTCAAGGTTATTCAAACTTCCATTTTGGTAGAAGGGTGAGGGGAGGTGGTTTAATTGGAATAACATTTTTCAAGTGAGCTGGATTTTTCAAGTGAATTTGACTTTTCTGTATTTTTTTTTACAAAGCTTCTTTTCCCACATTTTCAAAGGACCAAAAAAAGAAGACATCAAAATATAAAATTTGGGAGAATAAAAATCTAGTTCTTGTTCAAGTTAATAAGATGCAAGCAAAGTCATCCATTTCTGGAAATCTGTCTTCCTAACATGTTTAAATAAATAATTGCCAGGATGACTTATTCCCAAGGGTTTTGGGTTTTGTAAGGTTTGTTTTCTCCAGGCTCAGCTTTTGACTCTATGCAAGGGGACATTCCCATTTCATATACAGGAGAGTGCTGATGAAGACTGCCACTCATAATGAGCCCTCAGGAATCAGTTTGTTTCTTTCCATAAGGTCTCAACACCTACTAATAGAGATACTAAAAAAAGGTCTCACAGTATACTGCTCTGGAAGATGCATGGTGCTGGTACAGAGAGACCCAAACCAGCATTGTAGATTTAAGTAATTACAGAGAAATAACATCAATGTTTAGATTTTGGGATGATCTTGAAATATTTTTTTTTTTAATTCACTAGTAGAAAAGTCCGTGACTGTCTTTGGAAAGAAAAAAATCTCAGTGATTCTGAAAAGTCCTTTTAAGTGTAGAGCAGAATTTTTTTCACTAGTGGATAGAAACAATCTAGTGTTCTGAGGCTATCTACAGTATATAGAGACTCTTCCAGTGTTGGTAATTCCCTTTGCACCATAGTTAGTAGGCTTGTGGGCAATCACAGATCACAGTTCGTATTTCCTAGGAAACTTTTTATTAACCCAGCCATTATGCAGACAGCTAACCACAGATCACATTCATGTACCGCTTCCCATAGTTCTCACACCTGCCCATGCACATTGGCATGCATTTGTTGCTGCTGGGCTGAAGCTGGAAGATCAATTCAAGGTGTTTACTCAGACGTGGAATGTAGCAGTGACACATCAGACACTTTTAGGTAGGTGATTGGAAAACCCCTCCAGTGCTCTGTTGTTCCACTGGGTACACATACAGCCCTGCCTCAGTGCTCCATGGGAACACGAAAAGACTGCTGGTCTCCAGAGCCTAACAGCGCTTGGGAGACTTTCACATGCTGCCACTCAGCATGTGCTTTTCCTCTTTCCTCTGCTGTTTTCTGGTAAATATTTTCTGCCCATAGTCATTGGCACCTACAGAAACAACTCACACAAATTCACAGTGAGAGGTACTTCATGGCTCCAGAATTTCTTATTTTTATTAAGGGAGGAGTGTGTGGCTGACAATCCACTGCTTTCAATTGGGTTATGCCCTCTGGAAAATATAAATTTGACGATTCCTTCATAACGTGGCAGTGGGGGTGGTGGGGAATAATTGCTATTAACTTTGCCTGGACTTTATATTATTTCCCATTTATAAAGAGATAAATAAGGCTTTCTTTAAAAAAAAAGAATTACAAATAAACCTTGACAGCATTTGCCTGAGAAATGTCTTTGGTGGTGTTTCAGTGATGAAAGCTGGCATTCTTATCAAGGCCTTTACTGTGCATTTTGAAGCCAGACAGGTCCACCTTATTACTTCTCTTTTATGGAGGTTCAAGGTGCTCAAGAAATGGCATGGTACCTTCAGGAATGTGGAGAGCTCTGTTGTTAAGTTACAAACACGTATGGCCAAGAGAAGCCACAAACAGCAGCGGCAGCTTTGTTGGAATAATAACAAAGGCTGACTGGTAGTGTCTTTCCAACATCCCTCCTTTTGGTTTCATCACAAGTGCCTGGTAGTCTTCCAGGCTGACTGCAGCACATTTTGGCACAGGCAGAAAAAGGAGGGTGGCAGGTGTCACCTGGAGGTGGACAAGCAGGCTTCCAAAAGACTGGAGGACCCAGTCCCCAGGCTGTTGACATTCAGGAAGGAAATTAATGGCAAACTATTGTTCACAAGTAACTTTTTGAAATAATAAATGCTGAGTCCTGAGTAGCAAAGCAGATTTGGCAAAACAGTTATGTGGAAACTGTTTTTTAAAGCACACATCAGTCACAGTCAGAGGCATACATGATTATTGAACCTGAAAAATTAATAATGATAAAATTTCAATATGTTCACAGAACTGCTTCAGCATGTGTATACACTTGTGTGCTATGACAACTTGCAATTTGGGCAGGAGATAGCCAATGGTGGGGACATGCCCAAAACTGAAGTGTTCAACTGTACATTCTAAATCAGCCCCAGCAAATGTTCACTTGTCTTTTTACCATTTAAATAATTCACATTGAGTAATGAAGCCAATGCAAAATAAATCAAAATGCTGAAATTCTAGCATTCTGTTAAATTTAATTTTTTAAAAAGATTTATGAAAAGCACTATGTAACTTTTTAAAATTTCTAAACAATTGCCCCAAAGGAAACCCATTATTCAAAGATGGAGGTGGAGTTACACTTGCCAATTTAAAGAAAAATATTGTTTGGTATATAAGAACTGTGTGTCTCACAGAAGTGTTCTTTTTTCAGTAAGTGCCTTGTTTCGTGAGAAGAGTGGCTGCTAATGTTCAGTACAGGATAACACTCTATCCATCGCATTTGTGGATTGGATTTCATCTCTATGAGCCATGTGAGAATCATAGAAATTGGAATTGCATCTCCGGAGATTCAGTGCCAAAAAGCCCAATAATGAATGGAAATCATTATGCTGCTTGTCCACAATCTGGGATGGATTCTTTTCACCTTCTCTTTGAAGAGAGGGACGTGCTGATAGGCTTCATCAAATACACTGCACTTTTGCAATTGGATGTGGAGCAAGCACTGGCTTTCAGCTTATCTCCAGTTCAGGGCCTGCCAAAACAGCCTGATCCACCAGGACTAAAACACCTACTTTGGTGCTTATTGTGCACCAGGATGAAAAACAGTACAATGCAGAGAGCTCTAAGGAAATCAGTGCTCTTCCTCCAGACTTCACTGCAAATCTGGTCAAAGGCAAAACAAAAAAAAAAGGGAAAAAAAAGAGCAAAACTGATCATTCCCTTTTCTAGGTGTACTGGTTTGAGTAAAAAGAGAACAGCTCTGTTCAGTGATTTTACTTTTCAGCTAACAGCCAGCTTCTAACAGTGACAAGGCCTAATGGGTATACAGTGTAAAAGGCTACACCTCAGGGAGAGGCAGATAGTTCTGGTGTTCCTAAAGTCGCCAACTAGGTATTCCATACCATGCATGTCATATTCAGTATAAAGCTAAGAGGCAATTTCCTGCCCCTTCCCTTTTCTCTCTTCTATCCCAGAAGTTCCGGAATGTGGAGAGCTCTGTTGTTAAGTCACAAACACGTATGGCCAAGAGAAGCCCTACTCACTATCTGTGGTAACATAGTTACTGAAGGGAAGAGTTTTGGGTTTGGTATTGGCTTTGTATATATCTGTAAATATTTGTATAAATTTTATCTTCTTATTTTTTATTTTTATTAAACTAGTTTGATTTTTATTTTCTAATTCATAATTTCTCTTGGTCTTTATTGCTTTCCTTTCCCAGTGTGGAGGAGAAAAGGGGGTTATAGAGACTGTATGTCAGTGGATTAGGGGTTGCTACAGTCCCTAACCCACAAAACTAGGGCACTACAAGCAATAAATATTTGGCAGGCAAATGCATCCCGCAGCAGAAACTCTTTGCCATTTTGCTGCATAGTTGCCCCTTTTGCACAAATGTCTCCAAAGACAGCAGTGTCATGCTGTGCCCTCACAGCCATGCCGAGTGCACTTATGCTGAGCAGGCATGATGGGGTTGCTGTTGCCCCTCAAAGCCAGCATCCTGGGGCAAAAATGCCACTTGTTGTATTCAGAAACCATATGCGCTACACATGTATCAGTTGCCGTCTGGCACAACTGCTGCTGTTCTCTCAACTAGCTCTATCCCATTTCTTGCACATCTCACAATTTTTAATCAGTTCTTGACTTCTTTAGCATAACTGAGTTTACTACTGGATATATTAAATGCTATTCCAAAGCCTAGATGTTTTTCTGTTAAATCATATGTCTTGGAAATCAATTATCTTAGAGAAAACAAGTAAGTTGAGAGACTTTCTTCTTGCTTTGACACATCTCTATCACATTTTAGTTTCATTTTGCATTCACTTCACAGTTTTAAACGCTCCTGATACATCTTCCTACGTTCACCATAAGTGGTGGTTTGACATGAGGGGAGTCTAGCTCTTAGAGCTCAGCTGCCATTTTTTCCAGTATCTTTACAGATACTTTGCTGTAGCTTTCAGTGTGAGGCTTTGCCCCCAGAAACACAGCAGCTTCTCCAGAGAGGAAGGAGCCCAGCCCATACACTGAGAGCACAGCTTGGGGTACTGGGTGAAACCTGCACAGCTCAGGACATCTTTAAAAGCCAGCCTTCTTGTTGTTGTTGTTGTTTGTTTGTTTATTCGTTTTTGGNGCTCGGCGTAGCAGATGTGTTGTCTCAGTTACACCCCCGACTTTCCAGATGCCCTTGCAGAACAGTGGGCCCTTTGAGGAATGAAATGGGTGCACTGGTGACTGAGGATACAGAGAAGGTGGAATTACTCAATGGCACCTTTGCCTCGGTCTTTACTGCTAATGCCAGCTACCAGCAGTCCCACTACTTTAAAACTACGGAGGAAGTTGGGAGGAAGGTAGTTTCGGCCTCAGTTGATGAGGTTTGGGTCAGAGATCAGTTGAGCAAAGTGGACATCCACAAGTCCATGGGTCCGGATAAGATGCACCCAAGAGTACTGAGGGAAATGGCAGAGGTCATTGCTAGGCCAATCTTCATAATCTTTGAAGGGTTCTGGAGAATGGGAGAGATGCCCTGAGCACTGCAGGAAGGACAATGATAGCCCACTCTTCAAAAAGTGCAGGAAAGATGATCCGGGTAACTATAGTCAAGTCAGCCTCACTTCCATCCCTGGAAAGGTGATGGACGAGCTTATTCTTGCCACCATCTCCAAGCATTTGGAGGAGAGGAGGCCTATCATGAGTAGTCAACATGGGTTCCATAAGGGGAAGTCCTGCTTGACTAATCTGATAGCCTTTTATGATGGCATAACTAGATGGATAGATGAGGGGAAGGTGGTGGATGTGGTTTTTTCTTGACTTTAGCAAAGCTTTTGATGCACTCTCCTGTTGTGTTCTGGGGTAAACAAAATGGCACAGCTCCGAGCAGAGTGATGAAAATGAGAGAAAAGGCCTTTATTCAGAATGAAAGCAATAACGTATATACTTCTTTCATAGGTATAAAAGTACATGCAAAGTGAAACACAGAGCCATCTGCAAGGACAAACTGAAACCAAAACATAGCCAACTCCTAACAACTCTCTATTTTTCAACCTTGACATATCCCTATCTCATGACATTCATATCCCAAAACACTTCTTTCCTTAAGCCTTTAGTCAAAACAATTCCTACCCAAATACACCATCCAAAACTATCTCCAAACCTCTAAACACTTACACAAAAAGCTCCTTTTTGACTTTCACATACCTTTTTTCAACTTACACATACCCTCTTTCAACTTTCTATAAACTTTCCTTCCATATTCCATAACAGTCTCCCATGGTATCCTCATTGCCAAACTTAAGAAATGTGGATTGGGAGACTGTGCTGTGAGATGGATTGGGAACTGGCTGAAGAACACAGCCCAGAGAATTGTGGCCAGTGGAGCAGAGTCTAACTGGAGGCCTGTGACTAGTGGTGTCCCCCAGGGGCAGTACTGGGTCCAATACTGTTCAATATATTCATCAATGATCTGGATGAAGGGGTAGAGTGTACCCTCAGCAAGTTTG
>VWZO01003713.1:13184-37004 GCA_013396975.1 Bucco capensis | reverse complement strand
GCTGCTGGAGAGAGTCCAGCACAGGGCCACCAAGATTATTACAGGAGTGGAGCATCTGCCCCATGAGGACAGGCTAAGAGAGCCTGGAGAAGAGGAGACTGAGAGGGAACCTCATTAATATTTACAAATACGTTAAGGGTGAGCATCAGGAGGAGACAGCCAGGCTCTTCTCAATGTCATCCAATTTTAGGACAAGAGGGAATGGGAGCAAGTTGGACCACAGGAGGTTTTGTGTTAACGTGAGGAAAAACTTTTTTACAGTAAGGGTGATGGAGCACTGGAACAGGCTGCCCAGGAGGGTTGTGGAGTCTCCTTCTCTGGGGACATTCAAGAGCCACCTGGATGCATTCCTGTGTGACCTCATCTAGGTGATCATGCTCTGGCAGAGGGTTGGACTAGGTGATCTTTCTAGGTCCCTTCCAACCCCTAACATTCTATGATTCTATGATTCCCTTTAAAAACAGGTGTTCCCTTTGGTTCTAACCAGTCAGAGGTGGCAACATTTTGCTCCCGGTTTGATAGACTTAAGATCTTTATTACTGATTTTGCAATTCTTTTAGGGGGCCTCTGAGGCCACTTCTGCCTAAAACAAACTTCTCTGACCCTGAATCCACAGACACTGCACAGGCTGATCAGGCTGCTTTTCCTCTATCAACTGGATAGATGTGAGGATATTTTTTCTTCAGTAAGGAGATGTGAAAGTTGATTAAGGACTAGCAATCATTGCTTCTTAGCTAGGAATTGTAATCTTCTGGTATGCAGACCATATTTGGATAGGGGAGAACACGCTTGGCAACCAGCTGAGGACAGGGATATTCCTGTGGGACTAAACACCACCTCCAGGCCCTGATACCAAATGCGCGATGCTTCAAGGGCAGAAAGACTGGACATGGTGGATTGCCTTGGTTTGAGTTCTGGGCAGGGTCTGGAGAGAGTACAGTAAGAGCAGGGAATATAGTCTCCACCAGCTTTGCTTGATGAAATAAAACTCCTCCGGAAACAAAAGGCACAGATAGCAGAAGGCACTGTTCCAGCTGGTTTCTTCCAAGAATATTTGTATTTAATTTCTGTATTTCATTCCAATGGTTTTGCTGAAATGACACAAAATGGGTTTTGTTATTAGTTAGACATAAGGCACAGATTATATAGTCTCCTCGGGTCTGGGAGCATCATGTAACTGTGCTGCTGAGAATAACCAAGAGGTATCAGTGTAGCTACTGGCTTATCTCTAAGACAATTATCTTCATTCCAACTGGCTGCTCAGGTAGCAATGGCTAATGATTTCCTCATGATGAGCATTTTCATACTCTGTCATATCTTCCTGCAGTTCACAGCCTGAAAGCCTTTTTTGCTTGTAAAGAGAAAACAACAGAGGCAGTTTAAGTTGCATGTAATGTTTGGCATCATTGCATGACTGCAGTTGAGCCTACCCAGTTATATTACATAGGACTGGTGAGAAAAAGGGGAAACTAGGCTAGAGCTGGAAGAAAATATCGTATGTGAAAGATCTAGGAGTGCTGTTTCCCATTAACTCCCCTGGATTGATTGATGTTCTTGACAGCATCTTCCAGAAAAATAGGTATCCTCCTTATCTGGTGTTGATAGTAATGATAATCTTCTCCGGCCACTAGGCAAGGCTTCTGACTTCACTCAGCATGGTGCTGAGACAAGCCCAGCACCACTGTGTGATGGATGCTATGCTACCCGGATGACTTTCTTTCTGCAGAAAGGCAGGATGCACAGGAGGCTTTTTAAAAGTGTTAAGCACTATGAGTCTTTACTGCTGCAGATGGTTACAGAGGTTGTGCTCTTCAGGAACTGAGCATATGCCTTCCTCAGCAAAAAGGACAATTCCTCTTTGGTCCTACAGCAGATCATCACTATTAGTCCTATGCAGGATGTATAGAAGCAATGTCTATATATGAAATTTTTTTGTGATATCTTGGCAGGTCTTTTTGTCCCTGGGTGTCTGTTCAGTTGTTAGAAGGTTTGTACCTGCCACGACCCTCTCTTCAATGGGATGTGTGCCAATGAATTCCCTCCTGCTCAGTTCTAGTCAGCAGCCAATAAGTTGGTACTGTCCTAATAGATATGCCAATTTTAGACCATTATTCCTCAGGTTGGAGCCTATCGTAAGCAAGCCAGGTGTCCTCCTCACAAACTAATTTTTCCAGCACTTTTTGCCCTCTATTTTTTTATGATAAATCAATAGAGCTCAGATTGCTTAGTGCTGGTTTTCTACCCAACTACCACTGTAATATAATATAGAGCTTCACATTAAAAAACTTTAAGAATTATAACTGGAAATCCATTTAATACACATTTGCAAAAACCTTTATTCCACCTAACAATGACAAGTGGACATGGGACATGTGGAGTAACAAAACAGCCTTATCAGTATTCTTCTAGATGCAAACATAATACCTTCCCTACCACCCACTTTTAGACCATACATTAACATTGGTTACAGTGTAGCTTTTATGAGTAAGCAAATTTCCACTCACTCCCATAATTTTTCTCCTGAAATTTGATGCACCAAATCAATATGATAAAAAAGCAATTGTTTCTTTCTTTACTCAGAAGAAGAAAATGACTATAAGAAACTTTTGCTGTTGTTGACTTTCTAAAATAAAATAGATGCAATTATTGAGATAATTTTTTTTAAATAAATACTTTTCTGTATCATCTACCTTTCAGTCTAACTCAAGATCTACTTGGAGGAGTAGTGGTGCCCTTGTTTAAAAGGACAAATTTGGAAGATGACCCCTTTGGGAATATTCCCCTTCCCCAAAAGAACAGAAAATGAATAATCCACTCTGTACACTGGGGTGTGTGTGTGTGTGAGTTATAAAGAGTAACTTTTAACAGAGAGAAATATATATAACTATGAAAATACAGAATGATACAAACCCTCCCGATTCCCCCCTCACACCACTGGCTGCCCCCCCACTCGCAGTAAAACCTGCTTGGGTGTAGTCCGATTAAAGTGAGGAGGCAGATGAGATGAAGTGTGAAGAAAACTCAGGTGGTGGATTATGNGGGGAAAAGACAGATACCTCCAGCCATTTACATACCCTATAACAAGTGGTTTTGTTCAGACTTCTCCAAAACTGTGGAAGTGCTCATATGCATCCATAAATGCACAGTAATTTCTATTGCAACAGATTTGTTTTCTAATTATTTCTCTAAGCACTTAAAATAGGATATCTAGAGAGCTGTGGGAGACAGCCTAGAGATGCTGCAGTTCGAGTTTGGGGTTTTGCTGTTATAGTATGATCTGTTTGTACTGTTTCACTTCCGGTTCTATCGTTATCCCCCGCTATGTGGCCGGCCGCATGGCTTCTATGGGCAGCGCCGTATTGTACAACCCCCTGAGCTAGCTACACCTCTGCCCTAACCCTACTGGTTGTTTCCCCTGCCTTTCCCCATTTCCTATTGGCTCCTGATCCCCTGGTTTCCCCCACTGGCCAGCTGAGCCATTTCTGTTCTTCCCTAGCACTTTAAGAACCCCTGTGGAGTTTGAATAAGCCACTTTCCACCCTGGAACTTTTAGAGTACATGTCTCTCTGAGGAACTTGGAGTGGGGACCCAGTCACCCCCCGTCAGAGAGCAATGCACCTTAGATGAAATATAAAAACTCTGCCTTTTCAATTGTCTTTGAAGAGGAAGCTGAGGAGAGACTTTCTTGCTTTATACAACAACCTGAAAGGAGGACGTAGCGAGGTGGGGTCAGTCTTTTCTCACAGCTGACTAGTGAGAGAGCAAAAGGAAATGGCCTCAGGGGAGGTTCAGGTTGGATATTAGGAAAAAATCCTTCACTGAAGGAGTGGTTAAGCATGAACAGGCTCCTCAGGGAAGTGGTGGAGTCATCATTCCTGGAGGTGTTCAAAAACCATGCAGATGTGGCACTTTGTGACATAGTTTAGTGGGCATGGTAGAGTTGGGTTAATGGTTTGACTCTGTGACCTTAGAGTTCTTTCCCAACCTAAACAATTCTATATTTAGCAATTCCATCATTCTATATTTTGGGATACACTTTCTTCTTTCTTACATACTACAGGGAACAGTATAAGAGCCAACATCAATGACAGAAAGCTTTGGTTCAAATGTAGAGTCATAATTCTTATTTCAAGCACCAAAATCAAAATGAAATGGATAAGATACTTCAAATTTTGAAATCTCTCTTTGCCATTGACAAATCTTAGGGTTTAGGCAGGTAATTTCAAACAATTTGGTTACAACAGACTACACATTTGCTACTTGCTTCCTTACCTGTCATAGTGGTTTGTGATCCTAATCTAGCCCTTGTGTGAAGTAATGACATTCCTGCCAGTTTTGGACATCTCATCACCTTTATGTTTATCCTTAATTTTAAGTATAAACTGATTTCCTCATAAAAATTCTTACTTGAATAGTATTATATTATATCCTTTTATATGTGACTGATAAGAGATAAAATGTTACTCCTTTCATAAATTAATGGATCATTTCAAATGTTAGTGGATACTGATGCATTATCTTCAACAGCTTACAAATAAATGAGTGAATGTTTTAATAAAAATGCTAGTACTTGAAATGAGGATGAACTTGGTGACAGAAAGATCACTGGTTTTACCTATAAATAGTTTTTACATGTAAATATTTTTAACAAATTTCATTGTCACCTGCTCTTAACATCTGAAAACTTTCCTATGGCACTAAGTATTAACACTCATGCCCTATGGAATACTACCAGAGACAAACTGATAAACAGACAAGGAGTCCTAGTGATAGTTAAGATAAAGGCTTAATAAAATAAAACAAGCATGGTTGCAGTGCTGTTGAAAAAGATTGATTTTTGGTAACTTGAGTTCTGTGGGCTGCAAAAATGACAGAACCACATTGCCAAGAACAGAGCTGTGTGCCTAACTTGAGATTTCAAAAAATACAGAGTGGAAAGTCACTTTGAGTGAGAAAACTAGGAAAAAATGGTATTGATTCAAAAATCAAATGAAAAATTCTTCAAACCAAAACATTTTCTTGCAAAAAGTCTAATTTAAGTTGTCATTTTCTAACGAAGAAGACTGTTGTTTATACTTTCCATCTAGAGGTAATCAGCACAAAATTAGACATTCAGTAGTATTCTGATTTCACTGAACAGTCATAAATCAGGCCCTGGAAATGTCTTTATTTAATTCAGTGTGTGCATCTCCTCAAATTCTCTTATTGGAATCAGACTTATCTTTACCCTGGAGAGCTGCAAGTAAAGCTGTGTTTACATGGGAGATACTCAGAGTACTGCTATGCTGCTGAGACATGAAATTAGTTCTGAGTTCTCATTTCAAAAAGTGTATGATGCTCAGATGGTCACATTCCTTCTCCTTTGTCTTTTCTGAGAAGCTATACAGGTTACTGAACTGAATCTGTAGGATTTCTCTATCTAGGTGCTCAGTAGAACAACACTAAAAATGTGTTAGTATTTCATAGTTCAGATTTTAGGTGAACCTCTCAGAAAAGTAGCACTTCTAGAAGTGATTTTACAATACTTCAGTTATTAACTCTTGCTTGTCTTTTGATATCTACGAAGCTGCTGCCTAACTGGAAGCTGACAGAAACATAGAGTGCTTTGAGTTTCATCTGTCATCAAGCATTTGTTTCAAGTGACAAAACTCAAAGAGTCCTTTGGCCTGAGAGGAGTTTACAGACTGTCACATAAAAGAGAAAGTCCTGCCCAAGTATCTCACCTGGGGGACTGCACATTGAACATGGGGATTACCCTCAGCCAGGGGACTGGGAGTGCAGAGGAGTGATGCCAGCATCACAATTTCTGTCATTTTAGGTGTTCATACTAACCTCCCTGACTTCCAGCTCCTAATCCAGAAGAGCAGTGGTACCCCATAAACGCTGTGTAGAACTTGCTGGTCACACTAACGGGTCTGTAACAGCAAAAGTACAGGCATCACTCTTCACTTTTCCCCACTTCTAGGCAATTTCATGCTGGACCTTCAAAATCTGCTGTCCTTTGGGATTGACCTCAAAAGCTGACAATTGGGACAAAGAGAAGATGGTTTATCAGTGACTTACACAAATGGTAATATCTATCCACAGCTAGAATGATGCCACACTAAATTTTTAAGCAAAAGTTTGTTCTTTACCTATGACTAGCATGAGATTTGTCAGTAAATGTGGGGGTACAAGGCTTCCACCGTTCCTCTCTTTGCAAGAGCAGAATGCTTGCTTTGCATAAAAGCTCTGCCTTCTCTTCAGAGCAAGATTTATCTCCCCTAATAGGCCTCTCCCCTTTTTTCTTAACAATAAGAACAGACATCAAATGTGTTTTACAGAATATTCTTCTTAAATCTTTAAATATTCTTTTTTTTTTTTCCTGCATACATAGCTTGAAAGGTGGGAAAAGGTAACCCAACCTGGTGTTATGTTAACCTGACCCAAACAACGACAAACCAGCTTCACCCACCATATAAGGAAAGAGCCATCAAGGCCTTAATGGCTGGGTGATTTAGAGACAAAGCCAACTCCTCCATTAGCAGCCTAGCTGGAGGAAGAAACAAAGGTTGCTTCCACAGAGCAATCATACCCTTTCTATCTTCTGCTGTAAACATGTTTAGGTTGACCTGCAACCTGGGCTCTGCTTGTGCTTCAGTGATTTTTCATACGGCTACATCTCTGGGCTTTTAATTTTTAAATTTTTTTTTTTTGTAAAACAAAAACTCAAGAGAATATATAACAATATGCAGAAGAAACACAATAGCTCTAAACAGCATCACAGTGAGTATCCTTGCAGTCCTGTATTATTCTCCTTCTGAATCTCAGGTGTTAAGTCCATCAAGTCACTTTTCACAGTCCATCCTGTAGAGTGGTGTGTCCTGGTGTAGACTCTCTGCTGAAGAAACTCTGCTGTCCATTTTTGCCACGTCCATGCTTAACAGCTGCTCCTCAGCTGTCTTCTGCTGCTGGCAGACTCAGGAACATGCCAGAAGGATAGATGCAAAGTCCTCTCCAACACAGCAGGGTTTCAAAACTGCAAGGGATAACTAATAAACTCCCATCAACATATTTACAAAACCCAAACATTACATCCTGAGAAGGTAGGCTGTTATGAGGCAGTTTTAAGGAAGCATTTAGCCACAGTGTGCGTGATGCTACTGCAGTGGTAACACCTCCCTGGCTGCAATCGCAGACTGCACTCCTTAGCATAGTGATCAAAGCCACTGTAGGTGTAACATCTGCCTCCTTTTCCCAAACAGGGGTTCTTTCTTGGCTGCTCATGGAGTTGAACCCGATTTGCATTTTCTCACTGAACCATTTGCAATGGCCAGTCCTGTGCAGAACCTGGGATTCCTCCGGCTGCTTCCCGGGCTCACCCCCACTTTTACCTGCCCTTAGTGGCAAGGCATAAACCCATTTTATAATTAACCCAATTCCACTTTAACCAAACTTTACAGTTCCATAACTTTCTATAAACCACTTCCAATTAATTGCAATTTAACTAACTTTACAAAGCAAAACATCTTATGAACTTATTTTATGATTCTGCTGACTCTGGTGGATCAGGAGTAGAGCACGGCAATCTGCAGAAACCAGTGCAACAGAAGCACCTGCAGGGAAAGCATTTACAGGGGCAAAACAAATGCATTGCAAAAATTACAACTGCAATTGTTATTGAAAGCATAATAGAAGCTGTATAATAAATTGGAATCAAAATAATTAGATCATTCACCACCATTCTTACAGCTCCCAATGACCTGAAGAAGAACAGGCTCGACCTTTTGCATGTCTGCTGCTTCGCTGTGCTGAAGGTGTTTAAGAGATGCCCGCGTAGCTAGAAAATGGGTTGGGAACAGAAGGTTCTGGTATTAGCAAGTGCACATGCGTAACTGAGGGCACAAGAGGTGGGCATGCTCAGGGAACATTTTCCTGAGGACGCTGAAAGGAAAACCTTACAGAATCAAGGAATGGACTGAGTGCAACAAATAATGGAAAATGCACAACAAACTGTTGAAAATGCTAATTTGTTATTTGACTGTGCTATAGGCATGGTGATACTCATTGTGGTGGTCTGCATTGCCTCTTTCATGATGGAGTGTTGGCAATATGATGGCAAGATGTGGAACTTATGCCTACGATGCAGCAAATGTTGCTCATTGAGGAATGAGGAGGACAGCCAGACTGAGGTGGCTCCGTCACTGCACAAAGACAGCCACTCAACTGGAGGCCATGTTTCCCAGCCTGTGCATCACCCACATGGAGAATCTAGAGGCAGCAGACCAAACTTTCTGCAAAAGCGATGGGAAACATGCATAAATCTCCACAGTGGACCACAAGAAACTTCCCTTTAAAGGAGCACCCTTACAGGTTAGAATATTGCTTTACATTTTCCTCCTTTTTTTTTTTTTTTTAAACTTTTGTCCTGACTCTGTCTCTATTACCTTTTGTACCTGCTGTTGTTCTCTCAGGATATCGCCTGCTGCTTATTCTCCTGACATTAGACACCCCATGTTATTGTCCTACTGAAGACCATCACCATGGTCTAAGCCATCACCATGTCCACAGGGGAAGGAGAACTGTCAGCCCTTGTTTACATGCGTGAACACCATTCAGAGACCGTACACTTCTTGCATGCAGTCAGTGTCTCCTTTGTAAATACAGTGAGTCTGTATAATCTCAGCTATTATTTGAATGTCAGAAATTAAAATAATATTAAAAATATATTAAAAGACTATCTTTTAAAAAAGTGTATGTCTTCACCAACCTTTCCCTTTCTGCAGTGACACCTCCAGAAGTGTGCCTCAGAAGATAAATCCATTTCAAAAGTACGGAAGATTTTTTCCTTTGGAATAGAGTTATCTTGTTTATTAACAACATTTCCAATGTGACTTTAAAAAGTGGGATTCCCTCTTCCCAGAATATAGTTTTGCAATTATATGCTTCTGTATAGATAGTATAAACTTTACAACCTCACATTAGGAGAAATTATTTTTGGGCAAATCAAGAAGCCGCAAGAGAGAAATACTTCTGGGGCTAGCTTAATTGATGATATCTCTCACATGTGATTTCCCTCTGAATTTTGTAATAAAACAGTCTGATTTAGATATGTGATCAACATCAGCAAGGTAAGTCCTGCTGCAGAACTCAGCACTTGTTGAATCTCATACCATTGGCCTCAGTTATTTCTTACTCTCGAGCAGAAAAACATTTCCACCCAACTTGGTGTTGTCTACAAAATTACTGAGGATGCACTCGATCCCCTTATCCAGATCATCAATAAAAGTATTAAACAGCACTGGTTCCAAAACAGAGTCCTGGGGAACACCACTTGTGATCAGCTGCAGCTAGACTTTACTGCATTCACCACAACTCTCTGGGCTCGGCCATCCAGCCTGTTTTTTACCCAGCAAAGAGTACACCTGTCTAAGCCATGAGCTACCAGCTTCTATTATAAAGCTACATATTTAGCCTCTAACTGTAATTATGCCATAGCAGACCTTACATTTCTTTCATATTTATCACAATATATCACAAATATTGTATCAAGTATCATTTGCAAACTTACACAACAGACGAAGTTATCTTTAACACTTGTGGTTTTCAGCATCATTCAAAAAGTTCACAACGCGTTTGTCAGAATGTTTTGTGGAAACAAAATAAAAAAGACAGCACCAAACCTTTCTTCAGCTTTAACAATATTATCCTTAGTGCAAGTCAGAGGCAGAAAGCACTTGTATTCCTACTCTGCATCAGCCACATAGGCAAAAAGAAATGGAGACTGAATGCAGTGAAAACCTGCTACCTGGTCCTTAGAGAAGGATGTTACAGCAGTGAATACTGGAGTTTTGACCTGCAGTGAAGAAACTGTGGGAGTTGGGACTTGGTGAATGGCAATTGTGAGCACCCAAGACATGCTGGAACTACTCAGAGCTGGCAGGAGCACTGAATACTCTGCTGAACTGCTCTAACTGCAATTCTCTGCTGAAGGATATGCACAATAACTTCCTACAACCATGATGTAGTAATGGCTGCTGCTGTAGTTGGCAAATCCTGCCCACACATCCCAGCTGTGTTTAGTCTGCAGCATTCAAAGGCTTCAGGAAGGATCTCCAGTGTGCTGCAGGAGGGAAGCAAGCATGCAGATTCTCAGGAAGAGGCAACCTGAGGCAGTGGAGACACATCGTCCTGGACATCCTGGGAGAAATGGGAAACCAGTGTGGGATTACAGCCTGAGTTACTGTCATGGGGTGATTAAAACTGAAGAGAAAGAGACATTAAGGATCTTCTGTACATCATATTCCCTTTTGAATTTTGGACACTATCTCTTTAAGAAGATTCAGTGGCTGAACTTATTTCCGCCCCTCCTCCTTCGCCCACTGAAGAATCCACCGGCAGAAAAATGAAACCTCGCAGCTGCGCAGTGTAAACGGTTGGAGCTGCGTCTCCGGACGGGGAATGGTCAAGGGCTGTGACCCCGAGACATCATTCAAGCGNGACAGTTACCATGTCACAAGATGCCGCAGCACACACAGCACCACTTGAGGAGCAGTGCAGCTTTCACCCTCAGCACTGCAGATCCACCAAGCTCGTGTGTCGGGCATCCAGATGTCTTTGCTAAGGCACATAGAGGTCATGCAGAGAACTCAAGGCAGATCTTCTGAGTCCAAGACTTGCATTCTAACCCAGTGGGCTAGCATCCATTGTAGGGTCTAATTACTGCATTGTCTACATTTAGACTACTTTGAAAAAAGGAGGAGCCTATCATCCAAATGGCAGCCAACAGACTGTAGAAGCAGGGATTTTGCCACAGTTACAGTAAAGTCCTAGCTTCATGGAATAAAAAAGTGAGGTTGTGAAGCATATCCTAACAGCAGGATCATGTTATATTTGGGGATAAATTATTACTTAGGCTTGAAAGAGTTTTTATTCCTCAGCAGCACCTGTCCAGCTCATTTTATGTTTAGCTCTGTGTGTGTGAAATATAGGTTTTTGCCTTACTGCATACAAAGCTTATTGCTGCATATATCTGATCTTAAACTAATCCTTCAGCAAAGGCAATATTTTTGAAACTTGAAGTCTAATGAGAAAAATGTATGCATATGTATGGCTAGGCTTCACGAACGAAGATCCACGGAGGTCTCCACCCATGCTCCTCATCAGCGCCTTTTACAAGCACACTGATAAAAAGAGGATAGTGGATAGCACCCTCGAGCCTGCGCAATGGATTTTTTTAGGTGAGACACAGCAGAGCTGGACCCACCCTTTAGTCCTAAGGTTCATCTGCCAGGGCGAGCAAGCTTGGACACTGGCAGCGAAGTCCTTAGGACATAGGTTTTATTAGAGTGTCCTTCTCTTAGATGGAAGGCCTTATAGGGCTAAACGAGCTCCAGCTGCCTGGGTTTGGAATCAGAGTTATCTTTCTCCTAGGATGACTGTCAGAAGGCTAATGAGCATATTCTACCCATACAAGGATTATAGGAACATGGGTATCACTCCCCACACTTTACCATGGGCAATGAGTTTAATGCTCCCTCTGCTGTCGGCACACTTATCGCACCAGGGGCCATAGAAGACCCCTGAATGAGAAAAATATTGTGAAATGAAAGGATATACAAAGAATGTGCTGTGGCTGATACAAATTCTGGCTTGTTTTTTTTCCAAATTAGCTTAGCTGTATTTTATTCAGACTAATATATCCTCTATCCTTCCTCAAGCCTGTTTACTCAGCTGGATGTCCACAGGGTCCAATTTCCCTCCAATTGCCCTTGTACACTAATATAATTGCAGCTCATATGGGTAATTGGTCAGCCTACAGCAGTGTTTGCATGCATTTGTTCATCTGCACTACCTGGCAAAAAAAAGTGAATTTACAGACTCAAAGTACTGCTGAATACTTTGTTTCATTCAATTCATGAAAGGGAAAATCACATAATGAAATACTTCCAGGAGCTTAAGGCATTAAAGGTACTGCAGTGTACAATTAAAATTATTTTTATAGCCAAGTGGGAATAGATCTGTTTCCACATGTAAAAAGAAGGCTTACACCCACACAAGTCAGTTGTATTAATTTGTAAATACTAAAGTAAACACATTTCATAGCAGAGATGAACAAGGTTTGAAATGATTACGTGGGGAAAAAAGGCCCCTTGAAATTTTAGACAAAGGAAACTGAATTTGTTGGCAACAGGCAAGATCAGCTTTTTCTGGAATAGACATAGAAAACAGAATTTTACAGGTTGGTTTTACACTGTTGTGGAAAGATCAGTGTGGAAGTGATTTTTATTACTGTTACTACCAGAATCCGGTTCTTGGTTTGAAACAGAAGACGCAAGCCCTGTGCCACAAACTATCATCATGTAGTTTGTAATCCCTTATCCATGATGTGTCACAATTCAGCTATTTTAATAATTTCCTTGCAGGCATACCCACTGGCTTTTTCTTTGACTCACTATTCTTGCAGTGGATCTTCCCAAGTGTCTAAAATCTTCTCTTTACTTCTACACTTGAGACTATGGCTTATATCATACCTAGCAGCTTCCGTTTTATCCCTCTCTGCTGCCTTTTTCTGTGGCCATTAATACTTCTGTACTTCTTTTCACATGTCTAAATCCAGTATCTCATTCGAAAATGAACAAAATGAGTGAAACTTCTCTGCACTGAAATGTGACATAAATTCACATGTACACAAAACAAGAAGAGTTTCTGATTCAGATCCATTTAACTCTCTCAAAAAGTGTTCCAAGAATGATTATGAATGATCTAATACATTGTGAAAAAATAAAGTCAAAGATTAAAAAAAACCCAACAAAACAAAGAAACACACAACACACAAACAACAAAACCCCTGTATTTTCTGCAATTTGAAAAATGTTTTGTGTACATGTGAATTTATGTCACATTTCAGAATGTTTACATATATTACATATATTCGAACCCCACAGACATCACAGGCTTGTTCCCTATGAGCCAGGTTTTCTCCCCTCCCCCCTTCAAATCTAGTTTAAAGCATGGTTAATGAGCCCAGCCAACTACAATGATAAAATCCTTCTCCCCCTTTGAAAGAGATGCACCCCATCTGCTGCCAGTAGGCCTGGCATCCTATCAGTTGACCCATGGTTGAAAAAATCTGATGGGCCCTTCTCAGCCTTTCTGGGTTAGCCCCTGCAACAGAGGGCATAGAAGAAAAAACTACCTGCGTTCCCTACTTCCTTGAACAGTTGACCCAAGGCCCTAAAATCTCTCTTGACAGTCTTCAATTTTCTGTTTTCAAGATCATCATTGCCCACCTGACAAGTCAACAATGGATAATAATCTGTAGGTTGTAGGAGAGAAGGGAGCTTTCTTACCACAACCTTGACATAGGCCCCAGGGAGACAGCAAACTTCCCTTTGAAATGGGTCAGGTCTGCATATAGGGCCTTCTGTGCCCTTCAGGAGTGAGTCACCTATAACAATGATTCTTCTGTTTTTTTGATAGATGTTTGGATGCTGGGCTTGGGCTTCCTTTATCCTGGGAATGCCTTCAAGCCAGATGATTCATCTTCCTCATTGGCTGGCTGCACTTGCAGGGCATCATACCTGTTCTGCAAGGGCATCTGGAAAGTTGGGGGTGTAACCAAGGCAACACATCTGCCACACCGAGTAGGAACTTGTTGCCATTGCTTACTGCCATTGTCATTCAATGTTAGGGTAAGAGGGAATGGGAGCAAGCTGGACCACAGGAGGTTTGGTATTAACCTGAGGAAAAACTTTTTTACAGTAAGGGTGATGGAGCACTGGAACAGGCTGCCCAGGAGGGCTGTGGAGTCTCCTTCTCTGGAGACATTCAAGACTCACCTGGATGCATTCCTGTGTGACCTCGTCTAGGTGATCCTGCTCCACCAGGGGGATTGGACTAGATGATCTTTCTAGGTCTCTTCCAACCCCTAACATTCTATGATTCTATGATAGCATTTCTTAATTACTGTAAAGCAAAAGATTGCATCTATATCTCAACTGCAGTATCAATACCATTTTATCCTATACATGATAATATGAATGTGAATCCTGAATTATCCTAAATGTGAATGACAATGTGATTTTTCATGACATACCTCTTGGTGTGTCATTTACCATGTGTTTATAAAGTAATGAGCAAAAATAATCAGGAATATCTGAAGAATAGCTCAGGACATATATTTTCAAGCAATTATGTCTGTTAATAAAGACTGATCCACAGGAGATCAGATTTATTTCTAAGATTCCAATTATGTGAGAATTTAAGTCTCTTAACTGGAACAATATTTTTAAAAGTTGTTTTTTTACATATAAATCATGATTCACCTGCTGCTAAATGCACTTATGGCAGCATCAGAACATTTCAGGTACTGTTTTAGGTCAGGAGATACTGACACAAGCAACAACAAGGTAAAAACAACTTGAATTATATACAAAACAATGCTTAAGGTTCCAAAAAGCACCAGCTGTGCTTTCTTACAGAAAAAAAAAAAGGCAGCAGCATTTGTTCAAAATCCATAAGAGCTATGACAACTGCTTTCTGCATATTTTAGTGTACAGAATCCATAATAGATTTCATATCTCTTAAGCAACTGACTGCTTGCTTTCAAGCCAAACCCAAGTGGAATCCAAGAATCTGTGTTATCAAAAACTATTTTTATTTTAAGCAAACCGATACTCCTTATCTCCACACCTTCCCAGGCTACTCTGCCATAGTGTCTACGCTGGCCAAGATATGAACATGACTGCAGGTAGGATTACTCCCTGCTGCTGTGTGGTCAGTAAGAAGACAGGAAAAAAGCCATCAAAGTTGAAAGTGAGCAGAGGAATAAGTAACTATGCTACAGTAGAGAATTTGTGACAACTGAAGTGATTTTTTTGTGGGTAAGTGAGACTCAAGTACAGCCAAGAAAGGTCTAACCTCTCAGTTAAATCACAATGGTAATTCCTCATAAGTAGAATTTCTTCCTAGATCAGGGAAACACTTCTTGAAAACATTCTCATTCACACTCTTTGTTGACCCTTAGAATCACAGAATTGTTTGGGTTGGAAGGGACTTTAAAGATCACTTAGTTCTAACTCCCCTACCTTTGGCAGGGATACCTTCAACCAGACTAGATTGCTCAAAGCCCCATCCAACCTGGCCTTGAACACTTCAAGGGAGAGGCCATCCACAACTCCTTTTGGCTATCTGTTCCACAGCCTTACCACCCATACGGTGAAGACCTTCCTCACACCTAGTCTACGCTCTTTCAGTTTAAACCCATTACCCTTTGTCCTATTACTACATATCATTCTAAAAAGTCCCTCTCCAGCTTTTTGGCCACTCCTCTTTAGGTACCAGAAGGCAGCTATAAGATCTCCCCAGAGCTTTCTCTTCACCAGGCTGAACAATCCCAGCTTGCTCAGCCTGTCATCAGAGGGGAGGTGCTCCAGATCTGTAGTCCTCTTTGTGGCCCTCCTCTGGACTCGCTCCAAAATGTCCACGTCCTTCTTAAATTGCAGGTCCCAGAGCTGAACACTGTACTTCAGGTGGGGTCTCACCGGAGCAGAGTAAAGATGGAGAATCAGGCTCCTTAACCTTCTGGTCACACTTCTTTTGATGCAGCCCAGGCTATGATTGGCTCTCTGGGCTGTGAGCTCATGTTGCTGGCTCATGTTGAGCTTCTAGTTTACCAGTACTTCCAAGTCCTTCTGTGAAGGGCTACTTTCAATCCATTTTCCACCTAGCCTGTATTTGTGCTTGAGATTGCCCCAACCCAGGAACAGGAACCTTGCACTTTACATTGTTGAACATCATGAGGACCACATGGACCCACCTCTCAAACCTGTCAAGATCTCTCTGGGTGTCATCCCTTTCCTCCAGCGTGTTGACTGCACCACACAGCTTGGTGTTGTCAGCAAACTTGCTGAGTGTGCACTCAATCCCATGGTCCACGTTGCTGAAAAAGATATTAACTGTACCAGTCTCAATACTGGCTCCTGAGGAATGTCACTCATTACTGGTTTCCACTTGGACATTGAGCCATTGACCACATCTTGTTAAGCGCAACCATCCTACTATCACAGAATAATAGAACGATTATGGTTGGAAAATTTCAAGTCCAACCATCCACCCAAAACTACGATGCTTATCAGTAAACCGTGTCCCCAGGCACCACATCTATACATTTTCTGAACGCCTGAAGCGTCCATGTAGGCATACTACTGAAAGACAGCCTCAAACAGCAAATCCAGAGCTGATGCGGAGCTGAATGGAAATTCATTATCATCCTAATTTTATGGGAGACACTACCTGCAGCTTCAACCTCTGAGCCATCAACTGAGGTTATTTTTAAATCTACTCTTTTTTTTTTTTTTTTAACACAAAAGTGTTAAGAGTCATTGTCATGGTTTAGACCCAGCTGGTAACTAAGTACTACACTCGCTCACTCCTTTCTGGTGGCATGGGGAGGAGAATCAGGAGAAAAAGGTAAAAAACTTGTGGGCTGAGATAAGAACAGTTTAATACAACAACACAAGGAGAGAGGAAATAACACAATGCAACTGTACACCACTGGGAATCCGATGCTGAGCCTATTGCTGAGCTGCAATCCCTCCTCCCCTGGCCACCTCCTCCTAGCTATATACTGAGCATGACATCATATGGTATTGAAAATCCCCTTGGCTGGTTTGGGTTAGCATTAAGGAAGGACAAGAAGTGAGGTTTCATAGTCAAGGTTCAAAGGATTTCAAGTTTTAAAGGATTTTAAATTAGATCATAGAAGTCTACCTGACCTTTTCCTGCTGGAACAACTCATTCTGACAATCTGTTTTAGAATCATCACAAATCTAATAAACTAGTAAGTGATAGGGTGATTGCCTAAAACTTCAAAAAACATTTTAATTACTTTTACACTTTTAGAGGCCTGTAATTCACAGGCTAAAAGCTTAGTGCCTCCTTAAAACAAAGCCTCTCCAAATTCTCCCTTCTCTCCTCCACACACAGAAATGAGACAAAAAAATAAAGCAGCTGCCTTAATTATATTGCATATTGATATTTCACATTGAGGATGAATGGGAGATGGAGAAAAACACATTTACCACAAAAATCCAACAGTATTAAAGCATTTGAGAAACCATGAATCTGTGAAATTGCCATTTTGAGAATCGGGCAAGATTTTCTTGTCCAATGATCTAGGCAACATACTGGAACAGGGTGTTAACTAAAGCAGGAACATGATGACCTTGGCGGGGCTTTTGTCGGTTCTGTATCTATTTGCTTTAGTTTCTGGGGCAGGGTCCTCCAATCAGGCCCCAGAACCTAAGGGCCCATTAGCTTTAGTTTAGGCAGACTTAGCACAGGCAGACTCCCAGGCACCAGAACCGTGGCCTGTCAGGATGGTGGGGGGCAGGGTGTGTGTGCACGAGGTGGGGATGGGTTCGGAGGTTCAACTGTTAGGAAGACTTCAAGCCTTTGTCCTTAGACCCTCAAGGGAGACCCTCCAGGTGGCAGTGCACATGCGCTAAGGAGGAGGGACCAATTTACATTACAGTAAGTTAATGAATATGTATATGCTGAGTGTATAAAACCTGCTTGTTTAGTTGCAAATGCACATGTTAGACGGAAATATCCCCCATTCTGCCCAGTAATAGAATAAAGAATTCCTGCTTAATAACATATTGGTGTTATTGGTTTTGATCTTCATTTCACCACCACTTACTGAAATGTACACCTGGTACTTCAGTCTTGAGGCCTCTTCTGGTCATTTAAGTAAGTGCCAGGGAATTCACAGGCTTTTCATTATGCGTTTATAATTGACTGTGGCAAAGGAAAGTCCGGCGTCTCTGAGGAGGTTCTCAACAAACGTATCACCCTGCACCCCAACCCACGGCAAGTTCAAGGTCAGCCCCGCTGGACCCTGAGGCGCCACTGCAGGGCTGGCTGGGAAGGTGGGCCACCGTACTGGCAGCATCACTGTGCCGCGCGCACCTGTGCGCTACCCCCTGCAGGATCAGGGGCCACTGCCGAGTGCGGCTTGAGGCCCGCAGGAGGCCTCCTGCGACATCAGCATTGGTTCCGTTAGGCTTGGTACCTTCTTTAGTTGGAGAGTACTGCAACATAGCTCACAAGGTAACTTTGGGGATGCTGGTGGATTTTTATCCCCACCAAGTTGGCAAAATTTGATGGCGCCATTACTTCATTCTTCATTATGTACAAAATTTAAATGCACTGTTTGTAACTAGGGTTCCTACTCCCAAGCAGATTCTGTATTACAGGTTTGGTTCTCCATGCAAGTTAAATTACCTGAAAGAACTATATTAGAAAACAGAAAAAATAATTATATGCCCCTGCAGTGAATCTATCAAGAATAGTTAAATCTTGATCCTTTTCTTAAAAAGCTTCAGAACTGGATATCTGCTGACTAAGATAACTGATTGGCATGAAAAGCTTAAAAAATGACTACATTTTGCTCAAGAAACAGATTTAAATATTAGCACATAAGACAAAACTGCTATTATTCCCCTGTGAGTTTCACAGAGTTCGTAATAGTGGAATTCCTTAAAAAAAGAGGTAACACAGCCATTACTTGATAATGCATATGTACATTCTTTTAAATTTCAAGCACTGCTCTAGCCCTTCCATCCACTTCCCTCAAGCTTACATATGTTTATATATTGCTGCCAATACCATCTTAAAAATGTTAAACTGATGTCTAAAAACGCCATGAAAAAATGGTTGAACATTAGGCTTGAAATTTAAATGAAAAAAATACTGCAGCTGTTTATAGGAGAGGGAAAGTAAAGTTGGTTAAAATGTTAGTTTACAAAAATTACAATTCAAGTGATTTCTAAGGTTCATATTTTACATCATCAAAGTCTGTTAATTCAGTAACGGGACACCCAACATCGGCAGTGACTGTGTTAAGATTTTAAAAAAGCTGACCTAAAAATTCATTATGAATACCACTTCTGACAAATCTTCTTTTTCAATGAACTGTTCACAAATCAACTATTAATTCTTTCCGGACACAACTCATACATATCACATCCTGGTTCTGTGCTTTTTATTATACTGTTGCATGGCTATCATCTCAGGTGGATCCTAGTTCTGTTAGACGAGATAACAAGCACAGTAAGCAGCATAACTGAAACCACTGAAGCTGTGAATTTCTCATAAAAAGTCACAGAACTTCCAAAAATCAGCTTATGCTGATATTCATATAGATACAGAGGGCTATAATTACATAATTCTTCCAGACACAGCAAAGCTAAGCCAGTACCTTGGGAATTGTTGACAATTTACTGGATGTAATCTTAAGGATGCTTTCTTTGGTTAACCACTTCCACACTTAAAGGGCCCACAATAAGATACATACATCAACATAGCACTCTATTAATCAGTTAATATACTTGACTGTGCATGTTAGTTACAAATACCTGTATTTATGTATAAATATCTTAAAATATTTTCACATGTATTTCCAATATACAAACTCTTAGACCAATTCTAGCTAATCATGACTAAATGAAAGTAAATACAAAATGTATAGCTTTAATGACAACATAGTCTTTTTTTATGGCACATTATGCTACCTAATTAAATCTCCATTTTTAAAAACTAATCATTCCAGTATTTGGACCATACAATTTCATTGCATTACTGGAAATAAGTCCTTGGTATATAGGGAAAACACATTCTCTCTCCACATATTTTTCCCTGGAACATTTCATTGCTTTTGTTGACATAAAGACATGAATATTTTTAACTAAGATCATATCTAAGCAGAAAGGTAACGGTAAAATGTAAGATTTCTCTATATAAACACATACATTTATGTGTATTTACAAAAAACTCTCTCAGAAACGTTTAGGAAGAACTCTGCCTCAGTTTTAAAGGTTATCTTTTATAGTGCTATACTGCAGGATTACTATTGCATACCATAAATAAATGGCAGCATCAGAGTATTTTAAACACATGTAGCAGAAAAAAAACCCATTAATATTATCTAGACAGACCTACTGATAAAAACACTAAAAAAAATTAAAGCCATAACAAGACAGTGGGAAAGCTAGCAATCAATGTAAACTTCAGTGTTTCCTACCAAACAAACAAATTTAAAAAAAAAAAATCCAAAGAGTCAGCATCAAACATATAGGTTAAGACTATATTCCAGTCATTTGGTTTTGGTATTAACCTTAAAGACAAAATAAATCCCTTTGAAAAGCTAATCTGGAATAGTTAGACTCAATGATCTTAAAGGTGTTTTCAAATCTAAATGATTCTGTGGTTCTATACAACTTGTATTAATCTCAGAATAGAATCAAGACCACTATTAAAATAGAGCCTGGGGCATATTGTGAGGCCTATGATTGGTGGGTGGATTTTAATTGACTTGAAGACTGTCATAGTCCTATTATCATAAAACCTGTAGTGCACTTCCAGCATGAAGGACCCATCTGTGCCCACCATCCATCTGTTTAGACATGATTGGCAAAGTGGTAGGGAACTCGCAGTGGTTTTCTCTGCCTGAAAGGAATAAACCACAGGATCTTCCAGTGAGTGCCAAAAACTTCTGAGAAGGTCTGCTGCCATCGCTTTCGGGCCCTTGATCTACAGAAGACAGCATTATTAGTGAAAGATAGCACACCTATGGTGCAGTTCAGTCAGCTACAACAATGCAGGACTGGCTGGGGATCCATGACTGGACTCTGATGAATTGTGTCCCAGCATTACAAATACAGCTTTTCTTTCATTATGGCACGCAGCTGAGACTTAACTTTGGAGAAAAATACAGTTGGATAGAAAATACAGTTCCACTGGCTTTGGGTAGGGAAGGAACAAGAATAAACATGAAGCTAGTTTGTGTACAACCAATATTAAAAGATTAGTGAGCTGCTGCTAGAGATAGGAAGCACAGGGTGCAGTATCACACGAAACAATCTTAACAATGTGCTTTCAGTTCCCTTTCTCTGTCACACTTTATAAAAACCCAGCTACTCCTTTAGCTTTTCAGCAAATAAATACAGAAATGTTATAGCACTTACATGTCTCCACAGCAGTTTGACATTTTTTCTATACTTGTAGCGTCCTATTAGGGAAAAGAAAACACAGTGAGAAACTGTTTCTTTACATTCCTAACTGCTAAAATATCATTGTGAAAGCAACAAAATAAAGCAGGGAATCAATTCTTAGCATACACTGCTTTGGCATTAGTCCTGTGGGTTACATATTACTCATACACCATATTCGTTTTAAACAGCTGTGAGATTATACAAACAAATTTACTCAGTCTGTTAAATGGTTTTTACAAACATGATGTGAAGCTACACTGTGTAGTTTTACTATGATAGCACATACCACAAAATGCCAACAAAACCTTACAGCATTCAAACAAAATTAATTCAGATATTACAATTAATGCATGGGACATTTAGAAGTAATGTGTGTAAGGTACACTCTTGCCATACTTCTCACAAACACCCAATTTCAGCCTTGGAGTAGTTCACTGAGATAAGCACAGGAGAATTTAGTAAAACACAACTATTAACATAGTATTTTGATAAGCAGGAGCTACTAAGAAGTTTTAAAATAGTTGTCTTCATTAGTATTACAATGCAGAGAGCACTACTAGAAATATACCACCAGTTTCCATAGTTGCTATAGGTAAACACCAGGCACAGTCTGAAAATCACTTGGGGTCGTCTATGGCCTCTAGTGCGATAACTGTGCCAACAGCAGAGGGAGCATTACATTCATTGCCCATGGTAAAGTGTGGGGAGTGATAACCATGTTCCTACAATCCTTGTATGGGTAGGATGTGCTCATTAGCCTTCTGGCAGTCATCCTAGGAGAAGGACAACTCTGATTCCAAACCTGGGCAGATGGAGCTCGTTTAGCCCTGTAAGGCCTTCCATCTAAGAGAAGGACACTCTAATAAAACCTACATCCTAAGGACTTCGCTGCCAGCGTCCAAGCTTGCTAGGCCCTGGCAGATGAACCTTAGGACTAAAGGGTGGGTCCAGCTCTGCGCATGCTGTGTCTCACCTAAAAAAAATCCATTGCGCAGGCTCGAGGGTGCTATCCGCTATCCTCTTTTTATCAGTGCGCTTGTAAAAGGCGCTGATGAGGAGCGTGGATGGAGCCCTCCCTGGATCTTCATTTGCAAAGCCTAGCCATACAGGTAAACACTGAATATAAACATTACTGTCATAAAATGTAACAAAAAATAATAATATGCAGTGAAGGCACCCTTGCAGCTAACAGTAAATTAAATTCATACTTTACTCCTCTGAACATGATTAATGTCACAAAGTTTTATAATTAACAAATCAATTTAAGCTTAGCTCACCCCCAAATAAAACCTTCGAAACTACCACCAACAGTACTTCTTTTTCCACTTTTGTACCATATATTCAAGAAAAAGCTTGCTTTATAAGTGAGTATAACTGGTTTTAACTGCAGCAGAATTAGTGTTTCCAGTGCATATTCTTATTTCATTATGCCCCCAAGTCACTCATGAGGTCCGTAATACAGTAATCGAAATATTTCTCATGGCTCTATCTCTTCTTCACGGCAGCTTGATATTTCCCTTTCCTGTTTATTGACTTATGCATGCACATAATGCACCTGTCAGATTACACTATCATTTCAATGAAACTGAAAGTGAGTTCCTATTGTCCCAGAGACACAAAGCCTGTTGTTTAATTAGGCCGTGACTTCATTGTCATCTAGAAACACTACCTCACAATAAAACCATACCATGTTCCTTGATTGTTCCTGCCACCAGTGCATCCAATTCAGTGCAGACACTGCCGGGATTCTGCCACCACCTTTAAAAAGCTTTGAAGGGGAAGGGTGAAATCTGAGTATGAAATAATGTACAGGAATCTGCTTCCCTGCTTCACCAGGCATGGGTGGCCTCAATATTCCTTGCCAAATTTTGTCCTTCTAAATCTGCTTCCTAGCTCTGATGAGTTTTGGAACAGGAGTCCCTACCACATGCTAAACCGCATAAATCTTAATTCTGCCCATGACCTACCCAGCTTAACTCCAGGTGCACTATGGCAAAGGAAAGAAGTCCCCTCTTCTCACGCCAGCCCACCAGGACACACAAGTTCTTTTCCCTATATGTGTAGAGATGGTATGTCCACAGCAGACTCCATAAACCATTCTAGCCCCATAATTAGGCAGATTTGAACAACCACTCAGTAGTAAGACAGGACAGGGCCGGAGGCAGCAGACTGTAAATACTGTGTGTTGTTTCCATTCCCATATATAAACTGCTTCCCCTCTCCACCTTATGGATCTGTCTAGCATATTTCCTCTCACCTGCCACAGGTGGCAGGAAAGCATTGCAAGACAAAGCCATTCTCCTTGTTAGGGCAGGACCTGACTACACTGCCAAGTGATATTCTGCTTCCTTGGGCTGGCTTTTTTCACACAGAATCACAGAATCGATTGGGCTGGAAAGACCTCCGAGATCATCAAGTCCAACCCTCTGTCAACTCTAATCCATTTACTAGATCATGGCACTCAGTGCCACATCCAATCTTCATTTAAAAATCTCCAGGGATGGTGAATCCACCACCTCTTCGGGCAGGCCATTCCAATGCCTGATTACTCTCTCTGTAAAGAACATTTTTCTGATCTCCAACCTAAATTTCCCCCAGCAGAGCTTGAGCCCGTGCCCCCTTGTCCTATTGCTGAGTGCCTGAGAGAAGAGACCAGCCCCCACCTGGCTAGAACTTCCCTTCAGGTAGTTATAGACAGCGATGAGGTCTCCTCTGAGCCTCCTCTTCTCCAGGCTAAACAACCCCAGCTCCCTCAGCCTCTCCCCATAGGACTTGTGCTCCAGTC
>VWZO01003713.1:0-12575 GCA_013396975.1 Bucco capensis | reverse complement strand
GCTCCAGAGGCCAATTGTCTTGAGGGCCACCTGTCTTACTGGTAAAAACTGAGGCAAAGCAGGTGTTAAGTACCTCAGCCTTCTCCTCATCTTTGCTAACTGTATTTCCCTCCAAGTCCAACAGAGAATGGAGGTTTTCCTTGCCCCTCCTTTTGTTATTAATGTATTTATAGAAGGCCTTTTTGTTATCCTTAACTGAATTAGCCAAATTAACTTCAAATTGTACCTTTCCCTTATTTTTTTCCTGCATGACCTAGCTCTCTCCCTAAATTCTTCATGAGTAGCCAGCCCCTTTTTCCACAGTCTATAAACTTTCTTTTTATCCCTTATTTCTTCCAGAATCTCCCTATTTAACCAAGCCGGCCGTCTTCCCCTCTGACTGCCCTTTCGGCACACTGGTATAGCCTGTTGCTGTGCACTCAAAATTTCCTCAATTTGCCCAACATTTGGCAAAACAAACACCACCTTTTCTGACCATAGAAAAGCATACACAGCTTTCTGAATAAAAAGGACTAAGTAAACACAGATAAAACTTCCATGATATTTCAGTGAAGTTGTAACAGCATTTGCAGGAGATGCTACAGCTTTTTCCGTAACTGCAAAAATATCTCAGCTCCAGGAATTACCCTCTGGTCAACTCAAAGCTGTCTGTGTGATAGTACAAAATAGTATTGATATGTTCAAACACAATGTTTGTTAACAATTTTTTGTGCAACAGTGGCATGCTAGTCGAGACCATAAGTACTTTCTAGCTATCAAAGATTTATGCTGTCATTTCACAAAAGGAGCCTTACTTTATTTGAGATTTTTGGAGGAGTTCCCCCTCAACAGGGGGTTGTGTTTTTTGGTTTTTTTTTATTATTACTATGGCATGTTATAAAGACCTGAAGGATGTTCATCAGGGTCTGCTCCCCTCAAAAATTAATGAACTATTAAATTAATGAACTAAGTGAAAGCACCAAAACAGGAACTTCAGAAAATGACTGTAAGAAAAGACCGACAAGATTTACACCTTTAAAACACAAGAAAAATTTTTGTTGGATAGGAAGTCAAAGGAAATCCTCGTTTTCTCCTATCCTTCCTTGCTTCTTCCATTAAAATGCCAACATCTACTTTAGAATACTTGCACTTTACAGTAAAGAAATTGAAACTGAGCAGTGAATCATTTGCTTCTGGGATAGCTATTAAGAAATAAAAAACTTTACAGCCACATTTTAAAAGCTGCAAACTAGGGCTGAAAGGAATGGGAGAAATATCTCTCTGAAGTTAGCTGCTTAACAAGTGCTGGTGACTGAATTTCAGAACCCAAATTCCCTGATAGCTTCCCTCCTCTAACACTACTGCCAAACATTTGGGCTCATCTGAAATGTGCTTTGATTTGAAAATTAACCAATTTATCTTTTCATGTGAAAAGGGAACTTCACAGCACCCCAGGAAACTAACCCCTCTGGAGACAAGAGTGAAAGGAAAGGGAACCACAGATGAGTTTTGGCCTGCTATTTAAGGCTTTCTTCTCAGACAGATGAATCCTTCTTTTGGAGACAAGAGGACCAGAATAACCGCTGTTCTTCTAAATGTTGAGGTGTTCTGGTTATTAACACATCTCACAAATGGCTTTCAACCAGCATATCATCTCTCTTAATTATGCATTTGATGTATACCAAGGTTTTGCTAAAACATCAGTATTACTGTGTTCAGCCTAAGAGGCTTTGACTGTCTGCATCTACTATCAGCTTGGATTATTATTAATACAAATAGAACTCCATGAAGATTCCTCCCCCCCAGACTTATAGCTAATGTTGATATTAAAATCTTTTGGAGAATTGGCACTCACCCAGAAGTTGAAAATAACTTGGTATGAGCAAACACGGCATACTTATTGAATCTTAGTAATCTCTCTCTCCAAAAAGCCCATAACATTTACAATTGCATACAAGATGAAATTGGCTAACCTGCAACTGATTTAATTTCACATGATGGGTCATCTGGACCCCCAGTCATCACCCAGATTGGTAACATCTCTTGTTCCTGCACCTGGTTATTCTGAGATACATACCCCCCTGATAAGCATCTTAAAGTAACTAAACACCCCCACCCCCACCCCGAAACCATACCTTAGTGAGAAAAGCCAAAGAAAATCAGAGGACATGAACACAGCAATAATTCACAACGTTATCACTTTAAAACAAGAGAAAAAGGGCAAAGGGTTCAGAATCTGCTGAGAGGATGAGGAATATTTTTTTGCTTTGAGAACTTACTGTAAGTCTGTAAGCACAGCCTGTCTAATCTAAGTGAAGTAAGCTGCTGCAGCTAAGACTGTTATGAGAGGAACAGAGAAACATGTAAGAGCACTGATTGAATTCTGCAGACCAATTTAAAATTAATTTGTAAAGGAATGCACCTGTGTTAGCTAATAAGAGGAATCTATCTTTCACATCTATATTTTTAATTTGTGTAAGTAACTGCCTGAAAAAACAGATTTTTAAAAAGGATCACATGCTGTTTAACAAACCACACGATATGACAGGATTCATCATGAACTAACAGATCATGGTAGAGGCACACATAAAGAATATTTTCCTCTTATTGATTCATGTTTTCCAAAGGAGGAGGTATAATTTTTAACTCGTAGGACTAGTTCCAAAGCACGCAGCCACAATTTTGAGTTCCATTTTTTTTGTCTGTGTTTGCTTAAAGTGACAGGTAATCATTGCAGCTCTATTTAATACTTGCAACAGAAGAATGCAAGCATTATGTCACACTTCCTTAATATAGTATTTTCAAATACTCCATGTATAAGAATCAGCAGGAAAGTACGATAAAGCAGAAAGAGAAAGAAGAAACAAAGCCATTGCTTTTATCTGAAAGTTAAGACAACCTATCTTCTATCTGAACAATACATTTTTTCATTCCTTCTACATAACATCCTTTCATTGTGTGTATGTAAATGAAAGGTGGAAAATGGAAGAATACAGAAAACTGAACATCTCATAGAAAGAATACTTAATATTACAGAATTTTTCCTTTTTGCCATTAATTACATTTTGGGTTTACTTTTGGCTACTTTGTAGCATTATTTTCTCACTATTTCTCACATAAGAAAAATATTATTAATTTTAATGATGACAGTTAGGTTCAGACTAAAAATTACTAGTTCAGTTTTAACTTTAAATCCCTAAATCAGACTTGTGTGCAAAATGAAAAATAAAGCTACACAGTATCGAGGGACTACTCCTACACTCCACTATGCTCTAATTAACTAAAATAGATTTTCAATGTATTTGTCAGATATTAGAAAAAAGTATTCCCGCTTTACCTAAAACCACATAGTGATCTAAATAAAACAGGTGAGATCATTTGCCCCTTACTGTGTCTTACACTTTAATTTATTCTGACATTTTAAGGAGCTCATGAAAGAGTTTTTAAAAATAAGTAAAACTTTAATTTGATGGTAAATAGGTATTTAGAACTGTCAGCATACATTCACTAAAAATGTTAAACAAATTGCTACTCTATTTGAGAAAAGTAAGGTAAAGATACAAAAGCCTTTACACAGTTAACAAAAGCCCGTTCAAAGAACAAGACATCACTAGTTCCTGACCATTTAATTTTAAGTTCCTGACAAATTATTTTTAAATTAATTTTAACTTAATTTATGCAGTCTTCTAATAGGAGATTTACCTATAGGTGGATTAAAGGTAGAAATAGGAAAAGGGCGAGGGATAAGAATAATAAGGAAGATACAAACAATATTAACACGAATTTATTTTCTGTTACATCTCTAATTTCAAATTACTATTTGGGTTTATGCTCTCCTTCTGCAATTACTTTGTGTCTTACACTTTATTATAGCCAGGTAAAGAATACATTTGCCTGGCAATCCTTATTTTCCCTACCAATTTCTTCTTTGCTATAATTAATTATGAGGATTAATAGTTCCTTGATTACATTTCTGCCATATTTGAAAAAACAGGAAAAGCCCTCAGTATTTCTCTAATCAAAATAGTATTTAATAGATTATCTGATTAAAGATATAATTATAAATATTTTTAATTATAAGATACTTATTTTTAAAGACAAAGCATTTTCGCACAATTAGATCACTTGTGCACTCTGTATATTAAAACAGCAATGGAGCAAGACTATGAAATGTGCAAAGAATTAAAAAGCATTTAGTCTTACTAATAGAATAACTGCAGTTACATTTTTCATTATTTTGCTTTTCAGTCTTTGCAAAAATTTGCTGACTTAATGACTACACAAAAAATGCTAAACTTTTCTTCGGCATTTTTATTGTTTGTGCTTTGTTTTTCATTATACTATTAAATGAAATGATAATCCTAAAGCAATTTAACTGCTTGAAAATATTCCTTTGGGATAAATGTATGAGAAAATCAACACGTACAATTTCCATCTTTTTCCCCATTTCCTTAAAAGGAAGTTTTTGTCCTTTTAAGAAGCAATCCCGAGCAGAATGAATAATGTGCCTTACTACATGCTTACTGTAAATAGTAGTCACAATAAGTAAAATAGTTAAAATATATGAAATAGTTCAAGATGTTCTTGTGGAGATGAATCTGTTCACAAGAACAACAAAAACTAGCTAGTTGAAGGTGAAAAGGAGAAACACTGAAACAATAATAAAACATGACACTTAACAAATATCAGTATTTTAAAATCCTTCTTAGGGGGAAAAATAACGTGGTAGGCATCATATTGTGCACCAGACAAGCTGCTGAACACCAGCTGTTAAACTATTTTCCTGCCCATCCTCCCCAAAGTAAATAAAGGGAAATGTCCCTCTACCATATCCACACAGTACTGATGCATCAGCATATTGGCATATCACTGTACACCATTCAAACAGTTAATTAACAGGAAACCCTGGTAGCATTAATTAAATTAATAAAGTCACTGTCCACTTAGTTCATAATAATACATCCACTGCCTTGCACAAAGACCACATGGTATCTATTAAATTTATAAAAGCCCATCCATTACATAGTTCTGCCCCATAGAAACAAATTAATTACTAAATAATTTTAATGACAGCTTTTTTTCTGCAATACTAATACACAAAATCATATTTGATGGTTGGTAGTAGAAAACGAAGAACATTTTCTTATGTCTATATAAATGCTTTGCTTGAACGTATGGAAAAATGAAAACACTAACTGTTTAGCGTTTGAAATAAAAAACAATCAAAGGTAATCCTTTAAAATTAGGGTTCAGATTAGTCTCTGTGAAGGATGCTGTTTAACTGAAACATCTGGTAGAGCTACGTTGAGAGACAGGCCTTTTTTAACTTTGGAAATGAGATTAGTAGATCAGTTATTTGTAAGTGTCCAAGTAATTTCTAATTATTTTATCTGGGTCACAGATAATCCGCTTTTACAGGGCTCCCACAATGACATCAGAGGATCACTGCTGAACTGATTATCCTGTTACCTTCCACCATCTATGGGACGACAGGATTTTCCTTTTGTACAGGGAAAGAGAAAGAAGTGTCTGATTGCTTCAGACAGGTGGCAGCCAACAAAATAAAGAACAAGAGATCCTGAGAGGAAGAAAACCTCACATACACAAAAGGTACCAGCCTTAAAAAAGGTCAGCAAATTGAATATTTCTTAGTAGCGTCTGATGCAATTTAAAACCTCGTTATATATGAACAAATATCAAAACAATCAGACAAGCCATTGCTCAAAAAGGATGCCATATTATTTATTACTTGTTTTACAGATTAGCCTTGTAGATTAAATATATCAGAAAAAGACGATTTTACCACCATTTAACTGCTGAAATGAAGTGAAAGACATAAAGAAGTACTTCCTTAAAGTAAAAATAGAACCTGAGCAAAACAAATGCAAATGCCAAGGCTAATCATGTGCTAATATACACACATGCATCCTGATAGTTCCACTTTTAAAAGAGCTTGAATCACAGCTCTTTACCTCCTACAGTCATAACTCAAAAGTAATCTGTAATTGGTAAGAGACTGTAATTTTTTTTCCATGTATGCTTTTTCCTTTGAATAAATAGGCTAGTTATGTGTTTTTAGGAAAACAAGCATGTGCTACGGACAAAAATACCAAATAACAGAGGACTCCTTAACAAACTCATGTCAAGAAAATTTATTGAAAAAGCAAGCAAGTTTCTGGATACCATTTGATTTAGCTTCTAATTAAATTTTATTGTAAGAGGATAACTACAAAAAGAAGTAACTGGAAATAAAACTGTATAACATAGCCATGTCCTCCTCAAGGTTTTCTTCTAAGTGCAAAATACTCTTTTCTGGATAGCCTTTGCATTTGCCTTTGCTATACAATGTCATTAATAGGTATAGGCAGTAGTTGCCCAAGACAGTGGATGTTTTGGTTTTGGTTTTGTGGGAAATTTAAAGTCTTTTTAAACTGAACTATCCCAAGCAAAATGATAATTTAACCATAAATAGTATTTTTATTACTTATGATATACCTCCAAATGAAAAAACACCTCTACCTCTGTGGCATTTAGAAGTTTCTAAACTAGAGCTCTCTTGTTATCCAAGCAGATAGAAGTAGTGTAAAGCAAGTAAGAAAAAAGATTTTATTCTTAGCAGAAGAACATTTTGTTTTTCTACAATGCAACTATTTTCTTTTCACATACTGTTTTATGCTAAGCTTGCTTTTACTTCCTAAGCAGTGTCATTAAAAAACATCATGCCACCTTGGAAAAAAGGCTCTTTTCCAGCTGAGGAATGTAAAATTCAAATTTGCACTACAAGCAATGACAGAATAGAGGACTGGTAAAGCATGCATCAAACATGGAAGATAAGCAGGCCTTCAATATTAATACTTGATCAATTTGGAAATTACATCAGACAGTGCTTTCTTCATGGATGAAAATTATTTCTTCCCCCAGTTCTCCAGGAATATAAACATTTTAAGTAAGAAGACTAATTGTTATGCTGATATTTTAAAAAGAATATTTTCTTAGGATCCTAGAGTTCCTAAATTAGGATTTTAAATTTCTCCCTATTTCAGAGACTTCTGAATTGCAGAGAACTTAGATAATCCTATTTCCCAAGTACCCAAGTAAAATACCCCAAGAGCTATCTAAGGTATATGCTGGAGGAGGTGTTAAAATTCAGGATGATGACAGTAAAGACAAAGAAAGCTTGGGGAAAGCAATTGGAATAGGAGGATGAAAATCACCACGTGGTCCTCCTGCTAGAAGTGTGTTTCACATATGCTAGTTTCTAGGGAGAAAGCACTAATCTCATATACAGAGGCCACCTCAGCTGCTCCCCTCTTCATTAGAACAATTCATGTCAAAAGTTCCTGTAAGGTCAGTTTTTGCCAACCAGCTGTTCTTCTCCCATTGTAGGAAGTCACCTCCCTTGCTCTTTGGCTTCCCGCACCTCCTGATGAGATATATTATATACCCTAACAGTGAAAACACAGTAAGAGAGATGGCAAATGCACTCAGAAAAATTACTGTGTTAGGTAACCTGATGTATTAATCACCTTTTCATGCAGTACACTCTTAAGAACATTCTCTGTGCAAGAGCCAAATTTGAGTACACAGTTTTTAATTTTACTGCAGAGCACATTTTTTCCAAGCATCTCAGTATCTGTTGAACACAGATGAAAGAGGGTAACAGCAGATTACATGCATTTTTTTTTCTTAGAGAATTTTTACATAGTGGATCTACTGATATAACCAATAAGAATTATGCAGTGAAAGGCACAAATGATCAGTCAATTGCACAACAACACTGAATTTTGGAAAGTGCCAGCACACACAGCAGAATATTTCACCTGCATTTCATACTGCGCAGCTTTGCTTTCCTGTTCTAGCAACTGCTCTGTTTCAGAAAAACACGTTAGTTGATATCAGATACATTCTTTCCATTACATGTTCAGTTGGACAGTTTTTGACTTCTGGAAAATTTATCAAAAAGGAGAACATGCCAGGATTTCCCCTTTAGATACTATGAAAAGAAATCTGTTGATTTTTATGGCTTGTCAAGCTATCACTTGGCTCAATTCTAGTAAAGAGCAACTCTGCTTATAAAAATACTGTATATAAAGGTCACTTAATACAAATGAATCTATATATTCAACTTTATCCTGTGACAGTGGCAAAAGCATAAACTTCTGTAAATATGAAAAATCAGCATGACTGCTCTGACTTAAGGGTACACATCATGTTTCACAGTGCATGCTACATTCTAATCATATACATTTGAGGAGAGCCAGCGGACTATGGAAATGAACCACAGACCTTTAAAGAAGCATGAAGTTGCCATTTCAGGTCCTAGTTATTACTGATGATGCTAAAGGAGATGAACAACTCTTCCATTTCATTATACCAAGTTGCTTCTGTAACACTGACAGTAAGGAGAGCACATTCTGTGTGTGCAGAAGATACTTAAAGACCAAGAACTGGGAATATTTTTAATACGCACATCCAACATTCCTGGAAAAAATGAGCTTTACATTGCTTAGTCAAAACAGAAATTATTGGCTTTTTTCCTAGCAAATTACATAATGATGGTCAAGCAAGTTTATTGTACAGAGAATCAGGAAGTTTTGCTAGAAAAGGGTCAAAGTTTGATACATCTTATTTTTCTTTCCAAAAATAAAATTATGGCAGCATTTGAAATACAGGTAAGTAATACTAAATCCCAAAAAACCTGATCTTGCTGGACTCATTTAGCAACATTATGTATCAGCTGAAGTTTAGGTCAGAGAGCTGCAATGTTTATCGTCTCTATTATTAAAAAATAGCTTTTATCCAGAAGCTGTGGAACTAGTCTTGGCATGATGTTAAACTGAAAACACAGGCATGGAGCATGAAACAGGGAAATGTTTATTATCTGGTTTCCTGTACAAGCACAAGTAAGAGCTGCACTGTTTCATGTTCTTCAAAAGGCCCACCTCTCTTGCACATGTCTGGGCAGCTTCAGCTCTAAGAATGCTCTCAAGAATAGCTATGGAGCAATTAAAATAACACAAATGCTTTAACTGTGCAAAACTATACCTTCAAGTGTTTGAGTTTCTTTTAAATTAAGCTCACCTCTGGACTATTACACTTGAGTGACTGTGTTCTGATGTTAAATACATTTTGGTCTGTACCTTACACTAAGTTAAGCTTAATTTCATCATTAATTCATTGTATTAAATAGAGCCTATTTCAGACACAGTTTGCTTAGCTTATACTGGAATGTTAGATGCTGAATAGTAACTCCAGCACCATATACAACCATACACAACTGTCTCTTTGTGATTAAAATCCATTGCTTCTACAGGACTCCAATGTCTTCCATGTTGTGCGCTCAGAACTATGGATGGGTACACCCAGTTTCTTTGCTTCCTTATTCTGTACATCAGAGGAGTGTCTTTTGGGAGCCTGCAGAGGAACTTCTCTCACCTGCCACCCTTTCCTCTGCTTTTCCGTTGGATAGCCAAAGCTGTAAGTGTGTGCTCTGAGGTTCAGTCTGGGAGTTCTTCTTTCATGTATACNGAGCCCTCCCTGGATCTTCGTTCGCGAAGCCTAGCCAAACAATATAATACAATACTAATAGTATCTGAAGGGATGCTGATGGCTGCTGCCAAAAAACCAGTAGAGCTTCTGGCAGCACACAGAACAGAATGGTAGGCTTAGATTTTGTTTCTTGTTTTCTTCTGTACCATTTCTCTGTTTTAGTGTATTACCAATCATATGGCTTTTTGTTTCTTGCCATATATTCATTTAACGGAGACTAAGAAGATATCCATATTTCAGCATCTGAAGTCTAAGGCTGCTTGAGTTTCTGTCTCTCCTACTACTTGGAGTGACAATGAGCAGAATTGAGATGTTAGCACCACTTCAGCTAGATTCCCAGCAAGGCACAGTATTGGATTAGGAAAAAAAACCCCACAACTCTGGAGGAGGCAGACACAAAGATTATGTGCCAGCTTTTAAACAGGGATGTGAGAACCGGTCAGCAGGATTCTGGAACAGAAATCAGACACACAGTAAAGGGATACAAAGGTAAATCTGCAGACCTAGAAATTGATAGGAAGTGCAGAAAGGAGTCTGGTATAGAAGCTGGAGGATGGCAGTAAAAATACACAGCACAGCTACTGTCACACAAAGAGCACAAGGCAGGAAACTTATGTAAAGATAATCCAATAAAAACCATAAGCAATGTTGTTGTTTTACCTAACAGAATGAAAATACATACAGTAATTTTTGTCCTTTATTTGATACAAAGGAATTATATAATACAGTTAAGAAGTTTTCCATTATGCATCTACAAAAGTTAATACTGTGAGAACCCTTATAAGCCCAAAATGAAATCTCAAGATCTCAGTCAGTTGTCATCACAAAGATGCTGTTCATCCTGTATGCTACTGTCTTAAAAAAACATATGCAGACTAGATCATACACCTTTTCAGACAGATCCATCCAACTAATGTACTCTGTTCAACATCGCATTTTCAACACTGCAAACACTTCTCTGGATTCTCAAGATAATTTCAAAGAATTTTCTGGTAGTGATTAACTTCTAATGTACAGAACAGGATGTTAAGCAACCAAAGCTTGTTTCTTGTAGATATTTATTAGATTACCAAATTTGTTTAACAGGAAAATTTTTCCATGCAGAGGATTTTTTTTCCTGTACCTTTAAATACAGGATATGTTTTTAGACTGTATATTGTACATAATTCTATTCCACAGTTTAGTAACTGAAGAAATATGAATGTAAGCATATTTATTAAAATATATAACAAGAAGTCTATGTTCTCAGAATGTATGATTCATCATTGGGCCTCACTATCACAAAGTATAACTGAGACTAGGGAACATAAGAGGTTAAAATAAAATAAAAAATCAAAATCCACAAATATGTCTTGTACACTGCACAATTCTAGGACAATACATGGTTTTATTTTACTAGTAAAACCCAGGAAATTGCCTTGATAGGTTAATTATTAGGCACTTGTTTGATAGAAGGCTTCTTAAGACTTCTTGGAGACATGAGTCTGGACAGAGGTAATAGGTGCTTCATAGTGCAAGTGTTTCTCTATACTTCCCTTAAGTGTAATCTGCTTTTCTGCTTTTATTAATTTTATTGAATATACTTACAAAAACTAGATACTTACGGTGAAAATACCCATTAGCTGACTGTAAAAGAGTTCACTTATTCCACCTGATATTATTATATCCATGAAGGCAGATACCCGTAGAAGAGCAAGTTCATGTCTAAATACAAAGGCATCCTAGAACAAGACAGAGAAAAGAGAGCACTTACAAATTAAAGTCTTTGAACCAAGGTGAAATACTAGACAAGAGCTGTTCCTAGAGACTTACAGCTAAAGTCAAACACAGGATTTTTGATCTACATTGAAAATCAATGAAACATTTATGTGCTAGAACTATAAACCTTTAATTTTTTTATTTATACATATAAACAGTTGTGTGTGTTTTGTCCAACTTAAAAAACCTCATTCAGGCATTTACAGTTTGGAAATAGATTGAGTTCAAATGGGTTATACCTGAATCTTTCATCTCAAACTGTACCAGATTGCTAAACACAAGCCCCAAAACATAATAAAAACATGCTGTTAAACAGTCTGATTTATAAGACCCCTGTATCTTGGCTTCCTGTCACAGCAAATTTCATTTTAACATCACCTCTTTTATAACAAAACCAACAATATTGCTATCTTAACTCTTAAAGGACAGTACCTACAAAATCCAAGTATCCATAGTGGACTTGTCTCATTGTAATTCTGTCTATTATTCAAGATAAACTTATCTTCATTTTTTAAATTTTGGCCTTAGGCCAACCAGATTGCTTCAGAGTACAGAAAAACATGAATTTACTGGATCAGCTGCTCTGGAGAGCCTGCTCTCACCTAGCAGAAAATATGAAAAGCGTTAAGACAATTTTATAGATCTTTTCAAAGGATAAAACATCTTATTTTTAGCACAAGAAAACATTTGTACGTGGCAATTACTGTAGATATACTGCAAGTTCACACCCCATGTAAATCTCTGATAATGAGTTAACATACCCATTCTCTTATTTATAAGCTACAGTTATGTTCTCAAGGCAGTCTTTCAAATGTACACATCTGTTTTTCAACTTAGAAAAGCCAGATCACAGCAGGAAACTATTAAAACCTTTCAAGTAAACTTTAAATTACAACCAGAACTTATAACTGAACTGAGTAAAAAAACCTAGGCAAACTCACTACTTTTGAACTTTCCTTCTTTATGTTCAGATAGTAGAACTCAAGGAAAAGTAATTCTTACATTCAATCATTCTGGGTTTTAACTAAACATAGAGTAGTTAAGAGAAGTTATATTTAGAAAAAAAGTCTGATTTTACATTTAAATTATTTCCGTGAAGTTTCAAAACATAAACCACGTAAAAAAAGTTTATACTGGCTACTAAAGATTTATTGAACAAGTAGAAATTGCTAGTTAACCAGATAAAATAAAAAGCAAACCCCATGGATCTTTTCTGTACTGGTAAGCCAGTTATTGTCAGCACTGGCCTTTCTTGCTGCTGTATAGAATCATAGAATCATAGAACAGTT
>VWZO01003712.1:1107345-1142156 GCA_013396975.1 Bucco capensis | reverse complement strand
ATCGGTAAGGTGCTGCCGGGGGGACAGGAGGGACCCTGAGCCTGCCTGCTGCCCACAGATGGAAAGCACTCGCTTGGCTGCATTCCTGGCCAGCAGCTACTGCACTGCAGTGTTTCTCCTGAAAGGAAGCCTGCAGGGGAGCTTTTTGAGCTGCTGACATTGGTTCTTGGCCAGGAGGAACCTGTAAGCAGGGAGGGAGCTGCTCTGCTGTGCTGCTCCTCCCTTGGTGTGCTGCTGTGTTCTGGACCAAGAATTCCTAGCCTCATCAATCTAATAGATTAGATTTTTTTGATCCAGAAGGCATCATTAATAACATCTTGTTTCCTGGAGTGAAGCTGCTTGCCCAGTCCTGAGCCAAAGCACCTGTGAGTGCAGGCAAAGCCACAGATTGCCAAAAAGTGCTTTGTTTTGGGAATGTGGAGAGATCCATCACCTCTTCCAGCCCTGTGGTTAATCACTTCTGCCACCCAGAAATGAGCTGTGAAGCTGAAGATGTCTGAGTGGTGTCTGGCTACCTGTTGGGACTAGCTCCTCCTGGGGCTGGGAGTGATGGTGCTGCCCAAACCACATCCATGGAGGGGTGGTGGGAGCATCCCTGATGCTGATGAGCCTGGCATGGAGCAGAGGGTGAGAAATGCCTGTGTTTGCTCTTAGTACATCTCCACCCTGCCTGGTGAAATAATGCCATTGATTAGGTATCAACTTGCTCTGTTGGGGCTGGTGTTCTGGAGGCATCTCCATAATCCTGTTTATCAGTGTCATGCCTTTTTCTTTTTTTTCATTACAGAACACTTGATTCTTACTGAGCTGAAGAATCAAATGCCTTTTTTTCCTCTCCTTGCAGTGAAAATACTCAGGTCCAGGCAGGATCATCCTCTCTGTTGCTTGGAGAACCTCAGAGCCCCCTTCTTGTAGCTCAGGGATAGCTTTGCCCAGCAAAGAGGCACATGGTCTGCAGGGCTCGCACCTATCTATGCCCACAGAGCCTTCCACTGCAGCCAGAGCTTTAATCCATCCCTCTGGCTGTTTAATAACCCTGCAAGTGGAGGCTGTGTTTGTGGTGCAGTCATGGGGAGCTCCAGCTGCAGCACGTGGCCTCCTACATGGAGGATTTTTTTGACTCCTTTTCAGAAACACTTGGTTAGGAGCAGGGTTGTGGAGAGCTTGAGCAGGATTTCACCTCAGCTGTGGCTGCCAGGGCTTGGTGGATGCTCCCATGGGCTCTGGGTACCTCCTTGGCTGGCATTGCCTCACCTTACAATGTGCAAAGCTTCCTTCTTTCCAATTTGCTGGCAGAAAGCAGGTGGAAGAAGCTATGAATGGTGGTGATTCATTCCCCAAAAGTGCTTACAAACAGCATTTCCCTCTTTGCATCCTGGTGAGAATTCCTCTCCAGCATGCTGTTCTTTGGCTTATGCTTTAATTTTAGGGCTTGGCAATGCTGGGCAAAGTTGGACTTGACAATCTGAAAGGTCATTTTTTTTCCAACCCCAAATGGTTCTAAATCAGCTTTAGCAATGGAGAAGAGATTTCATTTCATGTCTTTATTTTTGCATGGCACATCCCTGCAGCTGTTTGCAAACCTGCAGAAACTCTCCCTTTCCCCTCTTTTAGCCAAGTCAGAGGAGAAATGTTCATCCTCATTCATGGAAAAAGCTGGGTGGAGGACTCAGGGCCACATTTGGAGTAGAGCAGGGGAAGGCTGGGATGTGCAATTGGATTTGCCTCCCACGTGTAGGCTTTAGCAGGAGCTTTGCCAACTCCTCTGTGTGTGTTTGGCTTTGGCACAAGGAGAGCTGTGGGATGTGTGTTGAGGGAAATGTGGGATAGGGTGGATATCAGGTCTCCTACAGCATCATCCCTTCAGGAGCTGCTGGGTTCTTATCCAGAATAGCTCCTTATGTTACAGAATAATCCAGGTTTGCCAGGCTGGCCTCTGGCAGGGATGCAGTGGTTGTCAATGTGGAGTAGTTAATAGGCTGCTCTAGGGAGGTGACCCTGGAAAGCCTGGTTTTCTGGGATTTTCACTCCTGTAAAGGGGAAAAAACCAAACAAAAGAAGATGCATTAAACCCCTGGTTTTGGGTTAATCCCAGGTAATAGCTTAGATGAATGGCTGCACCTTCTAAAGGGTGATAAACACTTGGAGATATCTTCCTAAGGGGCTGTGCTTGAGCAATCATGAAGTCTCCAGCTAGGTGCTGGTTACAGATAGACCTCCTCATACCTTCAAGTTCCTCCTGCTTTAGTGCCATCCATATCTTCCATCTCATGTCCCCTCTCCTGTATCCAGACCCCTTCCTCAGCCAGCCAGGGTGAGGTTGGGAACAAATCAATGCTGCTTGTTGAGAAGATGTTTGTGGAATTGGACTTGGTGTCCAACTCAGCTCAAATTAATCTAGCAAACGAGTATTTTTAGCACTGAGGGTGGATGGAGGCCTGTGGGATACGTGAGCTGGATGCTGATGAGCCTTGGAGGACAGGGACACTGGTGCCTGCTTACTTTGGTTGGGGTTTTTTTTTGGTTGGGTTGTTGCCTCATAGCACAAAGAAGGATTAAAAGGAGCTGAAATCACCTTAAACTTTGATACAGTAAATGTTGGGGGTGAGATGATGAAGGTCTTTACAATTGCCTAGGGTTTAGGGCAATCCTTTTGGCCACTTCAGAGGTGCAAGGGCTGAAAGGTGGTGGGCAGAGTGGAGCTGTGGCAGAGATGGGTCTGCTCTTATTCCTTCTCCCTCCCTGCCTGGGCTGGGGTCTCTGTGGCAGCTCTGTGCCATCTCTGGTGGTGATGCTGATGCTCTGGCTCTGGTCCATGAGGTCCTGTTCCTCCTCAGTGATGCAGGAGCACCTGCAGGCACTGTTTGGCTCCATTATGCACTTGTAATTGGGTGCCATCAATAAGCCTCTCAGGCTGCTCTGCTGCCTAATGAGGTCCATCATGCTCTTGGCAGCCAGGAAAAGATCTTAAACTATACCAAGCCAGAAATCACCATTTTCTGGAGAGCACCTTGTATCATGGAGCTTGTTCTCCCAGGGGTGATATGACCTATCACTTCTAGATCTGGCCTTGCCCCTGCCTGGGTGCAGCTATTCCCATCCCTCCAGACCCCTCTCAAAGGGCAATGGTTGGATTGTCTCCCTGTGGGTAACAGCCTCTCTGAAAGGACCAGCTATGGAGCAGGATTGTGCTTTAATTTGGCTGCTTATTGCTGGGCTAACACATGCCTAATGCTGGAGCAGATGGCTGGAGTGGCAGGGGATTAAGTCATTAACCTTGGTGGCCAGCAGCAGGGATGCTCACTGGGGAGCACACACTCCTATTTTCTTCCTCCTGTTCAGACACCACAAAAATAAAAACAAGGGCTGGGGAAGGGCAGGGTGGTTGCTGGAGGCAGATGGAAATATCTCCTGAGGATGCCAAGCTTCTAGAAGAGCTGAGCTTCATTCATGGCCAGAAGACAGCTCATGTGCTGCTTGAATGTTTGTGAGGTTTTTCTTTGGGGTGAGGGGAGGGGGGAAGAAACCCCTCCCACACACAAAATCCTTTTCCTCTCTTATTTCTGAGGTTGGGATGAGCCTGCAAAATTCCAGCCCTCCTGTAGGACATCAGCTAGGGTGATGCAGCAGCATGGAATGGGACACTTGGTAAAGGGTGGATCCTCCCTGGCCTCTTTGGGCATCTTCTCTCCAGAATGAGGGATCTCAGCAGAGGATGAGTTTTGAAAATCAGCTGGCAAACCTCACCTGATGCTTTGCCTTTAGTTACCTGCATGCTTGTAAGGGAAGAAAATGATGGTTTCTAATTTTTCATCCTGGTTTTAATTAAGTTTTCTTTAATCTGTAACTTGGCTTCTTTCCTTGTCTTTTTTAGACCATTAAAGTTAGCCTTAATTTAATATTCAGCCCTTCAAGGCACATGATTTCCCCATGGAGGCAAAGGCAATGCTTAATCCTGGAGGCTCTTGGTGACCTCCTTTTGTGTTTTACTTGAAGTTCTTTTTGCCATCTAAGTGGTGACCAAGTGCTTCCCTGATGGCTCCAGCATGGGGCTGAGGAGCACCCAGCTCCTGGTGCCCCAGGTCAGGCCTTTCTCCATGGCTCAGGGTTCATAGAACACATTGTCAAGGCCTGGCCCAGGCTGTCCAGGGCAGTGCTGGACTCACAGTCACTGGAGGGGTTTAAAAACCATGGAGATGTGGTGCTGAGGCACATGGTTTAGTGGTGACCTGGCAGTGTTGAACTTAATGATCTTAAAGGTCTTTTCCAGCCAAAGTAATTCCACAATTCTCTATTTCCAAGGGACTCTTTTATTGCTGTTACCTCAGGTGCATGTTAAGCATTTCAGAAACCTGGTTCTTATCTCTTCCTGCCATCAGTCATTAATCCCCATTTCTTTGGCAGATGATGGATGTTCTCCCTCTCCACAGGGCTGGCTCTGGGAGCAGCAATGCTCTGCAGTGCTGAGCTTAGCCAGCTCCCTACCATTGCCTTCAATTACTCCTCTATTGAGGGGTTTTTTCCCCTCCTATTTTAACAATTGGAAGCATATTTCTTGCTCTTTGAAGTTAGTCTTCCAGGGGCCAAAGGAAGAGGGATGAACACTTAGAACTTAATGGTAAGGAAGATACTGCTGTAGTTCTGGAGTGATGAACTGGATAGGGATTTTATCTGCAATAAAAAAAGAGAAATAAATGATATCTAGGGGAGAAGGAGATGGGGAAATAAAGCCTATTCCCCAGGTTGTTCCTGGGGAAAAGCTGAGCATCCCTCTGGAGAGCAGCATGTGCATGAAACTCCAGCACATGTGGGGTGGTGCTGGATGGAGCCAAAGCTTTTGGGATCAGTTATCACCTCCAGTCCGTGAGTCTCCCTTTCCCAGGTCTCTCTTCTCTCTCTCTACCAGGTTCATGCCAGGATTTCATTTAATTATTTTAATACAGCTGGCAATTTGAATCAAGGGGGAGAAAAAAAACCACCTATTTTTGTGGCTTGGATGGTTGTTTTAATGAGGCAACTGTGTTTTGTCTGATATTGGTGCCACAGGTGCATGTGTCCTGGCTACTGAAGCTCTTCCACCAACCTCTTCAGGAGCAGGTTCTGGTAAATGAGAGGCTGGGAGAGATTTTTGCAGCTAAATGATGAATCCTTTTTAAATGCAAAGGGTTTGGGGTTGTTTGTGTGAGGGTTTTTTTTCCCCCATCTTTGATTGTGCCATTTGTTCCAGTTTCTATAATAAGTTTGTTTGGGCTTGCAGATTGCCAACTGGAAGCTGCTTCTCTGGGAAGCAGAGCTCTTGCAGCACAGCAGAGGGAAGCTGCAGAAGATCATGAGCTTGTATATGTCCTTTACTGCTAGGGAAAGGAAGGGTTTTTGCCTCCCAGATATTTCCCCTGGTGAGGTGGGAGCAATGTTCTGTGACAGCAATGTTCTGTGACATTGTTTGAGCTCTTCATGGGGACCCTGGGTTGTACATGGTGGGATGTGGGCTGGGAACAACCATGGTGTGACTCACTTCATTTCAATATGAAATGGTTGAGGAGCAGCCAGTTTCCAGGTTTAATTGGAATGCTGCTGGTTGGGAGTTTATGGGATGATGCAGTTCTCCTGAGATCAATGGCACCTCTATGTCTGCAGCAGAGGGGGTTGGCTGTGGAGCTTGGGAAGGCATCAGAGGTGGGTGGTGGTTCTAGGAGCTATAGGAGGAAATCCCCCACCTGGAGATGACCCTGCTGAAGCAGAAGGAGTTGGACTCAAAGATCCCCAGAGGTCCCTTCCAACAGCCACCATGCTGGCATCCTGTGCAATCTCCCAACTGCTGCCCAGCTTCCCATTCTCCTTGCTGGGAAGGGGCTGCATGTTCATTAACAACCATCCTGAGTCATCTCCCCATCAGCAGCCCTCAGCATGCTGGAGCCTGGGGAGATCAGGCCCTGCCTGGAGGAGCAGTGGCAAACTCTCTGGTGGGTTTTAGCATGGCCAACATCTTCCACCTTTGGTTGGGTAACGTATGCTGAGTCACGGAGCCACATCTCCACTTAGGCCTTGACTCAGTGGCTGCTGAAGTGCTTTGAGATGCTCCTGTTAGCTGCAGTGAGTTCCCAACGGGACATTCTCTGAGCTGTTGGGGATTGCATCTTCCACAACATGTTATTTGGGTTTTTTTCCCATTTTTTGCTGCTCTTCCTCTCTCAAGTGCCTGTGTCCCATAACACCATCACCTTTCCCCTGTGCAGCCTGTGGGATGGGATGCTGCCCACCCCAGAGACCAGCTATGGAGACATCCTAGAGCCAGGAGAGCTCATCAGATTGTGTGTGAGTGATTCAGAGGTGCTGGCAGCTGAAGCCACCATCAATTTGAAGCTGTCATCAGACTTGGGGTGGGGGGAATGCCTCTTAAACATCGAGTGGTTTTCCCAGCGCACACTTCTGAGCGGCTCTGTCAGATTTGGGTCAGGCTGTCATGGAAGAGAGGGGCTGCAGCTCATCTTGGTGGGCTTAGATCTTCCTCCTTTTCTCCATTCCTTCTCCTTCCTTACTGAATGGACATAAATAATGCATCTTTTCCCCCCTTCCAGTGCTATTTTTAGGGCTAGGATTCTGGGTTAATGGTGGGAGCAGCTCGCCGCTGGCTTGCGGATGCTCAGCAGGCAGCTCCCTCCTGCTCCTGCTTGGCAAACTGCTGCTGCCAGCACTGTTTTATCTTCCAGAAGTTGCTAAACTGGGTGGTGTTTTGTGTGTTTTTTTTTTCTTTTACCTCTGCAGTAAGCTGCTGTATTCTTACAGCCTGTTCTCCAGTGGTTTTTCTCTCACAGGTTGCCAATTTCCGTCATGGAAATGATACACAATATTTTCTTAGGAAATGAGAAAACTAATGAATTCATTCAGTCCTCCCACCAGGAGGTCCTTCCAAGATCTCCTCTTGTAGCTCTTCCAAGGTTTCTGGGACTGTGGGGAAAGGTTTGGTTGGTTTTTTTTTAGGGGTAGAGATGGGGAGAAAGCTGCTTCGTTGATGCCAAACTGCTCTAGGCAAAGGTGCCAACCTGGATGGACTTTATAGACCTGTGTGGAAGTGGGACCTGGGGCTGGTGTCACTTCTCTTTTGGCATCAATGGCAGTCAATAATCATGCATTATAAAGTTACAGAAGGAGATCATACTCCCACATATCCCCTGAGATGTATCTTGTCCCCTGGATGCATTCCCATAGCTGGAAGAGTTGAGCGGCTTTGCTGGAAGCTACACTAGGAAAAGGAGCAACTGGACCAAACCCAGCAGCTGCCCCTTGGGAGCAGGTTCTCCATATCCTGGCTGCATAGTGCCTGCCCTGACAGCTCCTGTCCCCTCTTTTGCCAGGAGACTGATGACTCGGCTGGAGGACATGCGCCGGAGTGTGCTGGGGGATGGGGTGAACCGCTGCATCCTCTGTGGAGAGCAGCTGGGACCACGGGGAACTGCCTGCGTTGTCTGTGAGGACTGCAAGAAGGTGAGATATCTCCCTCTGCTCTCCTGCCAACCACAGATCCCACCACAGACCCATACAGCTGTCCCTGGACCAAAAATGGATGCTTGGGTCATTTGGTGCATGTTTTGATTGTTTGGCATCGCTCAATAGTGTGGCCAGCAGGGTAGGGAGGGGATTGTGCCCCTTTGCTCTGCTCTGCTCTGGGGAGACCTCACCTGCAGGGCTGGGGCCAGCTCTGGAGTCCTCAGCACAGCACAGGCATGGACCTGGTGGAGCAGGGCCAGAGGAGGACACAGAAATGATCCAAGGATTGAAACTCCTCTGCTGTGAGGACAGGCTGAGAGAGTTGGGGTTGTTCAGCCTGGAGAAAAAGCTCCAGGGAGACCACCTTGCAGCCTTTTAGTGCTTAAAGGGCCTAAAGAAAGATGTGGAGAGACTTTTTATCAAGGCCTGTTGTAACAGGACAAGGGGTGATGACCTTTAAAGATCCTTTCCAGCCCAAACCAGTCTGAGTCTATAACCTCTTGTTAACCATCTCTTGCTAACCTCCCAGTCCTGAGGAGTGGTGCTGGTGAAGTGAGTGAGACCTTTCAGTGACCAAGGTGTCCTTGCTGTCACCCACTGCTTTGCTTTCTCTTGCAGAATGTCTGCACCAAGTGTGGGGTGCAGACCACCAACAGCAGACCCCACACCATCTGGCTCTGCAAGATCTGCAGCGAGCAGCGGGAGGTGAGCATGGCATCAGGACAATGGTTCCTGCCCTTGGTTTCACCCTGTCCCCTCCCCAGACCTCTGAGATGGGACCAAGCCCAGACTGCTTGATGCTCTCAAGGACTTTCCTCCTGTCCTCCAGCACTGTTAAACCTTGCCCAGCAAGTCTGGTCCTTGAAAGATGAGCTTGTGTTCTATACAAAATGCCTTTTCTTTCTTTTCTTGAAGACCAAGTCTTGAGGTTGAAGAGATTTTTAGGGCCAGAGATTGGCTCCCTGTCACCTCCAGTATGCAACACATAAATAGTTATTTAATTAGCAGGCTGTAGGGTCATGGGAGGGTACAGAGGTTCATGTCCTCAGTGTTGCCTGCTGGAGGAGGACCCCAGTGCTGTGGGGGGGGGTGAATGGAGGGTGAAGGTTGCCAGTTCTGCAACCAACACCTCCCCTGAGACATGGGTGCCACCTCTCTGCTTGCATCCCCAGGTGTGGAAGCGCTCTGGTGCCTGGTTCTTCAAGGGTTTGCCCAAGCAAGTACTGCCCCAACCCATGCCTGTCAGCAAGAACAAGACTCCCCAAGCCCCAAGTGAGCCCAGCCCATTGGAGCCACCTGCCCAGGACCAGAAACTGCCCTCCCGTGCCCCCACCAGAGGTAGGTGAACACTGAGCTCTGAGTCTCTGCCTCATTGCAAGGGGCAGAGGTTCCCACCAGGGAGGTGTTGGGTCTCCTCCCCATCATCATCATCTGTGAGGCTGAGCCCTAGCAAAAAGCTTCCAGAGCAGGGGGGCAGGAATCACCTTGTTGCCCTCCTTGTCTGCTGGGGTTTTCTCCAGGGGCATCCTTGAGGGACACCCTCAAACCAAGCAGCCTCAGGTGAGGATCTAGGGCTCCTAACACTACAGTGATACAGAAGCCTAGAAAGAATAAGAATATAAAAAGGAAAGGTGGGGAGACCTAATGGAGTTCAAGAAGGGCAAGTGTAGAGTCTTGTACCTGGGGAGGAATAAACCCATGGACCTGGGCAGGTTAGGGGTTGACCTGCTGGAAACTAGCTCTGCTTAGCTGGGAGTGCTGGTGGACAAATTCACCATGAGCCAGCAATGGACTGGAGCATCTCTGGGAGGAGGAAAGGCTGAGAGTCCTGGGGCTGGTTAGCCTGGAAAAGAGCAGAGCCAGAGGGGATATGCTCCATGCTGAGCAAGAGCTAAAGGGTGGGGACAAGAGGATGGGGTCAGACTCTGCTCAGTGGTGCCTAGTGAGAGGCCAAGGGGCAATGGGCACAAACTGGAACCCAGGAGGTTCCATCTGAACAAGAGGAGAAGCTTGTTTGCTGTGAGGGTGTCAGAGCCCTGGCCCAGGCTTCCCAGAGAGGTTGTGGAGTCTCCTGTGGAGAGATTCCAACCCCCCTGGATGTGATCCTGGGCAAACTGCTGTGGGTGACCCTGCTGGAATAGGGGGGTTGGACTGGATGATCCCCAGAGGTTCTTTCCAACCCTCACCATGCTGGGATTCTGGGATTCTGTGGAAGAGCAGCAGCACATCCTGGTTGCTGCTGGTGGGGGTGGGCTGCAGCTTCACCACTTCTTGCTCTCTTTGTGCCCTCCAAGGCCAGGCAGATGCCAGGCCACCAGCTGAGCAGGACACTGATGGTAAGCACTGGCCTTCACACCCTCCTTCATGCTGCCTGTGCTGAACCTCCTCTCTCCCTCCTTCCATTCCCTGTAGTGTTTTCCCTGCAGGGTTTCCCATGGGAGATGGCAACAGCAGGACCTCTCCTAGCTCCTGCCACCCCTTGCGTGGGGACAGAGTTATTTTGGGGCTTCCCCCACCCACCTCACATGCCTGGGCTGAAATGCTGCTACTGGAACACGCTGAGCAGAATTGCCTCTGTGGGTGTTGCTTCCTGCTGGTGACTGGCAGCTGTTTTTCTGGGAATTTAATGGCAGCCCTTGGAAAACCACCCATGGAAAGTCGTTTTTGGAGGCTTGCAGAGGGCTTGTGCAAGTCAGCAAGGGATGGAGCAGCTGATGCTCTGCTCTCTGCTGTGGCTATGGTGGGTTTTGCCTCACCCAAAGCTTTGCTCTGCACCCAGATTTGTGCCCTGCACTGGGTGGCAGAGCAAGGGGAGGATGCTGTGGTGGGTTTGGATGGTTGCACTTCATCTCCTCCAGCACTAGTAAACCCAACCAGGCTCTTCCTGCATGACTGTGAAGAAGCTGGATGAAGCAGCAGCAATCTGTGCCTCCTGCTTACAAAAGCAAAGCCATCTTCCTTGCCAGGGCTCACCAATTTCTAACCTCATCTGTGCCTTGTGCCTCCCTGGCCCCAGTAGGAGCCAGGCTCAGTGTTCCCACTGCTCCCAGACCCAACTGTGCTGCTGGAAGTTAATTTTGGATAATAAACCTAATTTTCCCAGTTCAGCATCAGAGCTTGAAGGTAATGAGATTACCTGACCACCACCCAGCTCCAGCACTGCCTGTTCCTGACTGGGTGATGATCATGCTGGTAGCAGCCCTATGCCTGCAAACCTTCCTCTCTTCTTCCTCAGCTGCCTGGAGGAGAGAACAGGAGGACATCATCCCTTGGAGCAGTCCCCTCTATCCCACCCTTCCTTTAGCCTAGGGTCTGTTGTGATGGTCATAACACACCTGGCACGTGGCTGTAGGTGCCCAGAAGGTGTTGGTGGCTGGTTCCTGGAGTTGTGTTGGATTTCCTAGTTGTGGCTGTCTGAGGCTTCTCTCTGTGTCAGGCAGAGCTGTGAGTAGGTAGCATCTCCATGCCAAGGTGGGTGGCACATGCTCCCTCCATGAGGATGTATCCTATGTGTTGGGCTGGAGCTCATGTTGTTGGTGGTAGTTGTTGGGACCTGAGCTCAGGCACAACAGCTCACAGCTCTGGCCAAGCCTTGGCAAGGCTGTTCCCAGCCTGGCTGTGCTCAGTGATGGGCTGCACCTTCCCACACAGCAGCAGTTGGTGAAACCACTTCATTAAGGCTATTTAATCACAGTGCTGGCTGGTGCTCTTGGATTTCCTGGCCCCACAACAAGCTGCTGTGATGAAGCCTCTGGCTCACCCAGGAGCTGGGCAGGGTTTTGTCAGGCTCTGCAGCTCCTTCCCAGTGATCAGTGTGCTTGTGATGTGCCCATGATTTTCCTAAAGCTCTCTTGGAAAATTATTGATGGCATCATGCTGTTCCTGCACCGTAGGGCTCCTGGTTGTGGATGCTGCTTTTTCCTCCTCTCTCCTTTTCAGCATCTCTTTCCCCCCCACCTGCAATCTGTTGCCTTTCCCTTTCTCCTTTGTGCCTGGTGACCCTGAAAGCCCAGCCAAGGATAAACATCCCATTTATGTCACAGCAAAGATTTATACCTGGCATCTCTGGCATGAGCCAGGTGAGCCCTGAGACCTTTTCCATCACAGCCCTGGCTTGCAATTCATCACCATCAAGTGATCTTGGCACCCCTGCTGCCTGTGGCTGGGATTTATCCTCTGGGATGGTCCCTGCTGGGTGATGGAAGTGAGAGGCAAAGGCAGCTGTCACCCTTTTCTGGCTGATAAATGGGAGGTGATCAGCAAAAGGAAAATATGATTCCCCTGCTCCAGGGTGCATGGAGCTGGAATGCCATTAGGAGTTTGATGGGTGATGAGGAGCAGCTGATGGATGCCTCTGATCTTGTTTACCTATGGGTCTCTTATCTCCCCCGTGGCTTGCCATGTCCTTTGGAGTGTCCTTTGGGCTTCTCCAACTACCATGTGTAGGTTTGGTGCAGAGCCCTCTGGCCACCCCATAGGTGCTGGATGGTCCCCAATGCTCCTTGGGGTGATGCTGCAGCAGCTGCACCCATCTTCCTCCTCCTCCTCACACCCAGACTGGGCATCACCCAAGAGATGCTTTGTGGGGGACAGATGGATGGTTGAGAGGTCAACCTCACTGTTGCCTTTGCCCTTCTCCCTGCAGGCGGTGATGGGGCAGTGGCTGCCAGGGGCAGCTCCGTGGTGCCTGGCCGCAAGCCGACGGAGGGAAGAGCAGGTCCCTGCGGCAGTGAGCACACAGCAGGAGAGGCAGACAGCCGTGACCATGCTGCTGAGAGTGGGGTCAGCAGGAGCCCTGGTGAGAGCTGAGCTTCAGCATGCTGGGAAGGGAGAGGGCTGGGGGGCAAAAAGCTGGGCTCTGTGTGAGGGTTTCGTTACCTGCTGTTTGACACTGCTCCAGGAGGTTTGCTGATGGGATGGGCCAGAAATCTTTCTGGGATCGGGAGGAGGTGTGGAGGGAGATCCCTGTTCATACCCCAGAGAGGAGGGATGGGATCCTGCTGTGCTTTGCTTTGCAAAAGGGCATCACTTGCAGCCCAGAAAGCTAATGTAATCCTGAGCCCATCCCCACAGCATAGCCAGCTGGTTGGGGAGGGGATTGTGCACCTCTGCTCTGCTCTGGGAGACCTCATCTTCAGGGCTGGGGCCAGCTCTGGAGTCCTCAGCACTGCTGAGACATGGACCTGGTGGAGCAGGGCCAGAGGAGGTCACAGAAATGATCCAAGGACTGGGAACTTCTCTGCTGTGAGAACAGGCTGAGAGAGTTGGGGTTGTTCAGCTTGGAGAAAAAGCTCCAGGGAGACTATTCTGTAGCCTTTCAGTACTTAAAGGGGATGATAAGGAAGCTGGGGACTGACTTTTAGCAGGTCTTGTTGTGACAAGACAAGGGGTGATGGTTTGAAATTCACAGAGGGAGATTTAGGCTGGATATAAGAAAGAAATGTTTTATGCTGAGGGTGGTGAGGCACTGGCCCAGGTTGCCCAGAGAGCTGGTGGATTCCCCATCATTGCAGATGCTCCTTTCTCCTTGCAGGCCTGAAGAGGACCAACTCCTTGCAAGGCCAGAGGCCACCTCCACCAGCTGCTGCCAGCCCTGCTCCTGCTCCTGGTCCAGCAGCAGCCCCAGGTAGGATGCAATGAGGATGTGACCAGGATGTTTGGTCCCTGTAGGGGACACCCTGATGTCCTGATATGGACAGGGACTCCCCTGCTTGGGACAGCACTGCAATGGGAAAGGGATTAAGAGCATGCCTCAGTAATGCTGCATCCCTGATTTGTATCAGCACTAGTGTGGCAGCAGGTCTAGGGCAGGGATTGTCCTCCTGGGCTGGGCACTGGGGAGGAAACACCTCAAATCCTGGGTTCAGTTTTGGGCCACTAACTGCAAGAAGGACACTAAGGTGCTGGAGTGTATCCAGAGAAGAGCAATGAAGCTGGTGAAGGGTTTAGAGCACAAGTGTTGTGAGGAGCAGCTGAGGGAACTGGGGTTGGTTAGGGAGGCTCAGGGGAGACCTCCTCACACTCTCCATCTCCCTGAAAGAAGGTTGGAGTGAGGTGGAGGTTGGTGTCTTCTAAAGAACAAGTGATGGGACAAGAGGAGACAGACCCAAACTGCACCAGGGGAGGTTTATATTGGATATTAGGAAAAATTTGGGGGTTGCCAAGGCCTGGGCCAGGCTGCCCAGGGCAGTGGTGGGGTCACCATCCCTGGAGGGGTTTAGAACATGANGCTGGAGTGTATCCAGAGAAGAGCAATGAAGCTGGTGAAGGGTTTAGAGCACAAGTGTTGTGAGGAGCAGCTGAGGGAACTGGGGTTGGTTAGGGAGGCTCAGGGGAGACCTCCTCACACTCTCCATCTCCCTGAAAGAAGGTTGGAGTGAGGTGGAGGTTGGTGTCTTCTAAAGAACAAGTGATGGGACAAGAGGAGACAGACCCAAACTGCACCAGGGGAGGTTTATATTGGATATTAGGAAAAATTTGGGGGTTGCCAAGGCCTGGGCCAGGCTGCCCAGGGCAGTGGTGGGGTCACCATCCCTGGAGGGGTTTAGAACATGAGGAGATGTGGTGCTGAAGGACATGGTTTAGTGGTGAACTGACAGTGCTAGTTTAACACATGGACTTGATGCTCTTTAAGATCTCTTCCAACCAAACTGATTCTCTGATTCTCTCTGTCCCCAGCTCCCCCAGCAGCAGGAAGACCAGGTCCTGGGGCAGTTGGCCGCTTCCCAGAGAGACAAGGTAAAGCTCAGCTGCTGTGAGGGTGCTGGGGGGCAGAAGCATGCTGGGGGATAACAAGGTCCCTCCTGCAGCAAGCCCACCAATGGGACCCCCGGAGCCAGCCCGTACTGCTGCCAGGGAGGAGCGAGGAGGGGGCTATGCTGTGCCCCCCACCAGAGAGGAGAAGCCAGCCTGGCAGCCCCCCACCATCCAGCAGCCTCCTGCTGTCCCACCGGCACCTGCTGCTCCACTGCGGCAGCAGCCCCAGGAGGAAGAGGAGGAGGATGCCAACAGCTATGACTCTGATGAAGGCAGTACGTACCCAGTGTTCTGTGCTAACATCTTCATCCTTGTCATCTCTTCCTGGTGAGCATGTGAAGACAAGCATGAGCTGGTTTACAAACAAGTCAAAATTCTCCCAAGCCTTGGGAGAAGATGCTGACCACTGAGCTAAAACACCTTGTCTGGGGGGGGTCCTGGGGTGGCATTGCATCCCTGAGTGGTGCCCACAGGTCTTGTAGTGATACATTCTGTTTTGCCTGGTGAACACTAAAGTCACCTCAGATGCCCCATCCTGCCTTCCCTGGGCACTTCCAGCTTTGCAGAGCTTTGATGACCAGAGCTTGGGGATCTGGCTGGATTTGTGCATGTGGCAGTTTGGCTGATGCCAGCATGGTCTCACATCCATTAAAGGACTTTTACATTTGAACCACAAATCTTCCTAATTACTACTAATCAGGGGCTGATTAAACACAGTACTTGGCTGGGGTTTGGCTGAACTCCTATTTCCAACTCCTCCTCTTTGTCTCTGTCAGCCACGCTGGGAGCACTGGAGTTCAGCCTGCTCTACGACCAGGAGAACAGTTCCTTGCACTGCACCCTCATCAAGGCCAAAGTAAGTGCTCCCAATAGTTTTTCCCTTTCCTTCACCAATTCAAGTCAATCATCTGGCTCCCATTTGCCTCAGCATGATGGGGTGAAAGCAGTGTGTATGCTGGCAGATGTTGCTCTCCTGGGAGACCTAACCCAGCCTTGGTGCTCTTGGCTGGTAAGGAGATATCTCTGGGGCTTTCCTTGAAGTGGGTCTAAGAAGTCTGTGGGGCTTTTCCTTGAGTGTGTCTGATGTTTCAGGGCATTGTGACACCACCACCTGCTCAAGGCAGAAGCTCTTGGCTTGCTGAACATGTTTTCTCTGTTCTCAATTGCTTCAAGGGCAGTTTTGTCTCTCCCTTGACTCTGCTTAAGGAGGAGGATCCATGTACCATGCTTGCTTTATTATCTTTTAGGGCTTAAAGCCAATGGACTCCAATGGCCTGGCAGATCCCTACGTTAAACTGCACCTCTTGCCTGGAGCCAGCAAGGTGAGGGTTTGCCTGGTTTTGGAGGTGTTTCTGGCTGGAGATTGAGCAGAGGTTTCTCAAAGACCCCCTGAGGTCCCTTCTTTCCATCAGACTTCCTCCCCTCCATTTCTTCATGCAGTCACTCTCTTGCTGCTCTTTTACCCAGGAGGGACCTCTGAGAAGTGATGATGCTTGCAGATGCTCTCCCATACCCAGAGAACAGCTCATCCTGCAGACAGGGATCTGCTTAAGGGTGGAGGGGAGCTCTGGAGGAGGTGACACTCTTCATGCATCACAAAACATCTGACACCATCTAATTAGTGCTGTTTGAATGATCCATTAGCTCTGACACTGCAGTGTGCTCTCGTCAGAGTCATGATGAAGTAACTATTGAGTGAACTTTTGACTCCACCTCATCAAAGCAAGCCCTAGAAACCTCACTCCCCAGCCTAGTTAAGCCAATCTTGGTGGAGGAACCTTTGAGGAAGGGCTGACCTGGTGCCTAAGGGGTGTTTGGAGCCTTGCTTGGGGGGGCTGCAGAGTTGTGTTCAGAAGAACCAAGTGTAAAACAAGGAAAAAAAACCTGATGATAAACCTATTGGGTTGGCATTTGCAGGTTGATTTTGTGCAAGGACTTTCTGGTCTTGTGCAGAGCAAATCAAAATGTTGTGATCTGGGGATTTACTTTGATTTCTGGTGCTCTTGTTTGATCTTTAGTTGTTTTATTTTGTCCATGTTTGTGAAAGACACATGACCAACTGCCAGCTCCTCATTCCCCAAGCTGTCATCTCCTTTTTTAGACCATCAGCACCATTACCCAAGCCCCCTCAAAACCTGCCCTGGGCTGTAGAAATGTCCTTGAGGGTATAGACCTCAGACAGTGACAAAAGCCAGGTGGTGAAGACTGCCCTGGCCACTGCAGTCAACTGAGTCCTTGGTGCATGCTTAGAGGTCCAGCTTGTCGGGTCGGTGATGCTCAGCCGGAGCTGATGGCTCACTGGCGCGACAGCCTCAGCAGGCAGCAGTGCTGTCCTTCAGCATCCTCTGTGCCCCAACTAAACCACCTCTGGTGAGCCAGAAGGTGATGGAGTGTTTAATTTACACTCCTCTGCCAGGAGCTGAAAGTTAGGTGGGGGAGGAGTTGAGGGATGTTGATCGTGTTTTGTTTCGATGCCATAGTCAAACAAGCTGAGGACCAAGACTCTGCGCAACACCCGGAACCCCGTGTGGAATGAGACCCTGGTGTACCATGGCATCACAGATGAGGATATGCAGAGGAAAACCCTCAGGCAAGCAGAGGAGCTGGGCTATCTCATGGTTGTAGTGGTGTGGGGACTGTGGGTCTCCTAGCATGGAGCATCTCAAGCCAGTCCTCCTCAGGAAGGCACCTGGAAATGCAGGTTTTGGTCAAAGCCAACATGCTTCACATGAACCTGTTAGAGTCATAGAATCATAGAACAGTTCCAGCTGGAAGAGACCTTGAAGATCATAGTCCAACCTTTGTCCAAGCCTTAGCAGCCTGCTAAATGATGCTCCCCAGTGCAACATCTACCTGTCTCTTAAACACCTTCAGGGATGGGGACTCAACCACCTCCCTGGGCAGCTTGTGCCAATGGCTGACAACCCTTTAGGAAAGAAATTCCTCCTAATGTCTAGCCTGAACCTCCCCTGGCACAGTTTACATCCATTTCCCCTTGTCCTATCACTCTCCACTATGATGAACAGACCAGTCCCTGCCTCTCTCCAACCTCCTTTCAGGTAGTTATAGGGAGCAATGAGGTGTCCCCTCAACCTTCTCTTTTTCAGGCTAAACAGGCTCAGATCCCTCAGTCTTTCTTCATCAGGCTTATGTTCTAAGCCCTTTAGCAGCTTGGTAGCCTCTGTCCCCTCTCCAGCACCTCAATGTCCCTCTTGTAGTGAGGGGCCCAAAACTTTTGTCCACCCCTGAGCAGCAGTGGGTTTGTGCTTCCAGAGCCAGATACTGCTCCAATCTGGTTGATGTTCATTGCTTTCCTTGTTTCTCTTCAGGATCTCGGTGTGTGATGAAGATAAATTTGGCCACAATGAGTTTATTGGAGAAACTAGAGTTTCCTTGAAGAAACTCAAAGCCAATCAGAAGAAGAACTTTAACATCTGCTTGGAGAGAGTAATACCAGTGAGTTTGTGACATTTCCTTCTGCTACCATTAATGCTGAGGTTGATGACCAATAGCTACTGGTGAGCTTGGAGCTGGAACCAGCCAAGAGCTGTAGGTGCCTGACTTTTATTGGCAATCTTCAGCAATTGGATTCTCCCTTGTGTCTGGGCCAGGAGATAAGAGTGTGGTGGCAATCCAGAGGAAATGACTTTGGGGACCTCTCCAGTGGCTGCAGATCTTCTAGCATTATAGAATCATGGAATGGTTTGGGTTGGGAGGGACCTTTAAAGCTCACTTAGTCCAACCCTCCTGCTATGGACAAGGACATCTTTAATAGATCAGGTTGCTGAGAGTCACCATCCAACCTGACCTTGTGGTGGAGAAGGCATTGCCTGTGCTGATCTATCCCACTGGAGGAGAGGGCAGATTGCTCCATCTTCCCTCACTGTTGGTGAGGTGCTGGGTCTGCTGAGGTGGAGGGTGATGGAGCAGATGAGTGTAGAAAAGTGGGCTCATGTACCTTCAAGTCTAGCTGGGCTCCTAGGGTTGTTTTTGTGGTAGGATGGCACCTCTCCCATGTGCTAGCACTCATGGCAATCCCTTTTATCCTTCCCTATCCAAGATGAAGCGTGCCGGAACGACCGGCGCATCCCGTGGGATGGCACTGTATGAAGAGGAGGTAAGAGTCCTTAGAGGATGATGTGCTCCATGCATGTTTCACCCACCATCCCCTCCCCTCTCATGGAGATACAAGGCTCCTTTATATCCATCTTGTGTCTCATCTGCTCTCTAGTTGAGTCTTCCTCACCCAACCCCTGTTTTCCCATCTCTGATGGCTTCCTCTTGCAGGTAGATCGTGGTGGGGATGTGGAGGAGCGTGGCAAGATCCTGGTGTCCCTGATGTACAGCACCCAGCAGGGTGGCCTGATTGTTGGCATCGTCCGCTGCGTCCATTTAGCAGCCATGGATGCCAATGGCTACTCGGATCCTTTCGTCAAGCTGTAAGTGGCACCTGGGGATAGCTTCCTGTGAGAATGCATGGACATAGAGCCACCCACTGTCCTTGGGTGGGAGCTGATGGCTTTGAGAGCTCCTTCCAAAATCACTAGAGGGACTAGAGTGTTTCCTAAGCACCCTGAGACCTTCTGCAGGAGTGAGCTACCTGCCAGCGATGCCTGTGCAAGGTGGCAATGCTCTGCTAGAGTGGCCCTGCTGTGGTTGAAGCTAGGTGAGGCTGATGCAGCCCTTAGTTCCATCTACTCCCATGGAATCATTTAGGCTGGAAAAGACCTTGAAGTCCAACCATGAATCTGATGCTGAAGTTCTTCACCACAAGGGTGGTGGAACACTGGACCAGGTTGCCCAGGGAGGTGGTTGAGTTCCCATCCCTGGAGACATTCCAGGTGAGGCTTGCCAGGGCTCTGGGCAAGCTGATCTAGTTGGGGATGTCCCTGCCCACTGCAGGGGGGTTGGACTAGATGAGCTCCAGAGGTCCCTTCCAACCCAAACCATTCTAGGATTCTAAGTCAATCACTAAACCATGTCCCTCAGCACCATATCTCCACCTCTTTGAAACTCCTCCAGGGATGGTGACTCCACCAGTGCTCTGAGGAGCCTGTTAAATGTGCTGTTTTCTATTGCCCCCAGTTGGCTGAAACCTGACATGGGAAAAAAGGCTAAGCACAAGACTCAGATTAAGAAGAAAACATTGAATCCTGAGTTTAATGAGGTAAGGACAGGTGTAATCTGCATATTATTAAATCAGTTTAGCTAATTATTTTGTTGTGACAAGGAGGGAGGATGCAGGAGGCAAACTCCCTGAGGTTTGGTTCCTCACTCAATCTCCTTTTCCCCTTCACTCAGGAATATTTCAGGAAGGACTTTGCCATGGGAAGTCTTTGAAACTCAGTACTGACACATCCTAAAACCTTGCTGCTGGTGCTGCTGACTCTGACCCCCTCCTGGCTGGGGTGTGTGGGTGGGGATGAACATCTTCAGGGAGATGCTTGGTGTGATGTGGGTGTTCTCCTTCTGCAGGAGTTCTTCTATGATATAAAACATAATGACCTGGCCAAGAAGTCACTGGATATCTCTGTCTGGGATTATGACATCGGCAAATCGAATGATTACATTGGTGAGCTCCAAGGTTCTGTGCTCTGGGAGATGGTTTGATCCCTGGTATAGTGCTTGTTGATGTGTGGGAGGGATGGAGAAGTCACCTGTGAGGAACCCCAGGCTGAGCTTTGAGGTGGGACCATGCAGGTTGGTTGTGTATCAAGCCACCAGATCCAGTACATCCATGGATCTGCCCCAGCTCCAGCATCCCAGAGAGTTCTTACGTGCAGGGAGAGGAGTTCTAGTTGTTTCCATGCAATTTTAAATCTAGGAGATGGAGAAAAATGGTGCAGATATGGGATCTGTCCCCATGGAAGTGCTTTGCTAGGCCAGCATCATCTCTGAAGGTGATGTGTCTTCTCCCTTTTGCAGGTGGCTGTCAGCTGGGCATTACGGCGAAGGGGGAGCGCTTGAAACACTGGTACGAGTGCTTGAAGAACAAGGACAAGAAGATTGAACGCTGGCACACCCTCCAAAATGAGAACCATGTGGCCAGTGATTAAAGGGAGCTGCTGCCCAAACCTTCCCCCAACAGCCCATCCTCTGCCAAGCCCCTGTAGATCTCTGATGTCTGTCTTCCAGCCCAGTCACACCTTGCTACACTCCTCTGGTCCCAGGACAGCAGTGCTCTTCTGCCTTCTCCAAGCATCCTCTGTGCCCCAGTCCTCACCTCCACCTGAAAACTAACCTTAGATCTTTTATATTCACTTCCTTCTGGGATTTATTTTTTTGGGGGGGGGAGGGTGTCATTGAGTTATCCTGGTGTGTAATTTTGGTCAAGCAATAGTTGCCCTCTGACTGTTCCTCTTTCTCACTAGTCTCACGCACGCTGTGGTAGCCTTCCTGTTGTGTGTATGTGTGTGTGTGATGCTCTGTGTTCCTCCAGCCTTCCCCCTCCTGGGGCTTGTCCCATCACCACCAGCTCACAGCCACTAGCTATGCTCATCTGGCATGGCTTGGGTGGGGTTGAGCACTGGTGCTGGAGCACCAGCCCCTTCTGCTCCTTGTGATTCTTGATACCTCAGTTGCAATAACGAAAACATAAAAAGCTCTTTGGCTTTGGTGTGGGTCCCAAGTGTAGGTTGGTCATCTGCCTTGTTACTGGTGTAACCCTGTGAGTCCTGCTTGAGCTTTAGTTCCACTTGGGAGCAATGTTGTGGAGCATCCTTGGTGGAGGAGACCCACCACTCACACCCTCCTGAGAAACAGGAGCCACTCTCTGCTCGCAGGGGAACAGATTTGGGTTGGTTTGTGTTGGTTTTGGTTATTTTGCCCTAGGAACACCTACGTGCACTGTTGCTGTAGGAGCCCAATTGTGATTCAAGTTTGGTGACTACCTCCTCTTCATGTCCTAACTGCATAGTAGTGACTAGCTGGACCCCTGAGGGCAGTCCCTGGGTGCTCCCCAGCCTGCCCTTAGCCATACCACATACAGAAGGGAAGCTGAGAGAAGACACTTCCCACCAACTAGCTAATGTGTGCCAGGATTGTTGCTGTAAGACACCACCAATACTGGAAGGAGATGGGACAGTTAGAGGTTTGCCAAACGTTGGCTTTTGGTTTGGTTTATTCTAGCTCTGCAGAATTGCTGTCTTCAACCTGTGCTCTAGTGATGTTTGATGGCAGGAGAGACAAGGTGCTCTCAGACTGAGGCTGATGGCATTTGGTTCCATTCTATCTCTGGACAACCTCAAGCCTAGCAATGCTGATGGGAGCACACTAAGCACCCCTGGATCATCCTGTTGGTCAGATCCACACTGCATGTGTCATGTGGAACCTGGATCTCAGTCCCTTCCCTTCATGCTCTTATCCCATGACTTCCCTTGCAATCAGCTGCTCTAGTCTGCTGAAGTGCTGTCATGTGGTGTGGTCTCAACTCAGCTTTGGCCCAGAGCTCCCTCTTCTGAATTGGATGAACTATTTTCTTACTCTTGATCATTTCCAACCACTCTTTCCACAGCAGAACTTGCTCTGAGTGGTGACTGGCAATGAGCATCTCTGCAGGGCTGTGTGATGCTAACAGCTCTCATGTGATTTTGCTGCTGCAGAGCAGCCCCTCCCCAGCTCCCCCCCCCCTCAGGCCTTGCATGTCCAAGGAGGTCTGCTTTCCTCCAGCCCTACCTGGGTGCTGCTAGCTTTCCACCTAGAGACACCCTTGGAAAGCAAACCTAAATGAGCATGTGCCTCCTCTGCTCCATTATCCCCCCAGGCTCTCTCCTAAGGCAAGGCCACTGAGATGGGAGCTGCATCCAAGAGTGCAGTGGGAGAGGACACCCCAAAACTGGCTTTTCTCTCCCTTTCATGCATGAGGAAGTGGAATGACCCAAAGAACTGGAGCACAGGCTGTAGAAAGGACCCAGAGAGACATGACCTGCTTCTTCTGGATCATTTCCTTCTGAGTCCCACTCTGTGCAGCCTCACCTCCAACCTCCCTGCTCCAGGTAGAGGGAGTTTGGCTGGAGGATGCTGCTACTTCATCCCTTCCAGACTGATAGACATGCCCAAAACCTTTGCCTGCTCCTTGCTTGGAGCAGTAGGTGGAGAGAGAGAGAGAGCTGGGGATGAAATTACCTTTAAAAGAAAACAAACCAAAAAGAAAATGATTCCATTTATTGCAGAGCTGAGTGCAGAACAATTAAGGTTTCCCTTACCCCCATCCTCTTTTCCCTTTCTCTCCTTAGCCTGCTCTCCCTTAGGAAAAATAATAACCACAAAAAAAACACTTAAAAAAAGAAAAAAAAAGGTGCAACTTCCTCCTCTTCCTCTTGGTATAGTGCAAACCACAGTCCTCCTTGCTGTCTGCCACCTTCTAGCTCAGTTGTTTTCCTGATGGGAATGACTTCTTTGCATTGTAAATAAAGCATGCACCTATGGATTGGGAATGGTACCAAACAAACCCCCACAAAATCAAGAGAAAAAAAAAATAATAAAAAAGCCTCTTCTACTGCTGTTTGCATTCAAACCTGCATGCAGTGATTTTTACAGCAACCTCTCAGTTGCCAACTGTTAAGAGACAAAGGAGATGTTAGCCAGGAACTAGAAGTACTCCAGTCTTCCGCTGCATGCAGCACAAGCTCCTCTCTTGATGTGCTAGCTAATAAAGTGAGACTATTGGAAAAGGAAAAAAAAAAGCAAAAAACCAAACAAAATATGATGGTTTTCGACTTCTTTTGTGTGTTGTGGGAAAATGAACCCTGTGGGCAGGTAGATGTCCTGGTAGGGGGAAGTTGGGCTGGGTGAGGAGTTTGGGCTGGTGGAATGAGTTGCTTCTCTGGGGGGGGGAAGAGGTTGCAGCTCTGCAGAGCTCAGCTTGGCTTCTCTGCAGCCCTAAGGGGGTAGAATAATAGAATGGTTTTAGGTGGAAGAGACCCTCCTGATCATCAAGTGCACTGATCAACCAGCACTGCCTGGTCAGTGCTAAGCCATATCACTCAGCATCTCAAATCTCTCCAAGCATGGGGACTCCACCAGTGCCCTGGGCAGCCTCTTGGGCAATGGGTATGATATGTGAGCTGGGGAACAGCCTGGGTTGAAATCTTGTGGGTGTTGTGAGCAACAATCCTTTGTGCCCAGCTGAGACACCGTGGGGTCCTGCTCCCTTCATGCCTTGTTGTGTGCAAACATGATGGGAACACGTTGCAGTGGAAGAGCACAGCACATCTGGTGGTGGTTGCTGCTTTGCTGTGATGCTTCTGTGGGTCCCCTTGAGAAGCCAACCCACTCAATGAGAAATGAAGCTCCTGGTGCCCTTCTTCATGCCCCAACTCTTCTCCCCAGGTTGAGGGAGAAGGAATCATTCCCTTGGGTAGCTGCAGCTCCTGTCACACCCCTGCAGGAAAACTCCTCTCTGGCTCCTGCACCACGCAAGCAAATTGTTTGACTCTATTTGATTTTTATTTTGACATTTTTAGGTTCAATTCCCAGCAGATGCTGAGGTGCAGGCTGCAGAGAAGGGCACATCAGGACAGGGGCAGCCCATGGAACAACAGTGGGTGGTTGTTCTAGGAGGGCCATGCCTAAACCTTGAGGAGAAGGATGTGAGTTATGGTTTCATCATGTCTCCGGGGAACATCTGAACTTTCCATGGACCCAGGAAGGGCCCATGGGGGTGGAGCTGAGCCATGAAGTGTGGCTGGGTGGTGGGGGCAGCGCCAATACCCAGAGACAGCAGTAGATGTCACTCCTGCTCCAGGTATGGCACAGGAAGGATGCTCCCAACCAGGGCTGGTGGTGCCTCCTCAGCAGCCTCCGTCCTAGTGATGGGACCTCTTCAACATCCCCTATCTTAATGGGGGGACCCCTCATCTCTTCAGTAGCATCCTTTGTGGGGATGGACCCCCAAAAGCAGTTTCCATGCAAGCTGGATTTTGTCTACTATTTTTCCTTCTATCCAGTCTGCGAGTTTCAAACCATCACCCCTTGTCCTGTCCCAACAGCTCCTGCTAAAAGTCTCTCCCTATCTTTCTTATTGTCTCCTTTAAGGGCTAAAAGGCTGCAAGAAGGTCTCCGTGGAATTTTCTCTTCTCCAGGCTGAACAATCCCCACTCTCTTAGCCTGTCCCCACAAGCTGAGAGCTTCCAGCCCTCACATCATTTCTGTGGCCTCCTCTGGATCCACTCCAACAGATCCATGTCTGTGCTGTGCTGAGGACTCCAGAGCTGAACCCAGCCCCACAGGTGAGGTCTCCCCAGAGCAGAGCAGAGGCACAATGCCCTCCCTGCCCTGCTGGCCATGCTGTGGGGATGAGCCCAGCATTTGGTTGGCTTCTGGGCTCTGAGCACACATTGTCACTTCATATCCAGCTTTTCATCCACAAAAAAAGCATCTCCTGTGCTTAAGATGATGCCTTGTTGAATTATGGGTGAGGCAGCTGTGGTAGGGCTGTGAAGTCCTGGATGGAAAGTGCTTCAAAAGAGAGAAGGAGGTAGAGTGAACCCATGGGAATCAGAGAAGCTCCTTTGTTCCCTGAGTGATGTCTCTGCTCCCATTTTCTTCTCAGCCTCTCTGAAAACGAAAACAAGGGCTTGCAAATAGCTCTTGATCAGGTCTGTGATTTGCATGTTCTGTTTTGTAGGTAGCTTTGCAGCTTTGATTCTGTCTCAGAACCTCTGAACCATTCTGCTGTTCCAACCAGTTTCCTTTGCCTGCTAATTAGATTCAGACCTTTGATGGGATCAATAGATTCTCATCTCAGCACTGGCCAAGCCACCAGTCATTTACAGCTCCAGCTCTTCTGAAATCAATACAGGTTTGGTCTTCATTGAGAAGCTTGTAGAACACAGTGACAGCAGGCATGCTAAGCACTTGACATGGAAGCAGAACCCCTTGCTGGCCTTGGAGAGTGGCCAGGACAATCCCAAGGAAAAAGCTACAGGAACAGCAGAGTGGAGCAGACTTCTCCTGCTGAACAAGCACTGAGATGAAGATAATGACAAAGTGTTGGGCTCTTGCTTCTCTCCTGGAGCAGGAGATGCACACTGCAGCCTATGGCCAAATGGCTCCTCTCCAAGGTGCATGCTGCTCCAGAAAGTCATGGCAGCACCCAATGGCCCAAATCATGCCAACATTCTCTAGTGCTCTCTTCTAACCTATCTCCTTGGGGTATAATTCATCCAAAAGAACATGTTCTGGAGCTCTCATGACATGTTCTGCATCATCCAGAGGCATCAGGAGGGCACTGAGGCTCTTCTGTTGCACTGAGCAGGAGCAAAACCTTCCATAATTTTCCATCTTCTGGGGAAAAAAAAAGAAACTAAATAAAAGCAAACTTCTACTGTTTAATATTTCACTTACAAAACAGAAAAGCTCAACTAAATAAATCCCTCCTCTCTATGCTTTCAAGCCCAGCTCCCTGAAAAGCCTGCAGCTAGAAATCTCTTTATCTTGTAGGGCAGAGATAACAATGTCATTATGAGCTCAGATCAATGACTCTCATCTCCTCAGTGCTCAGCCTAAAAATACACTCTTTTTCTTTCCCTCAGATGCACAGAGCTGGAGCTAGCATCTCCTCTGGGCTACTGGCCCACTGCAGAACCATTTATCAGCAGTTTCTGATGAGGTCTGGATTGTTCACAGACCATTGCCCTGGGGGAAAGAGATGTGGTGCTGAGGAACATAGTTTAGTGGTGAGCTGGCAGCGTTGGTTAATGCAACTTGGACTTGATGACCTTAAAGGTCTCTTCCAGCTAAAACCATTCTGTGATTCTATTGGGTTATCACCTTTCTGCAGGGTGATATTGGTCCCTAAGCAGGAGAGGCCAGTGTGATGCTCACCTCCTGCCAAGCACCTTCTGGGGTCACCTCCATGCTCCTGCCCCACTGGTGGCTGCAGTGATGTCACCTGTGAAACGTGGAGCCACGTTTTTAGTGGTTGTGGCAGTTGGGTTTGACTGTTAGGCAAGGAAGAGAACCCTTTGCAAAGCTCCAGTGGATGTGTGCTGGAGCATCAGAGCAACCCATGGTGCCTACAAGGGTGGGAAGAGGCTCACTGTGCTGCTAGAGCTCCTTGCACCATGCTCTCAGCCTTTCTTTGTTATCTACCTGAGAAGAGCCCTGCCATGGAAACCCTGAGTGCTACAGCCAAGATCTCAAGACCTGCAGCAAATCAGGGCTTCACTCAACCTCTGAACAAAGAGTATTACCCTTTGAAAATCCCAATTATTCCCCCCAGGCATGACTCTTGTTGGGTTGGGAAAGGCTTGATGGGATCTCCAGGGGCTGAATCCAGCCAGGTGCCTTATCTCCAAAGCTCTGCCCATCCCCAAGGACAGGGTGTTAATGATCATGCCAAGTGGGCATAGCTTTCATCCCAGGGTGCTCCTGGTGTGTATTTAATGGCCATGGCCTTGCAAACTTGCTGTGATCCAGTAGCTGGAATGTTTTCAGAGAAACAAGCCTTTGGAGACAGCCAGGCAGGAGCCCTGGGCAGGAAAACCTGCCTAAGAGAAAGCTCTTCTACCAGCCCAGAGCAAAGGAGAGCAAAACATGCATTATATACTGATGACATAGTATTGATACCTGAATCCACCCTGCTTCATGGATGTGCTCTCAACCAGTTCTGAAGTACCAGCCTGCCCAAAGAAACCACTGCTTGGTGAAGACACCATGCAGGGGAGCTGGGGATGCTCAGCAGTCTCATCTCAGGATAGAAGTGTTCTCCTAGAGCAGGGGGAAGAATCTGGAACCTCCAGATTGCATCTTCCCTTGCCAGGAAGCCAGATGAAGTCTTGACCTTGCTGTCTTCCTGAAGAACAGGATGAGATTGATTCCAGTGTTTGGGGACCTTATTCTTGCTCCCTACCCCATTTTTTATGACAAGACCTGGATTCATCCTCAATTTAAGACTGACCTGAAGGGCAGGGTTTATAAGGCTGATCTTGCAGAGTGATGCCTTTACCCCCTGGACCTGTGCTGTGGGGTTCTGCTATACTCCAGGCTAATCCTCCTCTACCCCTTATGCCATCCTCCTGCCCTCACCCTTTGGCTCTTGCTCAGCATGGAGCAGCTCCCCTCTGGCTCTGCTCTTCTCCAGGCTCTGGTCTGGCACAGGTAGGATGTCTAGGGGTGCACATGAGGATAATCCTGGGCTGGAGCAGCTCTCCTGGAGATAAAGCCTTATTGATTGCTTTTGCTTCACAAGCAGCATCGAGGTGATCATGTTTGGCAGCAACATTAACCATGAAATATGAGCTCCACTTGAGTCCTTTTATATTTAATCATTTGAAAAATGGCATGGAGGAGGTGGGGGGTGGTGGGGGAGAAGGTATTTGTGCCCTGGCAAACTGCATCCCTCTCACACAGGGCTGAGCAACAGCATCTGGCACCTGCACAGTGCTGGAGGGATGCTACCAGGATCACAGAGCTCACTGTGTTGGCCATCTCAGGTTGTCCCAAACCCTGGCATCTCTTGGTCCTGCTGCAGTGTCCTGGGCTCGTGGAAGCAGCTGATGGAACTTGGGCTGGGGCAGAGCATGGTGGGGATGGCACAAGGAGGTGGGGACAGTGGGTGCCTTGGGGCCACCCATCCATAGGAGCAGGCAGCAGTGCTGGGATAAGGTTTGTTCAGCCCAGTTGGTCTCNTTCTATGATTCTATTGACATCCTGCATGGGGAGCTCAGGAGAAAGGCAGCATGCAGAGCTGAGAAGGATTTAGCTAAAACTGAGTTAAAATTGACTATCCTGGTGCCAACCAGCTGCAACTAAGAGGATGGGAGAGCCATAGCCAAGGAGATGCTGGCCTGGCCCTGGGGTGTGGAGTTGCACCTTCACCCTGGGTGTACAGAGCCACCACCTGCAAGCCAGGACTTGCTTTTTGAAAGGCACCTGGGGACAAGAGGAGTGAAAGGTGGCAGAGATGTCACAGTGGAGGTCAAGCCCACATCTTACTGGTGCTGTGGAGCAGCTCAGAGAGCAGCAACTGGGATGTGTGCCAGCCCCACAGGACACAGGGCTGGATGCCCAAGGAAAGCCAGCTTCCTGACACAGCTGAGCACTCTCTCCTGCTCATGAGTCCTTGCTTGCTCCATCAGCAAGTGGCTCCTGCTGGAGCTGAATAACTGAGCCTCTGCTGCTGGTCCCAGTGGGAGCACAGCATCACCAGAGAATGCCAACCAGGCTGGGGCTGCAGAGCAGCAGCAGCAGCTCCTCTTTGGCCTCAGGAAGCTGCAAACTGAATCCTTCCACTAACTGCTTGGTGATTAAGTCCCAAACACATTGGTCTCAATGTTAGGTGTCACCTGCACCTCCTTGCTCAGTCTCCAGCCCTAGTATTTTAAATTGATGCAATCATTCATCTTGCAGAGTTTTATATATATATATATATATATATTTGGTTCTCTGGTGCTCAGTAAACCTGAAAGCAGAACAAATGCTTTAATACCATCAAGCTGGAGCTTTCCTGGAAGCTAGAGCATTGAGTTATTCAGAAAAGGAGCAGGTTTGGGAACGTTTAATAAATGATTGCCCAAATATTTTGTTTATGTGATTAGTGAATGTTTTCTGCTTGCTGATTTACTTTGGTTATTTCTCCATTAGGTTTAGCACCTTCTGTCTCTCCTTGTTAGGAACTAATTGTCTGATGAATGTGCCTGAATTTGCAATTTCATTAGCCAAACCTCCCCCCAAACTCAGTCCTGTACCAGTTAGGGTGAGATGCAGATTTGGGACAGCAGGATGACACTTTTAGCCCAGGAAGTGATAATTCTGCTATTGATTGGTGATGATGCAACAAAAGCAGCAAATCCAGCTTCAGATGTTAACAGCATTCCAGAGGCTGGGATGTTGGGGGAGGGTGATGGCTGCACCCCACTGCTCCCCACCACTCCAGCTCCCTTTTGCTACCAGACGGAGGTGGTGGGGAATGGGATGAGATGGGATGGGGATGGGACAGAATTGGGAGGGATGGGGATGAAGATGGAGAAGGGAATGGGATGGTGTAGGAATGGGATGAAGTTGAGGATGGAGAAGGGAATAGGATGGGGATAAGAAAGGGATGGGGATGAGGATGGAGAAAGGAATGAGCTGAGATTGGGGTGGGAACAGGATGGGAAAGGATGGAATGGGGATGAAGATGGGGATGAGGATGGAATGAGATGAGGATGAGGTTGTGGGTGGCGATGGGATGGGATTGGAATAGGATGGGATGGGGATGAGATAGGATGACATTTGGATGGAATGGGGAAGGGAAGGGGAATAGGAAGGGCTTGGGCATGGGCACAGGGACAGGAATGGGAATAGGAACAGGGATGAGGGGCAGAGAAGAGGACACTTCCCAGGAGGTGGCTTTGCTGCTGACCCCAAATGAGGTGAGGCAACTGCTGATTGTGTCAGACACATCCAGAAACATGTCTGGAGATGCTTTTCCACTGGGGAGGAGGAGAAGGTGGGGGACAAGCAAACCATTTAACTAGGAGCCACTCCAGCCTGCTAGGATGTGCCCCTGATGTGGCTTCACAGCTAGGGATGCTCCCTGAGAGCCAACGTGAGAATGAACTCCTAGCTTTGCTCTCACCACAACCATGGCTTTTCTAAATATTTATTTATTTATTTTCTGCTGGATTCTGCTCTCAAAAACTAGGACACAGCCATGCCACGTGTCTGCTCCAAAGCTCCAGTAATCTCCTGCCATCAGTTGGGGCTGGGGAGCCTGCATGCCAGGAGCCCTCCAGCCAGGGAGGCAGCAGGCATGGCTTTGCTGTGTGTCTGAGCATAGCCAGAGGACACTTGCAGGGGATGGAGACACCCCCAGGGGCACTCTCAGACCTCATCCCTTTTCTAGAGCTGGGGTCCCTCAGGGATGCCCAGGGACCTCTGGGCAGTGATGGCCACGAGTCCCTTCCTCCCTCCCAATGTCATGCCATGACTTCAGTCATAGCTCAGCACAGGGGCAGGCTGCTCAAAACCAGGGGGTTTGCCTCAAAATAGGTATGTAGGAAGGAAATAGAGACTCTGGAGGGAGTCAAGCCCTTACTAGACACTGGGGAGACCTTGGGTGCTGTCACTACAGAGCTTGAGGGACCCAAAACTGAACCCAGGACTCCAGGTGTGAGCTCCCCAGTGCCCACTCCAGGAGGACAATCCCTGCCCTGCTCTTGCAAGAGGTTAGCTAGAAGCAGGGAGGGTCCTGTAGGTAGGTGAGGGGTTAGGCAAGCAGCTGAGGGATGCCAACACATGCCCTGGCATCTCTGCAGCACACACAAGCTGGAAGAGGAACAAGAAGTTGGCCAGCTCTGGCACATGAGCTGCTCAGCAGCCATTGGATGGGATGAGGGGAAATTTAGAGTCATTGGGTTAAATCAGCACACCCCAAAACAAGCCTGAAGGTAGTTTTAGTTTGCTTTTGCTGGGCTTACCTTGTCCCTAGAGTAATCCTCCTGAACCAGCAGCTACATTCTCCTCATTGACTGGCATGCACACCACTTGACTCCAAAGCCTGAGCTGCTCCTGCCCATGCTGCACCACAAGGAGCCAGCTCTGCAGGCCTTGAAGGGACTTGGTCACCCCAGAGCTGATAGCCTGCTCCTCTGCTTCTTGCCAGAGGACTTTTGACATTGATCTGAGGTGTTCCCAGGTACTAAATGGCACCAAATAAATGCCTACGTCAGGGCCATTGTGTTGGGAGCCAGAAGTGCCTGCTGAGGTTTGAGCAGCAAGCCTCCTCCAGGGGAGCAGAGCCCTGGCTCCCCTGTGCCCTGGCACAAACACATCTCCTGCAGAGCCCTGTGTCATCCCCTCCTGCACTGAGCCAACTCTTCCTGCCCCAAAATGTCCCCATCCACCCCAAAGTGTCCCCCAAAATACTAAAAAGCTGTAAACAGGATGTCTGAGAAGATCTTCAGCAGAAAGGTCACAATCTGCAATTTAAATGGGTCTCTTGTTGCTTCCTTGCTGCCTGCCACTAGCCAGCTGGGCTGTGGAGAAACAAGTTTGGGTTTGAAGCCACATTTTGGTCCTTCTGTGTTTTGAAATGTCAGCTTTTCAGCAGCATTTTTTCTTTTCTTTTTACCCAGAGAGGTGCAGGAGTGCAGCTGAAAGGGATTTCTCTCCCCCTGCTCCCCAACATCCCTATGGCAGCAGAGGGAGAGGACCAGCAGGGACAGGGATGCTCCAGCAGCATCTCAAGCTCAGCATTCTCCTTTCCTCCCAAGGATGATGCTGGTGCTTGCAGACAGTTGCCAGGCACTGAGTTACTAAGGCAGTAGAATTCAGGGAATGGCAGGATAAGGAACCTCATTTGAGCCCTTTACTTATTTATATCCTCACTGAGCCCCCAGGGTGCTTCTCCAGGGGCTACCACCTGAGCCATGTGGGCCAGAAAAGAGCATCACAGAATCATTAAGGTTGGAAAAGCCCTCTGAGATCATCAAGTCCAACCAAGAGAAATAATGAACTCTGCAAACCATCAAGCTCCTGCTGGCAGTGCCAATGCTTTTCTTCCTCTTCTCTCCTGTTTTCCCTTTGACAGGAGCCAGCTGAAGTAGCCCCAGATGAGGGCAAGACAAGGTCCCCCCACCCCCCCATATTTTACTTGCTTGCAGGGGTGAGTTTTGAGGTCTGCAGTGGATCAGAAGCAGGAGGGATGTGTGTGAGCTGCAGCACCCTGAGCATCACTCCCATCCCCATCCCAGGCTCTGGCAAAAAGGATCCAAGCCTTGGCAGCTGCAGGAGGAAGTTGTGAAGCAGCTCTGCTGCCTTTTTGGCACAGGAAGCCACGCACTCTGAACTCCTCCAGCACTCACCAGATGCTCAAGGGCTCCTCTTCAATGCCAGCATCTCCCTGGCAAGCAGCTGCATGGCCACAATCCCCTGGGAACATCTTCCCAGAGACTGCATCTCCCAGTAAGCATCCCCCGAGGGCTTGCACCTCTCTTGCCCTGATTTTTCTTAATTAACTCATGAGGATGATAAGGACAGTGATGTGAGTCTCCCTCCCAGGAGGGAGCTGCAATCCTAGTGCAGACAGCTATAGCTGCCCAAGCCCTGCTGCCTGCCAGGCTGCAAAATCCAGGAGGTCATTTTAGGGTAAGAAAAGGGGGGGAAAAAAAGAAGGAAGAGAAGAAATAAAAGCAGGAGGATGTTGTAATGCTGAGCTAGGCTTCTGCAGATGCTCACTGGAGCCACAGAGGATGGATATGAGCCTCTGGCATCTTGGTGTTGGTCATTATTTGGAGTATTTGGGGATTAGTAAAAAAAAAAAAGCAAGGCCCAAACAAGAAAGAGGCAACCGTGTGGATTAAAGCTGGAAGGAAGAGGATTAAGAGATTGAAGGGAAAAGAAGTGCAGGGAATGCAGATGGAAAGGATGTTTCCCCTTTCAGCCATTCTCCCTTTGGAAAAAAAAATAATTGATAAGCTCTTTAAAAAATTCATGAGGTTTCTATTTCTCTGTTTGTTTATTCTTTCCCCAGAGAAGAAAACTCCTGAAATACAACATCTCCTTTGTCAGCAGGTCTCAGGGGAGCAGGGACAGAAATCAGCTTGCCCAGCTAATAAATCATAAAACCAATGGTCTGGGAGGGACCTGGCCCGGGGCAGGGGGGACACTCTGGGGGAGGTGGGGACACTCTGGGGTTGATGGGGACATTTGGGGCAGGAAGAGCTGGCTCAGTGCAGGAGGGGATGACACAGGGCTCTGCAGGAGATGTGTTTGTGCCAGGGCACAGGGGAGCCAGGGCTCTGCTCCCCTGGAGGAGGCTTGCTGCTCAAACCTCAGCAGGCACTTCTGGCTCCCAACACAATGGCCCTGACGTAGGCATTTATTTGGTGCCATTTAGTACCTGGGAACACCTCAGATCAATGTCAAAAGTCCTCTGGCAAGAAGCAGAGGAGCAGGCTTTCAGCTCTGGGGTGACCAAGTCCCTTCAAGGCCTGCAGAGCTGGCTCCTTGTGGTGCAGCATGGGCAGGAGCAGCTCAGGCTTTGGAGTCAAGTGGTTTGCATGCCAGTCAATGAGGAGAATGTAGCTGCTGGTTCAGGAGGATTACTCTAGGGACAAGGTAAGCCCAGCAAAAGCAAACTAAAACTACCTTCAGGGTTGTTTTGGGGTGTGCTGATTTAACTCTATGACTCTAAATTTCCCCTCATCCCATCCAATGGCTGCTGAGCAGCTCATGTGCCAGAGCTGGCCAACTTCTTGTTCCTCTTCCAGCTTGTGTGTGCTGCAGAGATGCCAGGGCATGTGTTGGCATCCCTCAGCTGCTTGCCTAACTCCTCACCTACCTACAGGACCCTCCCTGCTTCTAGCTAATTTCTTCCAGGAGCAGGGCAAGGATTGTCCTCCTGGAGTGGGCACTGGGGAGCTCACACCTGGAGTCCTGGGTTCAGTTTTGGGTCCCTGACTCCAAGAAGAACACTGAGGTGCTGGAGTGTGTCCAGAGAAGCTCAACAAAGGTGGGGAAGGGTCTAGAGCACAAGTGTTGTGAGGAGCAGCTGAGGGAACTGGGGTTGGTTAGTCTGGAGAAGAGGAGACACAGGAGAGACCTTCTGGCTCTCTCCAAGTCCCTGAAAGGAGATTGGAGTGAGGTGAGGGTTGGTCTCTTCTCCTAAGAAACAAGTGATAGGACAAGAGGAAACAGCCTCAAGTTGCACTAGAGGAAGTTTAGGTTGGATATGAGGAACAATTTCTTCATGGAAAGGGTTGTCAGGGCCTGGCCTAAGCTGCCCATGGCAGTGGTGGAGTCAGAATTCCTGGAGGGGTTGAAAAGTCCTGTGGATGTGGTGCTGAGGGCTGTGGTTTAGTGGTGACCTGGCAGTGTTAGGTTAATGGATGGACTTGATGATCTTAAAGGTCTCTTCTAACCAAAATGATTCTGGCATTCCACAGTTCTATGATTCTATTATATATATATATTATTTGTAATGTGTTTTTTTTCTTGCTAGCCCCTTTCAGTGTATCTCTGGCTGAATTTCAGTGGGTGGCTGGGAGCAGCTCTAGGTCCCCAGGCAGGTGCTGGTTCAGCATCCTTTTACCCTTGAGCTCATCGGCAGGGCCAGGACTGGCCAGGAGCCACTTCCTATCACCAAAACAATTGAATGAAAAGAAACAAACTAAAAAACCCCCAAATAACCCGAAACCCAATAAAAGCAATGATGTGGGAGGGGCTGTGGGGGTGGGGAGTGGCCGGGCGCCGGGAGGGAAGGGGTTAAGGGCAGGCAGCGGGCGGAGGGAACGGAGCCGCCGCGGGGCTGGATGGAGCCGTTAAGTACCGGGAGGAGCGGGGAGCGGCTCCGGGCGGAGCGGAGCGGAACCGGTTACCGGAGCGGCCCCTCCCCGAGGCTAAGATGAAGGAGAGCGCTCCGGTAGGGGCCCGGAGGGGAAAGAACGGCAGGGAACGACCGGATCCCCCCTCCCCGGCCCAGAGCATGATGCTGCGGCCGGACCGGGCTGCGAGAGAGCCCGGGGAGGGTAAGAGAGGGGTCGGGAAAGGGATGGAGAATGTCGCGGAGAGGTGATGGGCAAGGTTGAGGGGAGGGGGGAAGCTCGTCGGCTTTGCGAGGGTTACGGATGCTCGGCGGGAGT
>VWZO01003712.1:1019315-1107285 GCA_013396975.1 Bucco capensis | reverse complement strand
TCTTGTTGACCATTTATTGGACTATTTTACTATAAAGTTAAAACTGGGGTGTAGGGAGAAGCCAAAGCAGCTGGAGAAGCCCATGAAGGTTACCTTGAGCTGAGTGTTACAAACCTTCAGGCAGGATTAAACAAAGTTTCTTGGGAAGCACAATCTGGCAGCAGGGACTCAGTCCCAGGGTGCCCTAACCTAGCCTGGCCCTGACCCACCAGCCCCTTCCCACCCTTGTCAATGACTTATTTTTCCCTTAGCCAGGAATTCGTGCTGAGTTATCCTTTCTAAGGAGCTGCTCCTTCCCTGAGCATAGGCAATCGGTCTCCTTGGCTGGGTACTGAGTGGCAGCTGGCCAGCTCTGTGTCCACCAACGCTGAGCACAAGAGGTTCCTCCAAGCCATGATTCATTAGCAGTTAATTAGTATTTATGGTGCAGAAGGCTGGTGGGGAGTGGTGCATGGCTAAGGAGAATTCCCCCTGGGGTTTGGCTCTGCTTTTGGATGGCTTTCCATGCTCGCAGAGGCAAGTCCAGCCCATGGCAGCAGGGCTGCAGGTGCTTGGGTTCAACACTGCTCACCCCTGATCTCTTTCCTGGGTTTGGGGATCCCTGATCACAGAGTTCTAGTGCTGCCCCATTGCAGCCTGGCTGGGAGCACTGGGAAGCTCCTGTGATGCCTTCAGGATGTGAGGCTGGTTTTCTTCTGCCAGCGAGAAAAGATCCTGAGGGATTTTTTTTCACCAGCCCTGGCAGCAGATCCAGGTGCTACCAGCCCCACAGTGCCATGGCAAGCTGCCCTTGCCCTCACCCTGGCCACCAGCCAGCCTGGGACAAGGTTACCCCATCCTTGGCTTCCAGCTTCTCCAAAGTTTCCTTCCCCATGATTTCCTTACTGTGTTCACTGCAGCTCCATGCTGGGCTCTGTGTCCCCACACAAGGCTGGGCTGGGATTCCCAGGGCCACTCCAAAACCCTCCAGGCTCCCATGCACACTCACAGCTTCTGGGGCTGGGGCAGGATCCCTGTCTCCCAGCTTTACACCAGGGGGGATACATCATCCCTGGGGGTGGGGATGGAGGGTGTAGCATCTCTCCCAGCTTGGTCCTTGCTGGCTAGTAGACCCCAAGAAGATTTTCTTTCTTCTGAGTCACCCCAAGTTGTGCATCTGCTCTGGGATAGAAAGCTCTGTGCCCTGGTACCTCCTTTGGGATGTGTTGATCCCCTCTGGAAGCTTGACCTCAGCCTGGGGCAGGGGGAATGTGCTGTCCAGTGCAGCTCAGTGAGGTGTGAGATGTCCACCCTACTGCTGGGACATCCATCACCCCAGATATGGGATTGGGATCTCCAGGCCTGGGCTGGGGGCAGGGGCTGGCTCTAGCTAGCTTGATCCTAAGCAATGTAGGGGAACAGCTCAGAAGGTGGTGTTGGGATGTGATCCATGGAGCTGATTGCTCTCTCCTTGTATCTACAGTGCTCTCTGGGCTCAGGCTCTGCTGGGCAGTGCCCACCATTCCCCTCAGGCTGCCGCTGAATTGGGTCTGAGGTTTTCCATCTCAGCTGGGTCATTTTGGGAAGTGCTTCAGCATGACACTCTGAGAAAGAGCCTGGGATATGTTTGGCTTCCTGTGGTGAGCTGCAATGCTCAGGGATCTGGGAATGCTGCTGTGGGAACTGGGGGGAGATGGATGCTGCGTGATGCCTCCATCCATCCCGTGGGGACAAGCAGGGACAGTCCCTGTCCCCTGCTCTTGTCACTCACTCCCAGCCTGGGGCTCAGGGTCACCCCAGTTCCTCCTGGAGCCCACAGCTTTTATGGGAAAAGCAGATCTCTTCCCAAACTGGACTTCCCTCTCCCACGTACAGCAGGATGCAGTGCTGCTGGGCATGCAGGGAGAGAAAGAAATCAGCCCCCACAGGAAAGGAGGCTTTCAACCAATGGCTGCAAGAAATAATCTTTCTCACTCTCTTCATTTAAGGAGGCTGCAGAAGGCATTGTCTGTTGCTTGAAAAGCTGGATCTCCTAATTGTCTGTAATCCCAGATTATGGAAGGCTGAGCAAAGGCTCTGTGGCAGAGACCCACAGGAGCCAAGTGTGGGCTTTGCAGGCAAATTAGTTTGGGCTCTTTCCCCACCTAGGAAGACCCTGGGGATGAAGGGAATGTGCCCAATACTCTTGTAGTGCCCATGGAAGATGTTTCAGTGGGGCTGAGGCACCCTCCTGAGAGGTTCACAGCTCCCAGTTGATGTCTCCCATGGACCCCATCATGGTCTCTATGGGGTTTATGCTGCTATATGTAGCATGAGGGCTGGTGCTGTGGGTGCTGCTGCTGATAGGGTGCATCTGGGTCTCCCCTGGGATTCTCCCTTTGGAGAGTCTCATTGCCTGCTGTGAATCCAGGAGGCAGGACTTGGCTCTTGTGCTCAAAACCTCAGGATAACACCACTCCAGTTTGGCTCAGTGGTTTGTTCCTCATGGTTAAGCACAAGAGAGAAACCAGCATCATCGTGGTTGTCTCTAAAATAAGGACCCTGCAGGCTCTGGATGTGTGGGTGGCTGCAGTTTGGGGTTGGTGGGGATGGTGAAGGTGTCCACATGCACATCAAGGTAGTCAAGGATGCTCATAGCACCAGCAGGTCCCCAAGTTCTGTCCATATTGTTCCCTCTGCCTGTGCCAGGATACAGCCCAGCCAGCTGCAGAGTGACCAAGAGCTTTGGAGGTGATGAGTGATGTCTCCCTCAGAGCCACAGCCCACACAGATGGACACAGTGGGAGTGAGTCTTGCACCCACCAGCTTGACCACTCCTGGCATTGCATCTGCAACAAGCCAACCCTCACATCTTAAACCTGGTCCTCTCAGGCTGCTGAAGGGAGCTGCAGGCAGTGCTTGATCTAGGGGTTGGGATTTGCTGAGCCAGCAGCTGGCTGAATTCCAGCTGTGTCTCCCTGGGGACAGCCCCTGCCTTCCTCCCACCCTCCTCCTCCTCCTCCTTGCCCAGCTGGGAGCAGCCCCCCCCTGTGAGCCAGCATCCCTCTGGTGCTCATCTCAGCTGCCTAAGTCTTCTTGAAAACCATAACTGGATTGTGCAGACTGGGCATAAAATACCCAGAACATAATACGTATTAAAACTCATTAGGTTAAACCCATTTTCAGATACATGCTATCATCTGAATGAAGTTCAATTCCCCTCCCCCCCTTTTTTTATTTTCCATAGGGCTTAAGTGCTGAAAGGGTGCCCCAGGCAGGAAGGGAAGAGAGGGAGCACAAAGCCTAGGACAGTGCAGGGAACATCCCTTAGTGCCACCCTGGGGGTGACCTCTCCCAGATAACTGCTCTGTGTCACCACTGACACGAGCCTGACTGCTGTTCACATCCAAAGGGAGCTCCCTTTCTGGCCTTACAAGGAAAAAAAAACCCCAAAATGTGGGAATAATGGGGAAATGGAGGTTTCTCAGCAATGCATGTGGGGATGGAGCTGATGGATGCTGGATGTGGTGGGTGAGGGTTGTGTTGGGTTATTCCTTTCTAATGCTGAAAGCAGAGAGGCATCCTGCCTGGTCCCCAGCCCTGTGCATCCCTCCTCTCTGAATGCAATTAACCACAGGAGCAAAGGAAGCAGCTCCCAAACAGGTTCCAGCTATGACAAAGGCAATCCAGGTACCAACAAATGGGATAAGGCTGATGGAGAGAGTCAGATAAAGCATGTGCTTGGGGTTGGGGCAAATTAATTAATAACAAGAATAAGAATAGTGCTGTAAGATAGGATGTATTTCAGCAGCCAGGATGAGGGTGCTGGGCACAACAGCTGCAGCATCTCTGCTGTGCTGGCTCATTTAAATCATCCCACCTATCATTTCCCCCTTCTCCTCTGCCTGCCCAAAATCTCTGGCATAACTATTGCCTTCCCCACGTTCGGCAGCACGGCTTCTGCTTCTTTAAATGATTCATGCCTTGAAACCTTTTGCTTTATGAGCCTCTTTCACACTTGCAAGGGGAATTCATCCTACAAGAGGCTGGAACAGGCTTTGATGTAATTGCATGTGGAGGAACAGAGCGGGAAGAGGGGGGGGAAAAATCCTCCTGTTCAGGCTCTGCATGGGCCATTGTAAAGCTAAATACAGAGAGCTCTGCAAGCTCCTGCGGTGCTGCAGAGGTGAGATTAGCTGGAAATCAGCAGCCTGGAGGCAACTGAGTTTCTGTGCTTTCAGAGGCTGCAGGGCTCTACTGCACCCCAGCTTGGATTTGTTTGGGGAGCCCCTTGTCTGCCCTGTAGCATACCCCCATCCTGTGCCAGCTGATGGTTGTGGGGTCTGGGGGGGGTTGGATCAGCATCCCTTGGGTGCAGATCAGCATCTTCTGGGTGGGGATGTGCATTCCTTGGGCAGAGATCAGCATACATTGGGTGAGGATCTGAGGCATTTGTGGGGAGTTTGCAATCCTAGGTAGCTCAACAGCAAATGCTATATCGAAAAATGGGGTTAAGGTTGCTTGAATCCACTTGGTTAAACAAAACAGAGACGTGCTGCAGGCCCTGAGCTTCTCTGCAGAGCACTGCCTGGTCCTTCTTGGTGCACTGAGATAACCTGGGGCAGGATCCAGCTCATTGCCCTGAGGTTTATTTTTAGCTCAGGCCTCCATGGGTTTTCATCCTCTGGAGAGCAGAGGGAGCATTAAGAGGAGGCTGTGCAATTAGCATGGCCTTGTTTCTGTGGATCTGGAGACCTTTTAGAGATGCTAATCAATTAGTCTAGGGCAGACTGGTCCCTCTGGATGAGAGGATTTTGTGATAGCTCCCTGAGCTCAGTGCCTCATGCCTAGCTGGGCTTGTTGGCTGTGGCTTCTCCTCGCCCTGGGCAAGTGCTGAGATCCTAGATAAATCTTCTCCAGAATATTTAAAGATCAGGTTTTTGTCCATAAGCTGCAAATTCAGCCACCTAATTTCAGTCTAAGCCCCTCCATCGATTCCTAGTGAGGAGGGAGATTTACAAACCCTCCAACAGGCTTGGAAATGCTGCACAGAAAAAAATCTCTCAGCAGATGGGCAAGCCCCACTCTGGATTTGCAAATCAGGCAAATCATTCCCCAATAAGAGGTTTTTCTTTTGTTTTTTTTTTTTCTATCTGTGTTAGCTTGGCCTCCAGGAGGGATTTAAAAGCTCCCTAGAGAAGCTCATGCCTAGGGAGCACCTCATGCCCAGGAGGAGATGCCAACCTGGGCTGAGGCACTGAGCAGCCACTGCTCACTGCAACACCCCAGAGCTGCTGAGTCAGCTGGATTTAAGCAGACATGAACTTTTCCTTTGCAGCTGAGGGGATGCCCAAACATGTTCCTCAGCAAAATCAAGGCAGAGAGATGCTGAATAAGTAAACTTCCCTTTCTTTCCATTGGAAGGCAGCTGCCTGCTGCCTGCACTCTGCTCACCCCTGGAGGAGGCAGTCAGTGGATGCTCGAGGGGAGATCATAGAATCCTAGAATGGTTTGGGTTGGAAGGGACCTCTGGAGCTCATCTAGTCCAACCCCCCTGCAGTGGGCAGGGACATCCCCAACTAGATCAGCTTGCCCAGAGCCCTGGCAAGCCTCACCTGCAATGCCTCCAGGGATGGGAACTCAACCACCTCCCTGGGCAACCTGATCCTGGGATGCAAGGTGATGGTCAAAATGTACACTGCTGTGGTGGAAACCTTCATCTTCAGCATCCCAGTTTAGCTGAGTTCCCAGCAGTAATGGGATTGCAATTCATCTCATTTGCTGCTGCAAGGAAAAAGGGTCCAATCCATTTTGATGGGGCTGAAGAAGACAATAGCAAGTTTGCCTGGGAACTCCAGCTGCTCACCTTCTGCCTGGGCAGCAGTGCCACAGGACAGGAGGGTGAAAGGCTTGAGGGATGCCAGCACCAAGGGTGCCCAGAGTCTTTGGGTGTGCGTGCTGGTGGCACTGGTTGGTGCTGTCACCCACTGCCTGCACCAGGGAGGCACCATGGTGTGAAGCTGCAGGAGCTGCTTTGGGGTGGCAGCAGCCACCAGTTGTCAACTCCCTGCAGAGCTGGGGGTGAGGATGGAGGGACACAGGGTAGGTCCTGCCTTGGATGGGATGGGTCCTGTGTGACATGCTCTGGATACTTGCATGCTAGTCACTGGATGAACTGGATTCTGTGCACCAGGCACTGGATCCTGCACTAGATGCACTGGGTCCTGTGCACCATGCACTGTTCCCCTGCACACTGCTGCATTTCCAGCCCTCAGCAGAAGCATTTCAGGGAGAAGCTGAGCCATACATCCCAGGGTGCTCAGCAGGGTGCTGCCCATGCTCTCCACCAGGAGAGAACCAAAGTAAGCATCCTGGCCACAGCCTTCCATGGGGACAGGGGCCCCTGGGCATGTCTCCCTGTCCTGGCCATCAAACACCAGCCCAGTCCCTTGGTGTTTTAAAGCCCTTTTCTTTCCCTGTCCCTCTGATAAGAAATGCTAATGCTGTGATGAAATTGGATAGTTGCTTTGCCTTCTCTACCTAATGGAGCTCTTGTGTTCAGTTAATTTGCTGTTTTTAATGGGCTGATTGTTCTCCTGTGCTGTGAGTCCTTCAGTGTGGCTTGCCCTGGTCAGATGGGAGGTAGTGCTTGAAGGCAACTGAACCTTGGTGCTCAATAATTGCAGAGCAATTTGGAGGCAGGACCCAAATGTATAATTTATTGATGTTTTCATTCATCCTTGCTCACCAGAGGTGGTGGAGATGCTTGTGCTGCTCAGCACAACCCCTTGGGGACCTCTGCCCACCTCCTCCATGCACCAGCTCTGCTCAGAATGGAGAGGGGAAGCCAAAGCTTGCAAATGAACAAGGATTTGCTTTGGACCCACAAGGAACTGCAGAGCTCACCTGCTTTCTGCTCATTTGGATGCCAGCACCAAGGATGCTCAGTGTCCTTGGGTGCTTATGCTGGTGGCACTGGCTGGTGCTGTGGCCTTGTTGGGTGAGGAGCAATGCTCAGCTGCTCATCCTGCTGATGGGATGAGGATTTTGGCTCTTGGCAGGAGCATGGTGATGGAGACAGGTGATGAACAAGCCCCTTCCATCCCAACTGGACCCACTGCCTGTTTGTAGTGGTGGGAAATGCCCAAGGTCTGCTTTGTCTCTGAGGGAGCAGGGAGAGATGCTTCAGCTCTGGCATTGCCAGCCAGGTGACTCCCCTGGGCTGAATTCATCCCCTGGGATCTGAGGAGAGTCCTGCTGATGGCCAGAATTGGGAGCTGCTGGGGATAGTGAACAGTAACCAAGCAAGGACTAGGCAATAAATCCCCTCCATGCCCTTACTGTCCTGGTTGTGAGGCAGCAGAACATGCTCGTGGCCCACAGCAATTGTTGTGAAAGCCTATAGCCTTCCCCCAAGGCTCACTGGCCCATGCCAGCAGATTAATGTCCTAAATAACTAGCTTTGTTAGCCTGGCTGGTGAAGTGTGTCCTTACAAGGTGGGAAAGGGTTGGTGAGGTGCATGGAGCAGGGATTTGGGGTGCTGCTGGCATTCCTCATCCTGGATGGGGACTCTTCCATCAGCCTGGTGATGTCCTGAGCCTCTGCTGGTACTGGGAATGCTGGTGCTGGCTCTGTTAGTAAACCAGAGCCTGGGAGGGAGCACATTATCTCCTCCAGACAATTAGCAGAAGCATTAATGGAATATATGCAAATGTGCAGTAATTGACCTGCAACTCCACAGTTCATGATGGAGAAGGATGAGCTCCAGATGGCTTAATGATAGTAATTTAAGCCCCTTCTTTGTATGCCATGCTTCCCTGCCATAGCCCAGCAGGACCAAAGGCAGGTGAGGAGGAGGGTGGGTGGCAGCAGGGGGGCTGGGGACCAGAGACAGCCCCAGGACCATCTTGTTTGCACCTCACTATTGTCCCAAAGCACCCATGTAAAGCTCTGGGAAGGTGGGTTGGAGAGCAGAGCAGTAGGAAGGAAAGCCATGAGTTCCCATAGAGTTGGTTCTTCCCTGCTGGCCACTGGCCAGGGAGTGTGGGAGAGCAGCCAAGCACCCACAGGTCTGTGGGACCACTGGGGTGGGGGCTGCTTGTCCACTGGAGTGGGGCTGGACCCCCCCACTCTGGCTGTGCCAGGGTCCCACCTTGCACCAGCATCCTACCACCACAGAGGTGCCTGCAGAGGCAAAAGTTCAAAGAGCAAGTAGTCTCCTTGCTTTGCTGCTACTCTGAGTTTACTTAGTCTTTACTCAGGTTGTGCTGGCCCCAAGCATAGTCAGGGTGGGGTTGGTTTAGGGAAGCTTGAGGCGCTTGTGCTCTCTGCCTCACACAGCCTGCCCATCCCTGAGTTCCACCAAAGCTCCACCTGCCAGAGGAACAGGTAATTGAGTAACCACTCTGGGAACCCACATTTAAATATTGATGTATAATTCATGCCATATGTTCCACCAATATTTTTTATTTAATCAACTGAAGACAGATGGCAGGAACAGAGAGGCCATTAAACTAATGGCACTTTGTCTTTCTGTTTATTTCTGTCTCCTTTCTTAAACCAAGATGAGTCCATGACAGGCAGCACACCCTGGGCATGGGGCCAACCCCACCACTACCAATGTCACCTCAGGATGTGGTGGCAGTGGCCAGCCCCACTATGTAACCATGTGCTGGAGGGATTGAAGGAGAGAAATGTCCCCAGAGGGGCTGGAGGAGATCATCTCTTCCCCAGGTTTGGTTGCTTTCCCCATGCTGATGACCAGGGGTTGTGGTCCTGAGGCAGCATCTGGTAGGATGTGAGTGGAGATGGTGTGTCCTTTGATCCTGGCTGGAGAACAGAGGATGTTCTGACCTCAATATCTGCAAAAGCCTCACTTGGGAACATGATGGACAGAAAGGACAAGTGGTAAGACAAGAGAAAATGGCCTCAAGTTGTGCCAGAGGAGGTTTAGGCTGGACATTAGGAACAGTTTGTTCCTTAAAATGCTTGTCAAGCCCTGGAACAAACTGCCCAGGGCAGTGGTGGAGTCACCATCCCTGGAGGGAACTGGAAAGCTGTGGAGATGTGGTGCTGAGGGCCACAGTTTAGTGGTGACCTAGCAGTGCTGGGTCAACAGAAGTTCAGCAGCTCTAGATCTTTTCCAACCTAAATGATTATTTAATTGTATGATTCTGTGCAATGGGGTATGTGGGAGAGCCATGCTGGGAATGACGTGGGGACATCATGTCCCCAGCCCTGCAGGGTGCCTGGGTGCTGGAGCAGTTGCTTGTAGAAGCCTCCCACCCAGTTCCCTTACTGGGAGCTCTGCTGGGAGTTGGCTGGTGCATGGACATCTTCAGACTTAGTGGGGAAAATCATGTGTGTGTGCACATCTCATCCTCTCCTGAGGGAAATCAGGGTCCAACCAGAAACCCTCCACATGCCCCAGAGCCATCCTGTAACACCTTTTCTGCATGAGGAGGCAGAGATGTGGGGACTCTGGAGTGGGGACTTATCCTCATATCCCTAACCCCAGGCTGCAGGCAGCAATATTCCCACTGCACCCACATCTCCCTCCTGTCCTTCATCCTTATGCTGGAGTGGACAAGATTAGTAAGATGAGGAGAGGCTGAACATCCTTTCTCACCCCACAGTGTGTGTGTGTGTGTGTGTGGGAACAGGGACCACCATCCTCCCTGCATCCAGGGATGCTTCCCTGAAGTGTGCCTCGTCTCTTTGACTCACAGGTGGAGATTTCTTACCCTGGGAGTGAGATGAATGAGCCTTGGTCAGACAAAAGGTCCCACTCAGCATTTCAGCTCCCCTGAGAGGCTTCCAGGGACTTTTCATCCTTTGTCTGAAAGGGCGACGGTGCCATTTCCATTCAGGAGATGCCTGCGGGAGCCGCTCCTGCCACTCCAGTCAGAGGAGCTGCGTCAGCTGATCGGCTTGCAAACCACCTTCAGACCCTCGATTTCCTTAACATGATCCTTCCAGCATTCCAGTCTACAGGTCAAGACCAAGGAGACTCTACTGGGAGGAGAATAAACCAGGAGCAGTGGTGACAGCCAGTGCTGGAGAAACCAACCCACCCCTGGCCACCAGTGCATGACGGAGGGACCTCTAAACCCACCCTGTCCCCAACCCTCCTGGACTTTTTAGGGTCAGGAAATAGCTTTGCACTGTGTTTTTGGGGGTAACAACACCTGCCTCGGAGCATCCCTGGGGTCAGAGAGCAGCTCCCCTGTGGCTCTGGCTGCCGGGGAAGGGATGAAGAGGCTATGGCTAAACTATTGGTGAAACTCCAGCGGTATTTTCGGCGGAAGCCGGTGCGTTTCTTCACGCTGCTGGCTCTCTACCTGGCAGCTGGCAGCTTGGTTTTCCTCCACTCGGGTTTCAGCGGAGAGCCTACAGTGACGGGAAGCCAGCGGGAGCCCAGAGCTGCTAAGGGACCAGGTCTACCCTACCTGGGGGTGATGAGGCTGAGTCGTGGCTTCAAGGCATTGGCGACGATGCCAGAAGGAGGACGGAGGCACAGAGCTTGGTTTAAGAGCAGCTCCAAGGAACCTGTGCAGAGGAGCAAAGGTGGAGATTACAGTGGCAGCCGGAGCCGGGCCATCAGAGGCAGGAGTGCCCGGGAGAAGGAGGAGGACAGAGGTAAGACACAGGTGTCTGGGTGCGGGTCTTTCCTCTTTGAGGAGGGGTCAGATGGAGAGAGGCTGCACTCCAGCTTCATCTCATCCTTTGCTTGTGCCATGGGCCAAGTGCTGTTTAAATTCTGGTTCTCATGGAGTCTAGAGCACAAGTGTTTTGAGGAGCAGCTGAGGAAACTGGAGTTGGTTAGTCTGGAGAAGAGGAGGCTCAGGGGAGACCTTCCAGCTCTTTAGAACTCCCTGAAAGGAGGTTGGAGCAAGGTGGAGGTTGGTCTCTTCTCCCAAGGAACAAGCGATAGGACAAGAGGAAGTGGCTTCAGGTTGGACAAGGGGAGTTCTAGGGTTTGCTAACAGACAAGTTTCTTTCCCAAAAGGGTTGTCAAGGCCTGGCCCTGGCTACCTAGGGCAGTGGTGGACTCATTGAGGGGCTCAGAAAACATGAAGAGGTGGCACTTGGTGACATGGTTTTAGTGGTGACCTGGCAGTGCTGGCTAACAGTTGGACTCGATGATCTTAAAGATCTCTTCCAACCCAAATGATTCTCTGAATCTGTTGGCCCCAGTGAGCATTAGATCCAGATTGATGACCTGTTGTTGGCCTTGTTGGGTTCTTCAGGCAGGGCTGGGGCTTGGCCTTTCAAGCCAGGAGGAGATCCTGCCTGGCTGCTGCCTGGGGTGCCTGATGGATCGTGGAGTGGGACCGTTATGGATAAACAAGGATCAGTGAGTGCAGTAGTTCTCATTGATTTTTAAAATGCCATCTATTTATCCTGAAGGCAGCTGTATGCAGAGCCAATTGTAGGAGGTGTGTGGCTCAGAAGTAAGTTGCAAGCCCCAACCTCCTGGCCAACTGAGAGTTTCACAGGGGCTACCATGCTGAGGCAGGCTTGGTCCCTCCAACCCAGGCTGCTCTTGAGGCACAAGGGGCTCATGCTCAGCTGCTGGCCCCATGGCAGGTCTGTGCTTATGGTCCCTCTGGGCAAGCTGTACCATCCAGGCTTGGAAACAAGAGGGGAAAATGTCTTGTGGTGCTTAAGAGACTATTTCCTGCCAAAAGGAGATGAAAGGAGGTTTTGTCCTCGTGCCCCTGCACTGAGGGGACCTTCCTGAGGCGCCTGTAGCCGCGTCGTTCTGTTAATGCGAATTGACATGTGGTGAATCCTCACCAGATGGTTCACCAGCCCAAGCTGTCAGTCACCATAAAAACCCCAAGCAGCTCTCCTGTCCTTGCCCATATGTGACATGTCCACCACGATTAAGCTCCTCCAGTACTGCTGCCTCCCTATGCTTGGCTATGGTGAGGGCTGGGGAAGGGATGCTGGGTTTGGGCATTGCTGTCTTGAGCTGCTCATAGGTGGGCTGGGAATATTGTCTTTCCCCTTTTTAATCTCAGGTGGGAAGGCTTAATGTGGGCAACAATTCATGGGAGCCAGCACAGCCCTGGCAGCTAGAGGGGATGCAATGCCAGCACAGGAGCATCTCAGCAGCTCCTGAGCACAGTGGTGTGGAAGTTCTCCAGCTTGAGGAATCCCCTGAGCCCAACATGATGATGGAGTTGGCAGAGCCTCAGGAGCTGATTTGAGGAGCAGTATTCCCTTGGGAATGATTTCACGTGGCAGCTGCCTTGTTAAGCCATCCCCTGCTTAATTACCCCTGCCAATAAAACCTGCCTGCTCCTGCCAGCTCACCTGGGCAAGCACCTTGCTTGACTGGAGCTCTGGATTCACTCCCATGGAACTCCTCTCTCTTTGGAGCAGCTGTGCTTAGTTTTGGGGCTGGTGGGAAGGCAGAGGACCAAGGGGATGCAGAGCCCCAGCTCCTCTCTATCCATAATGAGTGTTGCTGGGTTTCTCTACCTTTCCTGGCAGAGTTTTCAGGGGCAAGTTGTTGTTTCCAAAGCAAAGTGTGTTGCTGCACGTACCAATTTGGGGGGAAGGGGTGGAAAATCTACATAGGAGAGTAGGAATGGATGAGTTCAACCTTGGCTGCTTCTTGTCTCCTTCTCTTCCCTCCTCCCAGCAAGGTACATTGGCTGCTACATGGATGACACTCGCCAGCGGACGCTGCGTGGAGTCTCCTTCTTTGACTACAAGAAGATGACAGTCTTCCGTTGCCAGGACAACTGCGCTGAGCGGTAGGGTGGGAGATGGGCATCACAGCTTCAGCCCTTCCCTCACAGAATCACAGAATGTTAGGGGTTGGAAGGGACCTGAAAGGAGCTGAGGAGATGCCCAGGGCTTTGCTGAGCTGTCTCCATCTCCCCCTCCCCAGGGGCTACCTGTATGCAGGGCTGGAGTTTGGTGCCGAGTGCTACTGTGGCCACAAGATCCAGGCGCTGAACGCCAGCGAGTCTGAGTGCAACATGGTGTGCAAGGGCGAGAGGAGCAACACCTGTGGTGGGGTCAACCGCCTCTCCATCTACCGCCTGGAGCTGGCCCAGGAGTCTGCCAGGAGATGTAAGTCAGGAGCATCCATGTGGCTCCCAGCCCATCCCCCAAACTGTGGAATGGATCATGGAATCATAGACTGGTTTGGGTCTATTAGAGGTCTTCTAGTCCAACCCACTGAGGTCAGCAGGGACATCTCCAACTAGGGTGGGTTGCTTGGAGTCTCAACAACCTGACCTGGAATGGTTCCAGGGATGGGAAATCTACCACCTCTCTGAGTAACCTGGGAGAGTGTCTCTCTACCCTCAGTGTAAAACATTTCTTCCTTCTATCTAGTCTAAGTCTCCTTGGGTTAGTTTCAAACCACCACCCCTTGTCTTGTCACAACAGACCCTGCTAAGAAGTCTCTCCTCATCTTGTTTTATTGTCCCCTTTAAGCCCTGAAAGGCTTCAAGAAGGTCTTCCTGAAGCCTTCTCTTCTCCAGGCTCAACAACCTCAACTCTCTCAGCCTGTCCTCACAGCAGAGGGCTTCCAGCCCCCAAAAGTGGGGGAAACCCCTCATGGTGCTGGTGTGGTGAGCCCCAACATCCTGCTGCTGTGGAAGCTGGGTCATGTCTAGAGAGAGGTGGTTTGAAAGCAGCTCAGGGCTGGGGTAGATTGGCTCCTGTGAACCACAGGAATCCTCCTTGCAGGGATGGCCTCTGGCTATGTGGTCCCCAAGGATCCTGCTGGGAATTCAGGGCATTGTGGGAGCCTTTGGATGAGGACAGAGTGGCTTCTCTTCCCTTGCAGATGGCAGTGCGATATTCCGGGGCTGCTTCCGCCGACCGGACAACATGTCCCTGGCCCTGCCTGTCAGCCAGGCCATGCTGAACATGTCCGTGGACAAGTGCGTGGACTTCTGCACAGAGAAGGTACTGAGGGGCTGCAGGGAGGGAGTGTGTGCAGGTCAAAAGCTTAATCCCAGAATCCCAGCAAGGTGAGGGCTGGAAAGGACCTCTAGGGATTATCCAGTCCAACCCCTCTGCTCCAGCAGAGTCACCCACAGCAGCTTGCCCAGGATCACATCCAGGTGGGGTTGGAATCTCTCCAGAGAAAGAGACTCCACAACCTCTCTGGGCAGCCTGGGCCAGGACTCTGACATCCTCATAGCAAAGAAGTTTCTTCTCCTGTTGAGATGGAACCTCCTGAGTTCCAGTTTGTGCTCATTGGCCCTTGACCTGGCCCTGGGCACCACTGAGCAGAGTCTGGCCCCAGCCTCTTGCCCCCATCCTTTAGCTCTTGCTCAGCATGGAGCAGATCCCCTCTGGCTCTGCTCTTCTCCAGGCTAAGCAGCCCCAGAGCTTGAATCCTTTCCTCCTCCCAGAGATGCTCCAGTGCCCTCAGCATCCTGGGAGCCTCTGCTGGACTCTCTCCAGTAGTTCCTTGTCTCTCTTGAACTGGGGAGCCCAGAACTAGACCCAGGACTCCAGTTGTGGCTTGAATAGGTCAGAGTAGAGGGGGAGGAGAACCTCCCTTGACCTGCTGATCACACTCTTAATGTCTATCAGGAGACTATTGGCCGCCTTCTCCATGAGGGCACACTGCTGGCTCATGTTGACCTTGTTTTCCACCAGCACTCCCTCTCTGTGGAGCTGCTTTCCAGCAGGTCAACCACTAACCTGCACTTGTGCAAGGAGTTAATCATCTAAATCATCACCAGACAAGGTCACTTTGGGTAAATTTTAATCCGATTTCATGTCATAATTATACGTATCCAAATTACAAAGAATCAAATTAATGTGTTTCTGGAATGGACTAGAGCACACACTGCCTGCCCTGCCTACTCCCTACAATTTTGTGCCCCCCTCCTCCCCCCAGCAGGCAGCAGCTGCTTTGGGGTGGGGGAATTTGGGCAGGAGCATCACAGGGTCCTGGGCTGGTCCAGGGATGCTGCTCTGCAGTTAGCATTGCTGGAGTATTTCTTAATTAAAATCAAGTAAATTATCAGATGGAGGAAGACCTGCAGCTAGGGACAGTGCTGCTCTCCTTTGCTGTCTGAAGATGGTGGGGAATAAACCCTCACAGCAGTTCAATACAAGCAGTTGCTCCATCACTGGCTCCACTTTCCCACCCCTGTTGGGTGAGCTTGGAGAGAGGAGCTGTAAATCACTGAATCCCCTTGATTAACCCAATCCCTGGTTACTGCTGGTGGTAAATCACCTGTCAGCCCTAGTGGTAACATCAGTGAGGCTGCTACGTGCTGGCTAATGGCTCTTCATCACCTCAGTGCTGGTGGCACACTCCCAATGATGTGCCATGGCTCTAACTGGGAGCACCAGCACCCAGTGGATCAGTTGGGCCATGGAAAAGTCAAGGCTGAGGTGGCTTTGGGTGTCTGCAATGAGCTCTGCTTGTACATGCAGCTGGAGGGATGCTGAGGGCAGCTGGAAGGATACTGCAGACCACCCTGCAATCCACAGTGGGGTGAGGGTGGTGAGGAATAGCTGTAGGAAGGTTCTGCTGTGGGGAATGGGGGATGCTGCCACCAAGTGCCCTCCCCTCTGCTCATCCCTGCAGGAGTACCCCCTGTCAGCCCTGGCTGGGACCTCCTGCCACTGTGGTTTCCCCACCACCCTCTTCACTTTGCACGAGCGCGAGGACGAGCAGCTCTGTGCCCAGAAATGTGCTGCTGAGGAGTTTGAGAGCTGTGGAACCTCTGAGTACCTCCTGGTCTACCAGACCCAAGTGCAAGGTGAGCAGGCTCTGGGCTCATCCTACCTGCAGGAATTGCTCCAGCCTGAGTACCAACACCCCTATCCCAACCCCTTCCCAGGGATGCCTTGTAGCATCTATTTGGTTTTCATGAAGAATTGCCATTTGTTTTCATTTCCTGGGAAATCAAGCTTTCCCTGAACAAACAGCTTTAATTACTGCCTGGCTCAGCCACAGGAGAGAGCAGTTTGCCATCTGCCTCCAGCAGCATCCTTCCTTCCCAGTGCTTGTCCCTCCTTGCCACTGGCAGTACCAGTAAGCCAGAGGCAGCAGCCAGCTAAGGAACCCACTGGGGCTTTGCCAGCTGGAGGAGACAGGATCCAAGGGAAAATATGGGGGGTGGGAACTAGGACCAGGCAGAAAGTGGGGACAGCGAATCATAGGATCAAGGAACCACTTAGGTTGGAGAAGACCTTTAAGATCATCAAGTCCAACTGTTAACCAACACTGCCAGCTCACCACTAAACCATGGCCCTCAGCACCACAGCTCCATGGCTTCTAAAGCACAAGGTGAGGGGAAACCTGTTAGTAGGAGAGGAAAGGGCTAATGGAGCAAGTGAGGACCCAGATTTGGATGGGCTGGCTCCAGAGCAGCTCAGTCTTGCCACACTCTCTGCTTCAATGGTTGAGGCTGTGCTGGAGGCACTCATTGCTTGGCAGTTGCACCTTTTTTACTCACTGTCTCCTAATCCACAGGGCAGAGCATCTCCTGCTCAATTCTTAGGATTTTTTGGGGGTGTTTAGGATTTTTTGGGGGTGTTTAGGATTTTTTGGGGGTGTTTAGGATTTTTTGGGGGTGTTTTTGTGGTGAGNTTAGGATTTTTTGGGGGTGTTTAGGATTTTTTGGGGGTGTTTTTGTACTGAGATGGGTGTTGGTCTCTTCTCCTGGGTTACCAATGATAGGATAAGAGGAAATAGCCTCAAGTTGCACCAAGGGAGGTTTAGAATAGATATTAGGGAAAAATTTCTTCACAGAAAGAGTTGTTAGGCACTGGCCCAGGCTGCCCAGGGCAGTGGTGGTGTCACCATCCCTGGAGGGCTTCCAAAAACATGGAGATGTGGTACTTAGGGCCATGGTTTAGTGGCATGGTGGGGATAGATTGATGGTTGGACTGGATGATCTCAGAGGTCTCTTCCAACCTTAATGACTCTGTTGAGGACTCTTGAGGGTGTTGAGAACTCTTTGGAGTGCCCTTAGCAACCACCTCTTCAAACCTTGCCCCAGCATCTCCCAGGAGGTAACAGGATGGGATATATGTAAATTGCACCAGGGGAGGTTCAGATTAGATATCAGGAGGAATTTCTTTGCTGCAAGGGTTGTCAGCCATTGACACAGGCTGCCCAGGGAGGTACTTGAGTCCCCATCCCTGGAGGTGTTTCAGAGACAGGTAGATGTTGCATTGGGGAGCATCATTTAGCAGGTTGCTAGGGCTAGGACAAAGGCTGCACTCATGATCTTCAAGGTCTCTTCCAGCTGGAACTGTTCTATGATTCTATGCAGGAAAAGGCCGTTCCCATGACACAATCCTAACATACCTTGGGTGTTTCTTGCTGTAGACAACCGCTGCATGGACAGGAGGTTTCTCCCCACCCGTGCCAAGCAGCTGGTGGCCCTGGCCAGCTTCCCTGGGGCTGGCAACACGTGGGCACGGCACCTGATCGAGCTGGCCACCGGCTTCTACACCGGCAGCTACTACTTCGATGGGTCCCTCTACAACAAAGGTGAGAGGAGGAGGAGGAGGGTTCATTGCTGGTCCTACCTGAGCTGGGAGAAGGTCCTGGTGCCATCCTTTGGTTCTGCAGGAAGAGGAGGGCAGAGCTGGGTACCACTGATGCTACTATGTGGGATGGGATGAGTGTGTCTTGGTGCCCAACAGTACCAAATGGACCTAATGTCACATGTGCCATGGTTATAACCCCCCTGTGGTGCTCACTAACCTGCCAAGGGACACAACTGGGTTTTATCCATGATGCTGATGGGTTTTATCCTGCTGGTGGAAGTTGGAACTTTCTAGAGGAGGAATTGGAGTAGCTCCATCCAATCTTGCAATTCCTACATTTTTTCCCCCCTCCCAAAAAAAGGACAATGGGGTTTTTTTTGATCTGATTTCCCTATGAGCTGGTGATCATGGGCTTGGCACTCTTATCCCAGGATGCATTAAATTGAGAAGCAACAGAAAACCATAGCTGGGAGGTGAGAAGGACTCTTGCAGCCTTCCAGCTTCAGAATCTGGGAGCACCAGTATCCTTCAGGACAGATGTCTCCATGTGCTTCCTGAATAGCGGCAGATAAAAAAATAGCAAAATAGGGCACCTGGGGAACCTGGATACCCAAATTAATGAATATTCATAGTGTGAAAAAGCACTGATGAGCTCATGGTGGGGGTGGAGGAGGGAGTTGATCTCATCTGCCTGTGCTTCTCAGGCTGAAGGATTTGCTGGAGATCTATCTTCCCATCCTGGGTGATGCAGAGGTTTGCCCAGTAACTACTGAAGGGAGGAGGGATGCTGTCTCCCCCAGCTCTTGTGCCCTCCTTGGCAGCAGAGCCAGGGCTGCTGGAGCAGTGATGCCTCTGTGGGCTTCAGGGAACCTGGATTAAGCAGTGAGGAGAAGTTGAGAGCCAGGAAGGTATTTTCAGGCAGAATCCAGCTCCTGCCTGTAACCCACCAGATTGCAAGGGGGAGGGAAAACAACACTTCCCCCTTTTTATAGCCATTTAAACTAGCTTTATTCACAGATCTTGAAGGTTTCTCCTGCCTGAGAGGAAATCCTCCTTTCCTCCTCAGCTATGGTAGAGGTGGGATTTGTACCTGGGGTACTGGTGTGGTCTGTAGTGGGGTACCCATGTATCTGGCTAGGGTTGGTACCCAGGATACCTCAACAAGCCCTGTTTGCATGCCACCATCAGCAGCAATGCTCATTTCTTCAAGATTTGTCAAATACAGCCTTGCAGAGGATGGAGATGCTCCATGCTGAGGAAAGAAGCCTGGACTATATCAGCTCCCAGTCCTGGGGTGGCATCCTGCATCCCACAGAGGGGAGCATCACCAGGTGACAGTCTTGGTGAGGTTTTGCTCATCCACCCAAATGTCTATTTTGGGCTGAGCAGCATCAGAAGAGCTTGGAGGTATCCAGGCAACTGACAGATGAGCCATCATGTCCCTGTATGGCATTACTGATGTACTACAGCTACTCAGATCCCCTCTGCCTCTGCTCTTCTCCAGGATAAGCAGCCCCAGGGCTCTCAGCCTTTCCTTCTCCCAGAGATGCTCCAATTTTTATCCTTCTGAATTTACTGAGAGGGCTTCAACAGCGTGGCCAGGGAGATTGTAGCAATAAGAACATGTTCTTGACCCCACCAGTCTAAGCACACAGAAGATTAATGCAGTTATTTCATGCCAGTGTGTTCTGCCCTGGAGGAAAGCCAAGCTGGGCACCATCAGGCTGTTGCAGAGCATCTCACTGAGAAGAACCAAACATGGTCAGGAAGGAGGTCCTCATACCTGCTCCCCACCCTCTCATGCATGAATTTTACACAGCTCATCCCTTGGGCAGATAAATGCTTTCCGTGTGAGAGAGGGATGCCAAGTCTACTCCAATCTCCCACCTCATTCCCATTCCCCCCAGCTTGCTTGGGTGATTTTGGCTTCCCATCAGCAGCCACTTGCTCTGTCCCTCAGGGTTCAAGGGGGAGAGGGACCACTGGAGGAGTGGGAGGACCATCTGCATCAAAACCCACGAGAGTGGCCAGAAGGAGATCGAATCGTTTGACGCTGCCATCCTGCTCATCCGCAACCCCTACAAGGCTCTGATGGCAGAGTTCAACCGCAAGTATGGAGGCCACATCGGCTTCGCGGCTCACGCCCACTGGAAGGGCAAAGGTAANTAGGGCCCTTCCAACCCCTGACATACTGTGAGACCCTGATAGGCTGGTGGCCTTGGCTGACCCTGCCCTGCTCCCACAGGACCTGAGCTGGGTGAACTGCAGCCTGGCCAATGGCTCCATTGTTAAAAGCTGTTGTTAGAGTGGAGCTCCAGCCTGGTCTTTGTGGGCAAAGCTTGCGCTGTGCCACCCCATGTTGGAGGAGCATCTGCTGGGCTTGCAACTACTGTGACCTAGCAAGGCTGAAGGCTTCCACTTGGATGGGATGGGGAGGGAAAGCAGAGATGCTTGGCTGTTGGGTGCTGTGTTGAGTCATGAGGGCAGACCTTCCGGCTCTGAAAGGAGATTAGAGCAAAGAGGGGGAGTGGGGCTTGGTCTCTTCTCCCAGGTAAAAAGTTGTAGGACAAGAGGAAATGGCCTCAACTTGCACCATTAGGAAAAATTTCTTCCCTGAGAAGGTTGTCAAGGCCTGGCCCAGGCTGCCCAGGGCAGTGGTGGAGTCACCATCCCTGGAGGGATTGAAACGCCTTGTAGATGTGATGCTGAGGGCCGTGGTTTAGTGGTGAGCTGGCAGTGCTTGGTTAACAGTTGGACTTGATGATCTTAAAGGTTTCTTCCAACTGAAATGATTCCATGAAAAGCCAGGGAGGAAGCAGTGGGACTTTCATTCCCCCTTGGTTTTATGGGATGGAGCAGTGAGGAGAGCAGGGCTGGGCTGTCTGCGGCACCGCGAGCACATGGCAATAACAAACTCCAGGCACATCACAGCAGCACCAGCAAAAGCTCCCCTTAAATAAGCTCTGAATTAAGGGTAGCAGATGTTCAATCAAGCTAAATATTTTAAGTCTTTCCAATGAAGTCAATCCCACAACAGCAATTTTTAAATGGCTATAATTAACAAGCCTCCACGATAGACTGGGCCGTGGGGAAGGTGCTGTCTCCAGAGCAGCTGGGTGCACAGAAATGCCACCACCTTGGCCAGGGGAGAGGGCTAGTGACAAGGAGAGGACAGCAAAGGGGCTGAGGGCTTGCTGGGGCTGGTCTCCTGAGCCTCACTTCTCGTGATACAGCTTGAGGCCATTTCCTCTTGTCCTGGCACTAGGACAAGTCCCTTTTCTCTCTGGGCATGTCCCTTGGCTGGCATTGTCCCCACTGTGGTAGGGTATGAGCCTTATGCTGGATGTTATCCATATCTGCTGCATTCCAAAGCACAACTGCAAACAGCAAGGAGGGGGAACACAGGAGAATCCCCTCACTGGAGCTCCATGAAACCCTCCTGGTCCCAAGCCCCACCATGCCTATCCCACATTTCATGTCTCCACGGGGAGGGAAGGGCCAGGCAGAGAGGACCCTTCCCTCCACCCCAGAACAGTCCAATTTGGAAACACATCAAAATACATCACCCAGTTCTTTCCAGAGGTTGTGCAGTGCAATTAGCTGAGGGGTTAATTAACCACTGGAACAACTTGCCTGGAAAGATGGAGATTTTTCCATTGCTTGAGGACTTGAGTGGTGCTGGGAGTTGTTGCTGAGAGCCCTGGTTGGGGATTCCCATTTTGTTGACCTCATGCTGGGGTTCAGCTTGTGGAGGATCTTAACCATAGAGCCTGAAGGTCCTTGTGGCCCATGAGCACCCACTTTGTCTTCCCACCAGGGTGAGAAGCAAACAGCTAGCAAGGACACTTCATTTGTAGAAGGTTTGCAATTAGCACTTGGTTACCTTAAATCACTTAGGGGTTGTTGTTTTGGTTTTTTTTGTCCTTTGGCTGATTTAGTTGAGTAATCAAGTTGGGTCAGGAGGAGGTCTCCTCTCCACCCTTCCCTGCAGCCAATCTGTCCAAACCCTTTCCTTCTCCCAGGAATGAAATTTGGGGCAATTATGGGGAAAAAAAAAAAGCTGTGTCCTCTCCTTCATCCTCACCCCCAGCTCCCAGTGCTTCCCCAACATTCCCAACCCCACGTGGAGCCCCCGTTTTGGTTCCATGACATTAATTTTATGATGTCCCTGGAATGGTTCCAAAGCAAAGGTTTTTGTGATATGATTACAGAAGGTGAATTGTCCTGGATCTGTTTAATGAAACAGATTCTGTGGTTAATGATTCTTGGGGGAATTAAATACCGTTAAGCTATTAATCAGGTATCAGGTTTCTGAGGGAGGACATGAGGAGGAGGAGGTAGATATCCAGAGCTTTTATGCCTGGTGAGGTAGATGCTTCCAGCACTGCCAGGAGGATTGTGTCTTCTTAGTGATGTCTCATTATCCCTTTTTATCACCTGTTCTTTATGGGAGGCTCAATTAGTGGGAAGGATAACTGCACAAGGTGGTAAGTTGGGGGAATGCAGGAGGATGTGGGGGATGGACAGCCACCAACAGCCTCCTCTCCTCTTCCTCTCAGAGTGGCCAGAGTTTGTGGCCAACTACGCACCGTGGTGGGCAACCCACACCTTGGACTGGCTGCGCTACGGCAAGAAGGTGCTGGTGGTTCACTTTGAGGACCTGAAGCAGGACCTCTTTGGGCAGCTGCAGCGGATGGTGGGGCTGCTGGGTATTGCTGCCTGTGAGGACAGGCTGCTCTGCGTCGAGGGCCAGAAGGATGGCAACTTCAAGAGGTCTGGCTTGAGGAAGCTGGAGTATGACCCTTACACCCCTGAGATGAGGAAGGTGATCAGTGGCTACATCAAGACGGTGGACGCAGCTCTGAAGCTCCGCAACCTCTCAGGGGTCCCTGAGGACTATTACCCGAGATGATGGTGATGGGGACGTGGGGACATGACCCTGCGTAGTGAGGAAAGGCTTGGGCTTCCCAGCCTCTGCCTACTTCCACCCAGTGGGTGGTATTTTTGTCTTTTAATTCTCCATCTGCTGCTATTAGCTGTTAATCAACCCCCTGCATGGCCAGCCAACGGTCCCCAGCCATCGCTGAGCTTGCTTGGCCAACGCGGACCTGGGCATGGTGGTACTACTAAGGGGATGCAGGTACCTTCCTACCACAGGGTTCCTGCTCCATCCCTCTCCAATAGCCCCTCTTTGGCATGGCAATGGGTAATCTGTGCCCATCCAGGCTGGCTAGTGGGGATGATGTGGTGCTCACGCTGTGCCTGATATATTTCCTGGCACTGGCTGCAGGAGCTGAGCTCAGCTCTTCTAGTTGGGTATCCTCAAACTCCCCTTGCTCCTTGGCCAGCCCATCCCTGGATGAAGCTCATCAGCCTTCCCAAGGGAGGGAAGACCAGGGGTGGAGTTGGCAGCGTGTGGATGATGTTCCTAGGGATCCCAGTTGGAAGTTATGGAAACTGGGAAGGCTGTGGTGGGGCAGAGTGATGCCTCCCAACGAGGTGGCTATGTGTCCCTCAGGCACTGTACCTTGGCTCCATGAGGACCCTCCCTGAGCCTGGGGACAAGGAGGTCCCTGGGGCAAGGCTGCTGTCCCCAGCCACTGCACTGGGCAATGTTGCTGCTCCAGCCAAGCTGCTCTGGGGGGGCCTATGACCCCCATCCAGGGGGCTGCAGGTAGGAGCCACCTTCACACATGTGGATGATGCTCAAGAGGGGGACATTGACCCTGGACAGAAGAGCTTACAGGACACATAATCTCACCTGTGCCTCGTTCCTAAAACTCATGAGCCAGAAGAGCTCCTCTCAAAGCAGTTTTAGGGGCCACCAGCAGGAACTGTGCTATAACCTAGCTGGAGCTGAGCTTTTGGTGTCCTTCTGACCAAATCCTGCCCACAATCCCAGCACAGGCCCACTCCCCACCACCCCCATCCTTCCCACTGCCTGCCGACAAGGACGTGAAACCAAAGGATCTCCATGCGCCTCGAGAAGATGCCCTCTGCCACGTTGGCTTTGTGCAAAGCTGCATGTGGTCCCCAGCTGTGTCCCCATGCCATCCTCCCAGCCTGTTCCTCTCCTGGCTTCACCACAAACAAGCTCCTTTTCCCTTCCTTCCAATCTGCAACTCCCCTTTGGATGTAGGTGCAAAAGCCATATCTGATCCACAGCCTTTTCTAGAGTTAGGTACTTCATGATCAGCTTTTCACTCTTGACCTTGATAGAGAGACATGGTTGATACCTAGCAACATCTATATTTGGAGAGAGAGAGAAGAAAAACTCCATGGAGACACAAAAAGAGGTGGGGGGAAAAAAAAAAGGAGAATTTGAATAAAATCTATTTTTCTACCGTGGGTGCAGAGCAGAGGCAGGAAGCAATGCCAGGGCTTGGGAAAGGGGCTCCTGCTCCCTGGTTCTTTGCATGGAGATGGATGAATGTCTTTCTAGGGAGCTACTGCCCTGTTTTTAACTCTTCCCTTGAGAAATGGCTGGAGGTTTTCTAAGAGAGCAGCAGGAATCCAACTGACCCCACTCTCCTTTGCTCGTGGTGGTGGTGGTGGTAGCCCCAGGGCTGCCTACCTCGGTCAGAACAAATCCTCAGGTCAATCCAGCTATTAAAGGAGAGTTTTTGATGCTATCTCCTGCTTCCTTGTGTGTTTGTGGGGCTGTCCAAGACTTGTGGATTGGGAAGGAAAACTTTTACTACTTCACTGAAAATAACAATAAAATGAAACATACATAAATATATACAGAACCAACACCAAACCCAAACATCTCCCCCCTTGATGGCAACTACATCACCATCAGCACTGATCCCATGCAGCCCAGGACATGGTTGGCTTCCCCCACCAGTACCCCCCAAGTCCTTCTCCACAGGGCTATTTTCCATCCCTTCATCCCCAGCCTGAATTGACACCAGGGGATGCCCTGACCTAGGTGCAGGACCTTGCCCTGGGCCTTGTTGAACCTCAGGAGGTTCACACAGCTCCAGCTTCTCCAGGTCAGCTTCCCTCCTCTTTGGCTTTAAGGCTTACTTGAAGCTTTCATGTCTTCATTTCACCAGGACTGCTTTACTTATTAACTTGCAGGGAAATGGAGCAATTGGATATCACCACCTCCCCATCAGCCTGTCCTTTGATTTAGTTTAGTTAGTTAGGCAATGTTGGGCTTCTATTTGATTTTATGTTAACCACATGAGCCTGGGCTACAATACTAACATTTCTATTCCCCCTGGAAAGAGAAGCAGCATTTCCCTGAGCATCCCTGAGCAGGAGCAGCATGGGGCTGGGGACTGTTAGGGAGTGACCTTGACACTCTCTCCTCCCACCATGGCTTCCTGCATTAAAAAAAAAACAAAAATCATCTTTTTTTTTCCCCTTTTCCCTGCCATTTCTCATCCCTGTGAGCCTTTTCCTGCCTCCTTGGTCCTGTGCTGGTGGAGGCAGCATCCTCCTCCCTCCCAGCTTGCTCAGCTGTTGCCGTAGCGACGGTGTCTGCACCAAAACTCCCTGCATTTCCCCCAATTCTGGGGTGGGGGTTTGCACTCAGCAGGCTGATCACTCTCTGCAGTGGAGGAGATGATGGCAGAGAGCAGCTCAGGTCAGATCTCCCCTTCCCCAGCCAAAGCAGCAGATAGCCCTTTTGGGATGAATTCAGAGTTTTTAGGCCAATAACCCCAGAAGAGATGAAGATGATGCCAGGGAACTCAGAGCAGGTCAAGAGGGAAAGCTCTCCCCTTCCTCCCAAATTCAAATCACACCCCCATCTCCTACTGCTGTTTAACTGAGAGGGGAAATAATCCAGCTCAGCAGCTGAAGCTGTGCCAGCACTTCCCCAAGAGCTCTGTGAAGGCAAGAGAGAGAAGCAAGTGATAAATCTGAGCAGCAGCAATATTCATCCCTGACGAAAGGAGCATGTTTATTTATCAGCTTTACTGTTTCCCATAAAATTTACAGTTGACAATCTGCCTGAGATCATTTCCTTGCCTGGCATTGAGGAGAGGGAAAGGGCAACATGTTTATTCTTTTTTAGTCTTCTTAATTTTTTTCCTCTTCTCCTTTAATTCCAATTCCAAATAAAGGGAATGATTTATCAGGGAAGGAAAGCACAGCTTTATTTCAGGGCTGTGACAGCTAATTGAAATAAAGAAGAGTCACTAAGGCTGGTAATGTGTTCTGCAGAAATGAGTTTGATCTAGTCTGCAGTCATTTCCCAACTGCTCCTGTGAAATCAGACCCAGCCCAGAGTTTTGGGGTCCTGTGAGAGGTAGGTAACTGTGGGGAGGAGGATGGAGATCCTGGAATGGGGTTAGGATCCCAGGGCTTGCTACTGAGGTCCTGGGCTAGGGTTGAGGTCCTAGGGGTGGGGGTCAGGCTCCTAGTGATGAGGATGTGGGGTTTGGGCTGCTAGTCAGGGTCCTAGGGATGGGAATGCAGGTCATGAGATGGGGCTGGAGTTTTTAGGGCAATACCAGAGGAACTGGGACAATCCTGAGCTGTTTTCTGTTTGTTTTGATGTTTTTTTTTTTTTTTTTGCTTGTTTGGTTTTTGTTTGCTTTTTTTTGCCACTCTGCACAAAAGGGAAGGCAAACCTGGCTGAGAGCACCCAGAGGTTCTGCTGCTGAAGTTTTCCTGAGGACTATTTCCCTGCTGTTTCTCTTTTGTAGCTATGCATTTTTCATGCTCTCTCTTTGATCTCTTCCTTGCCTGTCTCCACAGACAACATGGCAACAGGAAGCACAGATATTCCCACTCCATGCCTGCTGGGTGCCAGGGGCCAGCAAGCAAAACTCAGGGGAATTTTTTTCTTCCCCCTTTTCTCCCCCTTTCTTATCCCAAATCCTGGTGGAATGGAGGTGAACCAGCAGCAGGAGAGGATGGAGCAGCAATGCACTCACTGCTCAGCCTGGCCTGTTTGGATGGATGTTGGGATGTAGAGCACTGGGAACCTGCTGGAGTGTAGGAGCCAGCCCCCTCCCCACATACCCTCAAAATGGTTTGGGTGGGAAAGGACCTTTAGAGGTTATCTTGTCCAACTCCCCTGCAAGCAGCAGGGACATCTCCAACTAGATCACGTTGCTCAGAGCCCCAAAAAATCTGACCTGGAATAGTTGGAGGGATGGGACATTTACCACCTCTCTGAGCATCATATTCCCAGAGGGAAATTGAAGGAGTAAACCCACCTTTGGCATATCTCCCACAGGAGAGGCTCAGAGCATCACCCTGCCCATAAAGCCCTCCACCCCATCCCTGTGCACCTCTGCTCCTGGCTGCTTTCCTGCAATCCCAAATTCAGTGCTGGAAATTGGGAATACACTCTAGGAAGTGACTGCTTACTGAAAAGCCTTGGGATCTTCCTCACTCCATGGAACCAGCTTGAGCACACGCTGGAGGTATTTGTATGGAAACCAGGTTCTTTATTAAACAGCCAAACAGCTACAAAGACAAACTCAAACACTAGAATTCCCAAACTGACTGTAGAATGAGGATTTAACTCAAGATTATGTACCAAGTCATCACCCTTTTTCTGGGGGGAAAGCTTTTTGCAGGAATAACAGATGGAGCATCCTCACCCCAGCATGGCCTGGGAGCATCACAGCAGCAGACTGAGGAGCAAGGGTTCCTCAATCCTTCCTCCAGAGAATTGTAGAGAGTGAGCCTTCTCTTCTCCACACTAACCAACCCCAGTTCCCTCAGCTGCTCCTCACAACACTTGTGCTCTAGACCCTTCCCCAGCTTCATTGCCCTTCTCTGGCCACACTCCAGCACCTCAGTGTCCTTCTTGGGGTGAGAGGAGTAGCTCCATGCAGCTGCTCAGGGAGCAGGCTCTCCTCTCTCCCCATTCACCCTGCTGCTAACAAGGTTATGGAGCTGAATGTGGATCAGAGAGGCAGTGCTGGGGGTGGAGAGGACACTTGATAATCTGTCTGAAATCCAGCTCCAGCTGCAGCATCTGCTATTATCCATGGCATTCCCACAGCTCAGGGCTGCAGCTCAATGACAGGAGCTTTGTGGTTCTGTTTTTATCTGTGTCTGCCAGGATCTGCTGCTGCTGGGAGCTGGAAATAGCTTCTTTTTTTTTTCCTAGGAGCTGCCTCTTCATATTTTTTCCCCCCTTTTTTGTTGTTAGAAAAAAAATAAAGCTCTAACTAAACATCTCAGCCTTTGTGGGCACCTGTGAGCAGACTCTCATTGCCAGTGTCCCAGCCCTTCCATGAAGCAGCCTCTGTCCATCACATGAAGTGAGACCCTTAGGGACCCTCCAAAACTTCCCTGGGGACTGCTCAGACCCAGCTCCAAGGATCAGCTCTGCTCCAGCACCTGCTGCAGGGAGAGGACTTGCTTGGTCCTCACCTTCCTGGGGGTGAGAGGCTGTGGGTGACAAGGAGAAACCAACACCTAAATAAGCATAAGCCCAGTGTCACAGTCCAGAAGCCCAAATGGTGAAGGATCTCCCAAATTAATGGTGCATGGAATTGGATGGAGAATAGTGGCTCAGTCCATCCTTCACCACAGAGAAGGTGAAGAGTGGCAGCAGAGTGTCCCACTGGTGGTTCTGCCTGGTTAGGAAGAGAGAAAATATCTTCCCCTAGGACCAACTGATCACATCAGGGAGCAACCATCAGTGGAGCCAATCCTCTGGTCTATATGGACAGCAGGTCCTCCCTCACACCTGTGCTCCCTAGCCTAGGGATCTTTTGCTTCCCAAAGCCACCCAGGAGCTGCTGGGCCTCATGGCAACAAGCATGGAAAAGCTCTGCAAAATGTACCAGGTGAAACGTGCCCATCACAGCAAGGTTTGTTCAAAAGACATCTCAAATGAACCCTTCCCTCTTTTTTTTCTCCCAGGTTTCCATGTCAGTGAGTCTGTGCATAAACCCAATCCTCACCCTGGGAGGTGGCTCTGGATCTCTGGATCCCTGGTTCATTGAGGTTGGGATGTTCAAACCCTTCTTCTAAAGGATACAAAGTGCTCACCACACAGTTGAGAACATCTTGTGCTAGTACCAATATACTTTAGGACTTTAAGATGAGTAGCTATAACCATACATAGGACAGAGGAAGAGCATCACCAGTTTGACCATGGCAGGTGACACTTGTGGGTGCCCACACAGTCACCCATCTCAAGAACCTGCTGGGAAATGTCTTCCCAGACACATCTTCTACCCAGTGTCCCCATAAAGATGTCTCTGGAAAGGGCAGGAACATCCTTGCCAGGAATGCCCCGGAAGCTTTTCTGAAAGAGTTTGGTGCAATCATCTTTGAAATCACTAAGAAAGGTTCAGGGTGGTTGTGTCTTCTCCACATGCACCAAATAGTAGTCTCCAAAGCCTGCCAAATCCCAGGGAGCAAGAGCAGTCCAAAAATCTGCTAGAGTACAGTGTTGGGACCATGCTCAACCCACACCACAGGCCACCACTAGAGTGACCATCACCATGGGCAACACCAGAGGACTGTGGCTCTCCTGCAGGCACTCAGCTTGAGTTTAGAGAACTGTTGTCTCCTTCTCAGTCATTGAAGACATCTTGGAGAAGCTCCTGTGGACAATGCTGGAGTGGCCAGTCTCCTCACTGAGGGCATTCACCAGTCTAGAAAGAATAGTCACCTTAAACTTCTTAAAGTCTTGGCCCATGAAGACATAGAGGACAGGGTTCATGCAGCTGTTGGAGGCAGCGAGCGCCGTGGTGAGGGGGATGCTGATCTCAAACACTGAGTGGGGGATCATGTCAGGCTTGGTCTCCAGCAGGTTCAGCAGGTGGTAGGGACTCCAGCAAAGGAAGAAGGTGACTATAATGGTGATGATGATCTTGAAGGGCTTTTTGGACTTGGCCAGGCGGTTTCGACGCAAGTTGAAGACGATGGCAATGTAGCAGAAGGTGATGACGGTGATGGGAAGGATGTAGCCAGCGAGGAACCTGGTGATGTTCACTGTCCGGTGCCTCATGAGAGCCAAGGCTTGGAAAGACTTATTCCTGGAGAGGGAGAAGTTACTAAAACAAATCACAGAGTCACGAGCTTGTGTGGTATCTCGGAAGACAAGAGATGGGCAACTCATGATGATGCCAATGGTCCAGATAACCAAGCAAACTAAACAGGCTAGGTTGGTAGAGCGATGATTTTGAGACCAGACAGGAAACACCACTGACACATAGCGATCAAAGCTGATAGTGGTGAGCAGCAGGACACTGGTGTACATATTGAGGATGAGGAGGAAGGAGTTCAGCTTGCACATGACTGTCCCAAAGATCCAGTGGTACCTCATGGCTGTGTAGGCAATGTTGATGGGCAGGAAGATGTTGAAGAGGAAGTCAGCGACGGCCAGGTTGAGGAACCAGATGGCATTGACAGACTTCTTCATCTTCAGAGTGATGATGGCGATGACAAGGCCATTCCCCAGGATGCCCAACACGCAGGACACGCTGTAGATGATGACAGAGAGGATCCTTGCAATGTCCTTTGGATCATGGGATGGGTCTGTCCACACAGGGCCAGTCTCCCCATTGGTATAGTCTAGGTAGTCACTGTAGTTATCAACATCATCCAAGTAAATGGACAAATTGTCAAGTGCCATTTTCTGTAAGCAAACCACAGCCTGGTTGGTCCTGGACCTTCTGGCTGGTGATGCTTCTCTGTGTGTTTCTGCTGAGCAAACAGATGGGGTTAATCATAGGGAGCACAGCCCATGGGAGGGACATTGGTCTCCAACGTGCATAAGCATGAGGACCCGTGGAGAGAGGATACAGCTATAGGGCACCCCATGGGAAGGAAGATGCTCCCATGGCTCCTCACCAGCTTTCCACCCACTGACTAAGAGACATCAGCTTCCTGAGCCACAGGATGTGATCTGGTCTCGTCTCCAGCAGGATGTGGCTGTAGCCTCATCCTGCAAAAAATGTCTATTACCCACCTTCTTGGAAGAACTATTACCAAGGGAAGAACTAGGATGATAGAATCATAGAAATGTTTTGTTGGGAAAGACCTTTAAGATCATCAAGTCCAACCATTAACCAGCACTGCCAGATCACCACTAAACCATGTGCCTCAGCACCACAGCTCCATGGCTTTTCAACCCCTCCAGGGATGCTGATTCCATCACTACCCTGGGCAGCCTGGGCCAGGGCTTGACAACCCTTTTGGGAAAGGAATTGTTCCTAATATCCAACCTAAACCTCCTCTGGTGCAACTTGAGGCTGTTTACTCTTGTTCTCTCACTTTTCATCCGGGAGAAGAGACCTTCCAAACACTGAGCAAACTGGGCTGCAGATCCAGCCTGCAGCTCACCCTGTGCCTCAGTGACACCAGGCACCACCTGGGTGAAGGTGACATCACATCCTCTCACCTCTCCTCTCTTCTCTGGTTGGATGTCCACTGGGATGAGGGCACAGGTGGTGGTTCAAGGTCCAACAGCACAAAGGCAGCTCCCTCTGCACAGGTCTAGGGCTGGAGCTGGAATATTAAAGCTGAGCTGAAACAAAGGCTGTTCACCCCGAGGTCTGGGGTTAAGGGAGGAAACAGAGATGCAGTTGCCACCCTGAGGTAACCCTGTGCTGGTGTTGAGGGTTAGGGTTGGGCTGACAAATAATCCAGGGACAGATGTTTTCTATTACCTCCTTTGTTGTCACTCCAGGAAGGAAAAAAAAAGAAATTAACACAGAGAGACTTGTGGATTGGAAATGGAAACTTAAACTACTTCAGTGAAAATAATAACAATAAAATGAAACATACATAAATATATACAAAGCCAACACCAAACACAAACACTCCTTGATGGCAACTACATCACCATCAGCACTGATGCTGTGGCAGAAGGACTCACCAGCAGATGGGAATCAGACTCAGGGGCTGGATCCTGGAATTGGATTCAGGAATCTTGCATTGAGATTGAAGGAAGAACAGAGAGAATCCTGCAACAGCAGAGCTGGGCTGCTGAGCCTCATCAGGTGAGTTCCCACTTCACCAGCCCAGATGGCTCAGGTGCTCAACCTTCAGGGAGAGTGGAGGCCCCAAACTCTCCTTTTTTGTATTGGCTGTTAATTAGGTGCTAAATGGGTTAATCCTGCACCTGCCTTGCTTGGGTCTTAGGCTTTATGGAAGAGATCCCAAGGCCCACGCTTGGTGTGGGAGTTTCATGGATTGGCCCTCAGGTTTTACTGAATATGATGGATATGGATATGGAATGGAAGAGCTTGTTGGTCATCCCCAACCTTGTCCTTGCAGGATGGAGATGGCTTTGCCCATACAGGCTGGACCCTCCTGTTTTCAGGCAAAGCTTTCAAGTCAAAAGTCTCCCTCTCCAAGCATCACTCTCCCTGCCAGCCCTGCTTTGAAACCCCCATGGTGTTTGTGTTGGAACCTATTGTTTCTCCCTGGACTTTTCCTCTTGTTCCTTCCTGTGATTGCTGCTGCTCCCCTCACTGCAGACTGGGGGGGGGAGTTAACTCACAGCCCTACTACCTCCCTCCTTGGCAAGCTCCAGGAGATGATAAGCAGCCAGAATAAATAAGGTTGGAGTGGAAAGCTTGTGAACTAGGTTGAACAGGAAGGAGGTCCTGTCCCTGTGCAACCTTGATCATCAGAAGGATGAGTTAAAGTTGATGATCCAGTGGAAGCAGAACCATCAGCAGAACTGGCTCTGAGAGTGCTGACTGCTAATGCCTGCAGGTAATGAGCTGTTCTGTCTGCTGCCTTCATGGGCCAGCAGCCTTCTTGTCCTCACCTTGCCAAAGCACAAGGGTGGGGGAATACAGAGCCCCATGTCCATCCCATCCCACTTATGTATTTTTAATGTAAAATCTCTTTTTTATTATAAATTTTTAACTGCTAAGCTTGGTGAACACAGTGACTTTCTGCTGGACATTTCAGAGCTGGAGGTGATGGATTATTTATTGGAGTAGTCTGTTTATTTTCCCATTCTCAAGGCAGGTGATGTAAAACCCACACCAGCAGACCTCAGCCAGGTCCTTGACACTGACCTCAGTTCCTGCTCAAGATGAAGATGGCCAAACAGCAGCAGGAGCAGCACAGCTCTGCTTCTCCAGGGGGTTTGGCACGAATAATGGAATCATTAAGGTTGGAAAAGACCTTTCAGATCATCAAGTCCAACTGTTGACTGAACACTGCCAAGTCACCACTAAGCCATGACCCTAAATGCCACATCTACACATTGTTTGAACCCCTCCAGGGATGGTGACTCCAACACTGCCCTGGGCACCCTGGGCCAATGCTCTGTCAGGGAAGAAATTGTTCCTAATATCCAACCTGAACCTCCCCTGGAGCATCTTGAGGCTTTTTCCCCTCATCATATCACTTGTTTCTTGGTAGAAGAGATCAATCTCCACCTGGCCCCAACCTCCTTTCAGGGAGTTGGAGGAAGTGAGAGGATCTCCTCTGAGCCTCCTCTTCTTCACTCTAACCAACCCCAGTTAATAAGTTTGTTTCCAGTATTCCTGTGGAGCTATCACAAACACCAAGGCAGCAGACCAGCAGCTACCAAAATCCACTATGAATCTCCTAGGATGGCTCTGGCCATCAGGAGTGGGATGGGCACCAGGAGCTGCTGCCCAGACATGCTAGAAAATCATCCAGCATATTCCCACCTACCTCCCCAAAACCTTCCCCCCAAAAAGGAGGGCCTGAGGGGTGGCTGTGTGAAACCTCCTCATTTCTCACTGCTAAAGAACCCAAGGTTTGGGTGGGGGGGGAAAGAGAAAAACCCACACATAAAGCTAAATGGTTTTCAGTGTTCCTCTCTGGGCTGAAAATCCTCAGCTCGAGCCAAAACCGCTCCACTCTCCCTTCAGTCTCCTCATCTCTGTCCTCCTACCTCCACAAAAACGAACACAGGAGCTACCCAAAAATAGCTCTTTAGCCTGACGGCTCTGTCATTCCCACAGCTGGATGTGCTTCCCTCCTGGGGAAGGCTGAGCCCAGCCCGGGGCGACATTCCCGACGGGCTCCCGGTGCAGCAGCAGCATCCCGGCGCGCACAGCCGCGGGAGGATGAGGTCAGGGATGTTGTTCTTGGGAAGGCAACAGGAAACGGAGAGAACAGCAGAAAATGTTCAAATCCAGCTTTTTCTGGGCAAAAACTCTTCCGTGGCCAGCCCAGACGGGTGGGGGAAGGATGTGACCGAGGCAATCGGGAAACGAGGGAGGGGGGATCGGCTGGATCCAGGCGCCAGGGAGGGCAGGGGATGCTCAGCACCTTGGCAGCAGGTACTACCCAGGCACAGGATGCTGCCCGAGCTCTCAGCTGCCTGCTTCAGGGGTTTATAAAGACAGGCAGGCTGCCAGCACTGCCTTCTGCCTGCAGGCAAGGCTTTTACTAGAGGTACTGATACAGGGGTGGGGGAGTGGGGAAATAATCAAATAAAATGCAATATAATAAAAAATATCAGCAGAGCAGCTTTTGAGCAGGCAAGATCCTGCCTGAGCTGTCAAAGAGCATGGAGTTTATACCCACACAATGCTATGAAACAGGGCTGGGACCAACATGTGCCTGGGCAGGGTCCCCACAGGCACTGGGGAAACTGGGGTGGGGGGAATACCCTTGGGTTAGTGCTTGTTCACCCCTCCCAGCACCCACAGGATGCTAAAAGGTGCAAGGGATGCCCAAGGACAGGACAGGCAAACCTCCCTGGGAAGCAGGGAGGTGGCCAGGTTGGGCCCTTCTTCATTCTTGCCTGCTCTCCTGTTCCTTCTCACAGCCACTGCCACCCCCAGGCAGCTGCTCTGCCTTTGTCTCCTCAGAGCATTTCCTCTCCCCTCCTTCCCAGAAGCAGTTTCTGAGGTCCCAGTGCACCCCAAACCCAAACCCACTTCCTCCAGCTGACATGGGAGGAGTGCAGCCAAGCTGCCCACGCAGCCCCTGCTCCCCGAGATGGGGATTGCAGGCAGATGGGTGGGGAAGCACATAGCTCCATAGCTGAGGAGCTTTGGGAAGGGCACAGGGTGAAGCAGCATTTCCATGTCCTCCTGGATCTGCTGGCACCAGTCTGAGCCCTGCTGCAGGCCTGGATGTCACCTCATGGCAGACACTGGTCCAAGAATAGTTTGGGTTGGAAGGGACATTAAAGATCATCTAGTTCCAACATCCCTGCCAAAGGCAGGACATCTTCCACCAGGCCAGGTTCCTCCAAGGCTCATCCAACCTGGCCTTGAATGCTGCCAGGGATGGAGCATCCACAACTTCTCTGGGCAACCTGTTCCAGTGCCTCACCACCCTCTGAGGAAAGAATTTCTTCCTCATCTCCAACCTACATCTCTACCCAATGACACCCCATCCATCTCTCCAGCACCCTTATTTTTCCAGCCCAGGGTTACACAGGGGGAACATTCCCTCCAGGATTCAGTATCCAGCTCTGAAGCAGCAGCAGCAGCTCCAAGTCCCTCACAGGGGATTGCCAGTGCTCACAGGAAAACCAAAGGAATGGGAAAGCAGCTTTGGGTACCCAGCTCCCACTGACCCTTCTTTTAGCCAGCAATTGCCATGGCAACAGCTGCAGCAAGGAGAGATGCTGTGCAGCATCCTGCTCCCCACAAGGATACCTGGGGATGGAGCCCAATCCACATGCCCATCAAAAAGGGAGATTAGACCAGGCTTCTGCAAACCCCCCAAGCCCTGCCCTGCCCAAAACCTGCTCCCCAGGGATGGTGCCACCCATCCCTGCTACCCTGTGGATAAGAAGGGGCAGGGATGCAGGATGCCATGGGGAGAGGTAGCAGCATGCTGCTGAGCATCCCCAAGAGCCTGATGCTGAGCACACCCAGGCTCCTGGCAGCAACCCCAAGCACCATGCAGCAGGGGAACCTCCCCAAAGCAAAGGGAAGGGGCAAAGCCAAGATCCCACAGGAGAATGGGGGGGAAACTGAGGCACTGAGAGCAGCTGCAAGACAGTGGAGAAGCCTGAGCCCTACCTGCATCCACAGCACTTGGACACATTCCTGCTTCACCACCATGGAGCTGCCCTTGCTCCATCAGCACCCACATGCCTGGCAGCCTCCAGCATCCTTGTCTGCTCCCCACATCCCAGCTACAGCTTGGTCCCTCTCCCATGTGAACAGGGAGGAAAAAACCAAATAGCTGGAAAAGTCAAGCCTTAAAAAAGGCAGCTGTGCCCAGGGTGGGGCAGAATAACAGCATGAGTTAGTGTTTGTCTGGGCAGAGCCAGTTGGGCTGTGCAGGGCAGGACATGTTGGAATGGGATGGGTCTCCATGACCTTCCCCCTGGCCACGGTGTGAGGGGTACACCCCGATGGAGAGCACAGCCCAATCCAGCTAGAAATGTGGTGTTTCACCTCAAAACAGAGGTGATGCCAAAGCTCTGACCAGAAGTTGGGCAAAGGCATGTGTGCTTCCCTGGCACAAAGTGCCTGGGCTGCTAGGAACCACCCTGCTAGTAAGAGCCAAGCCCTTTGCTCTTCAGCTCTCTGCACTTGTGAGGTTTGAGGATGAAAAAGGGGAAAATCTTAGCCATTTGCACCTGCAGAGGCACAGATTTTCTTCACAAAAGGGCAGTTTGTGTTTCTGTTCTGCTTCAAGTGACTCAAGCCTCTTTGGAGAGAGTAAAAGTTCTTTCACCTCCTCTTCTCTCCCTTTTTATTTTGCTAACTACAGGTTGCTATTCATCCAGGGCTCTCCTGGCAATAAAAGGCCAATAAAACTCCCCTTTTTTTTTATCTCTGAGCAACCTCCCCTGCTGCACTGTGCCAGTGGAGATGGGTGGGATAAGACACAAAATGCTGTAATCCCAGGGGATTTGCATCCCCTGGAGTGAGGATGTCCCTAACCATAGCCAAGGCTTTATCATAGCTGCTTGATGGTGGGAACACAAAGCCTTGGGGACACCCTGGAGAGGCAAAAGGCAACAGCATCTCGCGTGCCACCTGCTCTCAGCCACTTGGGATGTGGAGAGCACAAAAAGGAAGGAAGCCAAGAAAAAGGAAATAGGTCCCTGCCGGAGGGACAGATGTGACAGAGGGTTGGGGGACAGTCAGGGCTGGCAGAGCTCTGTCCCTACCAAGGGAGAAAGTCACCCTGGATCCACAGCATCCTCCAGCTCCCAGCTGGCAGCTGCATGCCGTGCTCCCAGTCGCATGCTGATCAGGGCAGTGAAGAAAAGCCTCCTGTTCTCCCTGTCCCCACCGAGGTGACACTGCCACACTGTAAGGACATTCCCCCTCCTGCTAAGTTCCCACCTGCTTCCTTTCCCCTTCCCTGCAGCATTCCCACCTGCAAAAGCTGTAATCACCACAGGCTGTAAATCCCAGCTCCCAAAACAGTTATGGATTTAACAGAAAATGAGGTAAAATAGAGAGTTTTGGGTGGAGGGCAGCAGGTGGTGGTGACTCTCAGGGTGTCAGCTTCCACCATGCCAAATTCTGAACCCACTGCATAAATTCATCTCTACAGAAACCCAGAGGTATTTACCTGAGTTGGGTAAACCCCCAGGGGGTTGGAGCACACCGAGGTTGGATTATACATCTCTGCTTCTTCTCCAGCCTCCTCAGGGCTGGAATGACCTGAGGTTACTTTGCTTTGGCCTCTGAGCAGAGGGTGCTGTGGAGGTTGCTGAGCTTTCTCCTCCTGAGAAGGACACAGATGTACTGCCAATGGCAGAGTGAGAGAAGAAAACCAGAAGCAGTGGCAGAAAGCAGCTGCTGGGCTCAGTGGGGAGATAGAAAGTGCCTGGGAAGGGGGAAGCAAGGTTTGATGGCAGGATGTGGGGACATAGGACCAAGTTCACCATGAGCCAGCAGTGTGCCTTCATGGCCAAGAAGGTCAATGGTCTCCTGGGGTGCATGAAGAAGAGTGTGGCCAACAGGTTGAGGAAGGTTCTTCTCTCAGTCTACTCTGCCCTAGTGAGGCCACAGCTAGAGTCCTGGGTCTGAACTGAACTGGAGCATCTCTGGCAGGAGGAAAGGCTGAGAGCTCTGCAGCTGCTTAGCCTGGAGAAGAGCAAAGCCAGAGGGGAGCTGCTCCATGCTGAGCAAGAGCTAAAGGATGGGGGCAAGATGTTCCCACACTCTGCTCAGTGATGCCCAGGGACAGACCAAGGGGAAGTGGGCACAAAGTGGAACCCAGAAAGTTCCACCTAAACATAAGGGAAAACTACTTTCCTGTGTCCTGGGGTCTATGGCAGAAAAGGAGTATGTTCCCCTCCTCCAGCACACTCACTTGTTCCCAGCTGTTCATCCAGCTGGGTCCCATGCACTAAGGTGGCTCTGGCAATGAGTTCCCAGCAAGAAATCAGCCTGTTCTGGTTTGAACTGAGACCCTAAGCAGAAGGAGCAGCAGCCAAGCACCAACCTGGCCCCATTGCTCTGCCTTCAAGTAGGTGCTGACTGCCTGTGGCACACACAGTGCTTCCAGCAATCCAGCACGGGCTGAACCTGGACAACAACCTTCCACCTGATCCATGGATGCTCATCCAGAGGGAGACACACACCAACACCACATGTGTATGGTGGCTGGACCAAAACCTAGCACCACAAACCTGCAGCAGGAGTATCATATTCGGTCAGAGCCTGGGGCAAAGCAATCACCTGTTCCCCATCACCAACATCTAGGTACTTTTTGGCTCTTGACTTCATCCCAGTTTCCTCAGAGCTGGCAGCACCACAATGAGAAACCCAACTGGGATCTGGGGGACAGTGGGTGATGCCCATTGAGGAGTTAGATGCCTTTGGGGAGTTTGTGGCCACCACCATGCCCACGCAGGTGGGGACAAGAAGCCTGGGTGGCATTAAGACATCCTGTCACATATGTCCAAGCTTCTGCAGGAGCTGAAAAAAGAGGAACTGGAGCCTGGGTCGATATCCTCCTTTGCACAACTTTGTATTGCAACAACATCTCCCAGCAGCTGAATCAGGAGGAAACTTGCTGATGTGCCTGTGATCGAGGAGTCCAGCTCGGGGAAAGGAGAAGAGACACCAGAAGCCCAAATGTCTGCACCAGGCAGGGGTGAGCCAACCCAAAGCACTCGTGACCAACACACTGGCATCCCACTCCCAAAGGTCTGTAGGATCCCTGGGATGGGCTGGCATCTCCGCAGGGTGCTGGGTGCCAGTGGTGATGCAGCGTGCACTGTGCTTGCAGCAGCTCCTCAGTGGGATGCAAACCCTTTGCATCCCAAACCATCTGGGTAAAGGAGACCCTCCCCATCCCATCCCCAGCAGTAATAAGTGCAGTTCACTCCCTCAAAATCAATAAAACCCCATGAGAAACATGGTCCTGGCTAGGGTGGCTTGGATGGCCTGGCTGTGCCTCATTCCTCTGCCAACACAACCCATCCTTCTCCTTTCCCCCAGTAACACATCCCAGTCCTCCCAGTCTCCCCCTCCCAAGCCTTCCAGTGACCTTTCCAAATACCTCATCCAGTGCCACGCTCTCCCACCATTCCATGCTGGGGAGGACAAGGTTGGGGCTACCAACACCTCCCTGTTCCCGGCGAAGAAGATGAAGAGGAGCTGCTCAACCCAGCCCCGACGCCGAAGGCTCACATCTCACCCCGGTGCGCTGGACGGGGGGGGGCTAGGAGCTGCCTTTTAAGGGCGAGGGGAGGGGGAAGGAGTCGGCACCACATCCATCCCCGAGGTTTTCTTGGCAGCACGATGCTCCGCCAGCAACAGCTGGGAGAGGGTGTGACGCCGGGAGCTGGGAACGCTGGCCCGGATCCTGCCACGATCCAGCGTGAGGAAGCAACAAGCTGCTTCCCAAGGGGCCTCTTTTCCTGTCCCGTCCTCCCCCCCCGCCCCTGTCGGGAGCACGCTGCCCTAAGGAGGGATAAGGAAGAACAGAGGAGCTGCAGAACGATGCTGAGGAACCCAAGAGGAGGCAGGTGGCTGCCAGCCACCCCTGCTGTGTTGTCCCCACCCTGGGTCACTCGCTGTCCTCTGCTGCTCCCCCTCCCACCCCCAACTCCTTCCAAGACGTTGAGTCACTTCCCTTCTGTCAAATCTGGCTCCCAAAAGCTGCTGCTGTGGCTCGGGAGTTGGTTTCCCCATGGCTTTCATTACCACCAGGATGCAGCGGCTGGTTCCAGGCAGCAGCATCCTCAGCTTCTGGCTCTCCAGCCCATGTGGTGGTGGGGAGGGGTCTGTGGTAGCAGATCCATCATCTCCCCCAGCCCCACCAACATCTGGAAAGAAAGAAAGTCTTTCTGGTTGGTACTGAGGGGCTGTGGAAGGCATTTGGATTCCCCAGGCAGGAGAGATGGGCAAGGCTGGATTCAGGGATGGAATTCAGAGGGTGTCTGATGACTAGACCCAAACAGAAGGAGACCAGGAGGTTTTGGGGAGTAGTCCCCAGTTTGGGAGCAGCACAGCCTCCACCCACACAGAACAGGAGGTTTGGATCATGCTGTGCTTGATGTGGCACTGAGAACATCTCTTTCCTCCTCACACAGCCCCCACGTTCCTCATCCCAGTCCTGGTGTTTAACCCAGCTGGGGTAAGAGTCAGCACAGGGTTTGGTCTCTTGTGTAGGAGTGAAAGCATCACCCTGGAAGCACGAGAAGGTTTGGGGGGTGATGCTCCCCCATTTTTCCCCTCCTCCTGCCAGCAGGATACAACGTGGGGTAGGGGCAGGATTCATCCATTCAGGACACACCAGCACCAGTGCTGGGTTTGCCACCAGCCAGTTGACCTATCTCCCCTGCAGAAAAAATACTCATACTTTAAGGCTAATTAATAAATTCTCCCTGGCTGTAAAGTCAGCTCACAAAGCATTCTGGAGAGCAAACCAGCACCAGAGGGGAAAAAAACACAACCACAAACTAATGTTACCTCCTTCATTGTGCTTGGAGTCAAGCTGTGAGACTGCAGAGCAGCTCCTGGATGAGGCCTGACAAGATGCTCAGCTTGGTGGGAGCAAGGGAGGGTGCTGGGGCATGGTGGGGAGGTACTGAGCATGCTCAGGCAGGGATGCTCCCAGCATGTGGCTTTGCCAAGGGCTGACCTCTGGGCACAGTGCTGCTGCAGTGGTGTGACCACAGGCAGCCCAGCAGCACTGAGGGCTCCTGAGCTAAGACTCAGCACAGCTCAGTCTCTCCCAAGTGAGCCATAGAGATCCCAAAGCAGTGAGGTGGGAGCTGGGCAGGATCAATCCATCCCCACAGCACCCAGTCCTTTCCCAGGCACCTGTCCCTTCCACCAGGCAGGATGCAGGATCCTGCTCCTACACACTCATTCCTGAGCTTAGCCAGAGGGTGAAGTGAAAAAAAAACAACCAAGCTGACTTGGGAGGAAATGTCCCAGCCACCAGTGTTTGCCCTGTGCTGTGGTTTGGGGTTTCCATCTGAGGCACTCAGCATCGCCTGCTCAGCACACTGCTGCCAGCAGCAGCTGGGCTAGAGAAGGATAAACACTCCATGGAAGGGCAAACACTCTATCGAGGGACAAAAACACCTGAGAGAAGGACAACAATCCCATTCCCAGGGATGGAGCTGGCATGGTGCTGCAGGAGCAACTGTAGGGAAGAGCTTGGGCACGAGACTGGCAGCTGCCCTGGTGATGCTCAGCACCAAAGGCAGCAGAGCCTGCTGGTCACACTCTTCTTGACCATTAGTTTGCTGGCTCATGGTCACCCTCCTATCCACCCAGCTCTTTTTTCACAGAGCTCCTAATCTCCCCAAACCACCTCCCCTGCTGAGGTGGGGGTGACAGAACTGAGCCCAGCAGGTCTGACCCAGTTGCTGTGGGTGCTCAGCCTCCTCTCATCTCCCTGTGTGGGCAATGGGAACACTCCTGAGTCATCCCAAAGCAGATATCACACTTCATGTGGAAGAAATTGCACAAAGCTTTCCCTTCTCCATGGCAAGAGACACAGCAGAGGCGGGGGGGGGGGGAAGAAAAAACCCCATCACACAAAACAGCTGGAAAAGGAGGTGGGTTCAGCTGTGAGGGCACAACACCAGGCTCCTATTGCAATTCCCTGCCCCATTCCAGAGCTGGCTTTATCTCCATGGATAAGGGATGCTCTGCCTTTCCCACGGGCAGGCTGCAGGAACTCATCCCTCTGGCTCTTGGCGTCACACTCCAGCCTCACCATCCAACTGGAAATGAGAGCTCCCTGCCCAAATAAAATCCCACATCCAGGATGTTGGATAGACTGTTGGCTTCCCTCCTTTCGCTGATTTGATACAATCAGGGACAAAGAAAACCAAACCCCAAACAAACCCAAACCCCAACCCCAACCTTGTGTAACTCACTGGAGGCTTATAAAGAGCAACGTGGCACAGGAAGAACCTGGTGGGACCTCAGATGGTCACAGCTATGCCAGGACCTGCTGCAGTCCCAAGGCTTGGAAATGGTGCTGCTGGAAGCATCATGTCCCACTGCATCCCAACTGCCAGGATGGGCAGGGCAGGGAGAACCCAGCCAGAGCTTCCCTGTACTAGTAGCAAGGAAAGCTTAGGATGAGCAGATGCTGGTGGTTGCTCAGCAGGAACCATCAACCAGCCTCACCCCTTTCCCATGGGACATCCTTGCCTCTCTGCCCAAAGCCACATGGGAGGGGGCAGGAGTTTCCTACATCTTTCCACTAAAAAAAAAACACCATTATTTAGAGCTGTAAAACCCAAGAGGGAATAACAATTCCCATTGCAAAGGGAGAGACAAGGAACAGTACCAAGCTCCTGCACACAGCACTACATTCCCTGGGGCTCTGTAAGCTTTGATGGGAATTTGAGGATATTGGAGTTGATAGGAAAAGCAGGAGGTGAAATGTCCCAAACATCACAGGACATCCTGGTCTGGGCTCCCTGCCTGCAGCCACCCATGGCTGGGTGAACACCACAATCTGCTCCCAGGGAGGAGCAGCTAATAAATCCCTCAGGAAACACTCAATTATTGAAGGCAGCAGCTGGATTTGTCTTAATAAGAGCAAAGAGCTCCTTCTTCCCAAACACTGGCACTAAACCTTTCTTTCTTCTTTATGATTATTCTCTATATAAATCCAGTTGTCCTTCCAGTTGATCCCTGGACAATCACCACTCCAGGGAGCAAGGCCTTGCAGAGATGAGCATTTCTAGTGCTCTCCAGCTTTGCTGATGGCCTCATCCTGCTTCCCATCACCAGCAGCCAGTGCTGGGGTCCAAGCACAGGGACTCCCAGCATTGGGCTGGGAAGTGGCATGGCTGATGTTTCCCTAAAGGAAAACTTGGCATCCTTGCTAGGTCCTGACAGCTCTGGCTGCTGTCTCTGAGCAAGCCATGCCATTTTTGGTCTCATTTTGGCCAAGGATGTGGCCTTGGGGCAGCTCCATGGTGCTGTGCTCCCTCTGCACCGTTATAAATATCAGCAAAATATTCCTGAGCCTGTGCCAGCAGGGGATTATTTCTGGAGTGATGAGAGAATCACTTAGCAGTGCTAAAGGAGCCATAAGGATACCTGAGCCCTCACTGGGCTCCTTCCACAGTTCCTTCCCCCAGCTTGAGCATCCTGATGTCCAAAGCTCAGCCCCACACTGGATGCAACCCTCCCTGTGGGGACTGGCACGGCAGACAGAAAGCTGCTGCTCAGATGCACAGGAGAGTTATGGAACAAAGAAATAAACCTTGGGATTGAACTGAAAGGGGTTAATTAGTGCCATTGATGGGCAGCCAGATCCTGACTTTGCCTTGGAAAGCAAACAAACCAGAGCCCCAAGAAGGGAGCCTGGGGAGGAGATGCCGTGCCGCAGAGCCGCACGCAAATGCTCCCTGTCACATTAGGCAGGATTAATGCTTCAGCTTCTCTGCACAGACTGAAAGGCTTTAACCCAAAGAATCAATTAAGTCTCTTCACAGACAAGTCTAATCTAACCCATGGAGGGAAAGGAGGGAGCCCTTCACCTCTCTCAATGGCAGCTGTAAATCCTTGCCTCCTTAAGAGCTTGGATGTGCAGAGCTCTGGCCAGCTGTGGGCTGACTCCATCCAGGTGGAAAGCACAGCCCACAAGAAGTGAACTCCAGCAGCTAAAGGGGGATTTAAGGTGAGGAAGAGCAAATGTGGCCACTGTCACCTTTACTAACTCTAGCTGTCAGTGTCCTCTTGTGGCATCACCCATCTGTCCAGGTCCAGACCCAACCACACTGGTGACACCTTGGTGACACCCTGGGCTCACCAGCATCATTTCACCCAACCCCAGCCATGTCCCTGCTGATGAAGGGAACCACTCTGCTGACTCCTGCTATTTGCAACATGGTGCTTAGATTTTTCCCTTCAAAGAGCACCAAACTCATCCTGCTCTCCCCCTCTCCTTGTGGAGGGGATGCTTTCCCCTCTCCCACAGATATCTTCACCTTTAATTATGGAGCTTAAGAAATAAAGCCAGCATGAGCATTGCTTCCCTCTTGTCCCAGGCTTTCCTGCTGGATCTGACTGAGCTGGGCTCCTTTCCCAGGGCTCTAGCTTAGGTGGGAGAAGAGCTGAGCTGAGTCATTGGGATCCCTTGCAAAGCTGGAGGGAACAGCCACCTCTCCCAGACTTGACTGGAGGGGCTGGCATCTTAATTCCTAGTAATTGAATGAGGTTTGCCTCTGCTTTATGTCCCGTGACACAGAGCCCTAATGACACTTGTAAAATGCAGTAGTTTTACACCAAAAAAGGCATTAATGCTCCAGCACTCCCTAGGAAGAGAAAGTGAAATGCTTAGATGTGAGGTGCTCTGGTTTTGGGTGGATTTCAGAGCTTTTCAGGCTCTTGACCCCTCAAAGTCTCAGCAGCTCCCATCTCAGAGTCACCACCTGAGTCCAGCAGTGAGGGAAAGTCCCTTCTTCTTGTCCAGGTGTGTTTTTAATCTCTAGCTCCCTCAGAAATCACCCAACTATGTCTACAAGACACAATACATAAATAATACTAAGAATTCAAATATGCCTTCTGCAGAATTCCAGTTGCTTCACATGTTGTGCCCATGATAACTCTGGCACACTCCCCATTCTCCTCCACTCTTTTCTTCACAGGAGACAAGTTCTCCTGCTAATGAATTCCTGGTTTTTAGTTACTAGAAGCTGCAGAGGAACTCCTCATGATTTGTGTCTGGCTCAGCTTGCCCTGCCACCACAGCTCCTGGCCCAGGGGAATCATGGAGCTCCACATGCTGCCACCCAGAAGGGCTCAGGAATTGAAGAGACCTTAGATATCAAGAGAGCTCAACTGAAAACTAGGAGAGGACTCTACCTCATTCACCTGCTCTTCTGTTTAGGCTTTTTCTTACTTTTTGGGGGGGGGTAGGGAGAAATAAATAGATTGGTAAAGGGGAACCTGGAGTACCTTAGCTTGGTGCTGCTCCCTTAAATCCCACGTGGAGATGATCCAAACATCAAGCAACCTCTGCTTTCTCCCTGTTCTTCAAGCAGAAGACATTCCAGCTGAGCTGCTCTTGTGGCTAGCAGGGAAGCACAAAGCAGCACAGATCTTCTGCAGATGTCTTCAAGGAGGAATGATGGGGATGTAATTCCCAAGGGAGAAATAAAGCATTATCCCTGGGCATCCCATTCCTGATACTTTATCCACGTGCTGGGGCATCTTCTGCCTCCAACCTAGCACCTCCCTGATCCCCAGGACTGCTAGGGAGCTTCTGCTAAATAAATCTGTCAGGCATGGAAAAAAAATGAGCTAAGGGGACTTAGGGGAAGAGGAACAAGCAATTGGATGTAATTAAACCCAATTAGTGGGGAGGCCAATTAAACACTGGCAGAGCCCAGCAGTGGAAGGAAGAGCAGGTTGGCAGGAGGAGGAGAGGTGATGGGATCAGAGGGTGGGTGGGTGGTAGTCCTCAAGCCCTCAGCCAAAGCCCAGCACCAAAGAGAGTAGCAGGTGGGCTGCTGATGGCATTAGGGATGGATGGTGGTCCCCAAGCCTCTGGTGATGCAGAGGAGCACAGCAAGGTGAAGGTGCTGCCATCTCACTCATCTCTCCTTGCTTCTTCTGGAAGCTTTCCCCAAGAAGGCTTTCACTGAATCATCTATCAATTCAATGTGTGATTTTGCCAGGCAAATTAAAAGCTGTCCTCTTGCTTAATTAATAGGGAAGCTTCATAGTTGACAAATGAGGGAGACTCTTGATGAGCTGATTTGTTAATTAATGGAAGCCTGGAGGCTTTTGTTTCATTCGATACTGGCAAAGCCTTTCATCTGAAGTATTGCTCCTCCTCCAGCATCCCTACTCTTGCTCCCACCCAAGCCTGGACCCCAAAAGAGCCCCAGCACTCCATGGAGTGCTCCCAGCACAGCCCTGGCTTCCCTGCATTGGGATTTATGGCAGTGGTTCAGCATCAGTGGATTTCTCCTTCTCCTTCCTTTGGGAGGATTTATATTCCCTGTCAAGGAGGAGCGTGAGATCTTTGCAGCTGAGTTGCTGGTTGCCCAACAAAGCCCAAACCTGGCTCCAGGAAGCTAAAAAGGACACAAAAGCTTCTGACCTAGTGCAGAGTGAAAATGCCATTTGATAGGAGAAGACCAAGCTCTCTGCCTGCTGAGTTAATGACTGAATTGGCTTTAATAAGCAAGTTCTGGGCTCATGTGCTGATGGCCAAAAGATCTGCTCCAAACCCAGGAGCCTTCAGGGCAAAGAAATCCTCCAAGCTCCTCCAGTTGGTCCTTTCCCCATCCACAGCCAGCCCCAGCAACCCCATCCCACTGCTTCCAGTACAAACCAGTAGGAAGGGGTTGAGGCTTGGATGGGCACCACTGACCTGCTCCTTGCCATGGGCAAGAGGGATCATGTTAGCTCTGGAGCTAGGAACCCCACATGGGCATGCTGGAATCAAAACCTGCCCAAAAGCAGGACCAGTAAGAGCAGTAAGAGCAGCATGGTGGGATGCACACCCTCACTGGCTTGTGTGGATAAAAAAAAAATCAACCCCACACCACATCTCTGGGGATAACTATCTCTTTGTTTCTACAGCAGAGCACTGCACATCTTGCTTCATGTGAAATTACCAGAGCTGGCACTCTGCACCATTTTCCCCCAAATTAGATTGAAGGAACAGGTCCCTCATTTATTTTTAGCTGTGGGTGCCTGCAGCTCCAGCCAGCACCTTGTCAAGTAAATATGGGAAAGCAGAGCACTGCCAGCAGGGAGGCAGCCAGAGACCCTGTGACCTTGGTTCATTCCTGGGATGTCTTTGCTTTCAAAAAGAAACCCAAACTTCACTCCAGGCTGCAGAAGTTTGCCAGGTTTCCAGCTTTCCCTGAAGGTTCTTCCACCATAGCAGGTCCACCTCAGGCAGAGAGCACATGGCTTGCTTGGACCCTGAAAGCAGCACTAAACAAAGGAAATCACATTGAAGAGCAAATGTCTCTTACAGTTTCCACAAATACTTGGCCAAAAAAACCCCAAATTACTGTTCAAGCTCACCCTGTTTGGGTACCTTTTGCACCAGGGCACTGATGGTTTGGATGCTGGAAATCTGCTGCTTGTTCCTAGTTGTTGCTGTGATCAACAAGGTCCTGGAGGTAAGCTGGAGCTCAAGCTGGCTAAAAGAGATATTGTCATTAATCACAGATGAACTGAGGTTGAAGGGACCTTGGGGATCACCTGGCCTGAGCCTCAGCTCAAAGCAGAGCCAGCTTCCCAGTACATGTGGTAGCTTAGGACCTTCTCCAGGTGAGCTCAGAGCATCTCCAAGGATGGAGCTCCCACTGCTGCTCCAGCTCTTATCCCAGGGGTGATAGCTCCTCACCAGAAAACTGCTGCCTCATCCCTTTGTTTATTCCACAAAAGAATCCTGTGTGTTTGGGGATAAAGTGCCATCAGGTTGGTCTCCCTCCCTCTCTATTTTCTAACACTCCAGCCTCAGATCAAGAAATTCATTCCAAATCATCTAACAAGCACTCAGCCTGTAATTTGGTTTTCATTGTGTTAATCCAATTCCTTCCCAACCTGATGCCTTTGGGACCCTCCCAAATTAGGCAGCTTATTCAAGACACTTCCTCAACATTACTTAGGCAGAAAATATTAGACTTGAAAATAAGAATAATAACAACTCCTAGCTCTTTCCTAAAGAGGGTTCAGAGACACCCCAAACATCTTCCCTTTCGTTTGCTTCTCTGCTTTCTCTCTTTCCTGCTGCTCCCTGGAGCTCATCCCCTGAGCAGCTCACTTCAGCCTTTAATAACCACTATAAAAGGAGGCTTGCCAAAAGCCTTCCTCTAATGTAGCTTTTATTGTCATCTCAAATAATGCTTATCAAGGGAACTGCATCAGCTGTAAAACACACACAAGACTTCAACCCAGGGCTTGCAAGGGCTTTGAATTCCTGCTAACAGCATGGTGACCCTCACTTTAGGTTTGGAAAGCTGAAGCAGGCTCCAGGAAACATGAAGAACCTATTCCAGGCTATTTTTAAGCTTAAAAACAAGAAATACCACAGCTTCTCCAACCACTCCAGAAGCCAAGAGCTGGCCAAAGTTAGGGTTTTGTCAGACAAATCAAAACTGCAGTGGGAAAGGGGCAGGAGAGGAGGAGGAGGCTAGGGCAGTTGGAAGCCATGCTTTGTACCCAGTAGAACCTCTGCCAGCTCCAGCTCTGCCAGTGTCCCTCTTGAACCCATCAAATCATTTTCCTCAGAAGCTCTGGAGCTAAATTCCATTTCTCCAGGCTTAGGTTCAGCCCCAGCTCTTTTCAACTCCCTGGAAGGAAGTTGGAGAGAGGTGGGAGTTGGTCTCTTCTCCCAAAGAACAAGTGATAGGATGAGAGAAAACAGCCTTAAGTTGCATCAGGGGAGGTTCAGGTTGGATATTAGGAACAATTCCCTCATGGAAAAGGTGGTCAAGCCTTGGCACAAGCTGCCCAGGGCAATGGTGCAGTTAACCATCCCTGGAAGTGTTCCAAAAATGTATAGACCTGCCACTTTGCAACATGGTTTAGTGACATGATGGTGCTGGGCTGACAGGGCTTGATCTTGGAGGTCTTTTCTAACCTGATGTTTTGGTGTATTGGGTCATAGGCTGGACTTGATGATCCTGGGGGTCTTTTCCAGTCTTGGTGATTCTGTGAATGACTCCATGATCCTGTTTTCTTACCAGACCTCAGGCCCACACCTCCAAGGCCCAGGCATCCATGACAAGTCCCAGGAGCCCTGAGGAAGTGTCTCCCTGGCAGGGAGAAGGTGCTAGGAACACTGTGCCAGCCATCCCTGTCCCTGCCACCAGCTTGGTTAGCCAGCAGCTGGCTTGCAGAGTGCTGCTCCTCTGTGGCTCAGCAATTACACATCTACCCAGCAAAGTCAGGGGCAAAGAATTGTTTGGTTGCTGCTCAGCCCTCTGGAATTCAAGGAGAAAATGCAATTTCCCTTGCTTCCTTTAGATCAGCAGGTTTTCTTCCCTGCTGTGCTTGTTCCCAAATCCCACACTCCTCCCATTCCACTGCCAAATAAGTACAAGGAGCTCCTGGTAGCATTACAACCAGCACACCCCTGGCTTTTGGGGGGGATCAGCCTGTCAGCTGCTTGCCAGCAAGGCTCAGCACCTGGGAAGGCTTGGATGAGCCCAATTCCAACTCCACTTCACATGGTGCCCATAGGGAAGTGGATTTGGGAAGCCTAACACCTTCAACCTTGGGGTTTAAATAGCACCTGGCCACAAAGCATACTTCAGACAGATAGAGATGTTGTGCTGGATGCAATTAATCCCAGTAACCCAGGAGCTGTTTGTGGGGTTTGCTTGGATCCTGCCAGAGCAGGCAAGCAGCCCCAGCAGCAGTTAGGTGCAGGGAAGCTGCATTCAAACACAGCAGAGATCAACCTGGCTGCTTTTAATGCCCACTGAGCAGCAAAGCACTGCAAGATAAATTACCCTGAGGCAATGAAGTGTTTCTCTGGAAGGAGGCAAGGAGCCCTCCCAAGGGCTGGCTCCTCAGCTAGGAGATGCTCAGCACTGGCAGGAAGCTGCTTCTGCAGAGCCTGAGGCACAGTGCTGCCCACAGTGGGAGGACACAGCTCCATGTTGCTTCCTGCAAAGGACAGCAAGGATTTATCAGCTCTCAATTCCTGCCTTGTCAACCTCCTCTCCTTTTCCTGAAGCAAAGAGAAGGGAAGGAGCTGGGAAAAGGGTTTGATTTCAAAGGTAGAAGAGGGAAAGTGCATGGGCAGCTCCTTTGCTGCAGAGAGCAGGATAAGATTCAGCTCTGCAGATAAGATTCATCATCCTCTGACTCCCCTGAGCCTTTGCAGGTGACAACATGCAACTCTCCCACCATGTCCATTTGGCCTTACACAGATAACCAGGGCTCAGACCTCAAGGCATAGAATCATAGAACCATTTAGGTTGGAAGAGACCTTTCAGATCATCAAGTCCAACTTACCCAGCACTGCCAGCTCACCACTAAACCATGGCCCTCAGCATCACATCTCCATGGCTTATCAACCCCTCCAGGGATGGTGACTCCACCACTGCCCTGGGCAGCCTGGGCCAGACCTTGACAACTCTTTCCATGAAGAAATTGTTCCTCATGTCCAACTTAAACCTTCCTTGGCATAAACTGAGGTTGTTTCCTCTTGTTCTATCACTTGTTAATTGGGAGAAGAGACCAACCCCCACCTGGCTCCAAGCTCCTTTCAGGGAGTTGGAGAGAGCCAGAAGGTCTCCTGTGTCTCCTCTTCTCCAGACTAACCAACCCCAGTTCCCTCAGCTGCTCCTCACAACACTTGTGCTCTAGACCCTTCACCAGCTTCATTGCCCTTCTCTGGCCACACTCCAGCACCTCAGTGTCCATCTTGGAGTGAGAGACCCAAAACTGAACCCAGGATGTGAGGTGTTTCCTCCCCAGTGCCCAATCCAGGAGGACAATCCCTGCCCTAGTCCTGCTGCCACACTAATGCTGACCCAAGCCAGGATACTCTTGGCCTTCTTGGCCAAAATCCAGATGGGACCACTGAGCACCAAGCCTTTTCAAACCCAAGGTCAGCTTCCTTGGTCAGCAAAAGGCAAACCTGGGTGCTTGGTGGGATCCAGCAAGGGCTGAGCACAGCAGGGACAGGAAAAAGCTTCCTCCAGACCCTGCTGACCCCAGAGCCCTTCAGCCCCTCTCTTGGCCCTGCTGGGGAGGCTAAAGCAAGAAGCTGTTCAGCAGCATCACAGCTTTTGCATATGACTTCTGTGAAGGAGATGCTGCTTTTCCTGCCCCTGCCTGAGTCCTTAGCCAGTCTCTAGATATGCTCAACAAAAGACAACAAAACCCAAAAAATCCCACACCAAAAACCCAACCTCAAACTCCATTCCAGATGGTCTGGAAGAAAACTCATCTCATTTGCCAAAAAAAGCTAGGATTTTGCTTTCTGAGCCCTGAATTTCAAGCTCTGAAAGGTCAGACCTCCCATAGAGACAAGTGCAGCATGCTCTGCTCTTTTCTCATGGCTGGATTCACCAGCTTTGCAATTCCAGCTGGTTACACAAACCCAAGGCTACTCTGTTCTTCTCAAATCCACTCCCCACTTCTGCTTTCTGCCTCTTTTCTGCCTCATGCTGTGTCCTAAGCAGGTTTCCATGCTTCCTGATATTGGGTCAGAGATGGATGAAGCTCTGTGCAGGAGGATGGACAGCCTGTGCCAGCACAGACTTTGACACTAAATCCTTCTTAAGCATCACTTTCATTGCATTTTTATCACTCAGCCAGAGGAGAAGGGAGGTAAAAGCAAGAGATTAACTCAGCACCTTACCCCAGAAGCCCTCCTTATCCCAGGAAGTCTTCACTGCCTCCTGGAATCAATGAAATGGCCTGGAGCTGGGGATCCCTGGTACTTCACAGGAGCAAAACCCAGAGAGGAGATCGTGGGAGGCAATTTCCTTTCTGTTATTGACATGCAAATCATCCCTGCAGTAGCTCAGAGGTTTAATATATTTCCAGATTGCTTGGTGTAGAGTCACATTAGTCAAGTGTATGTGGCAGTTAGTCCAAAAGGACTCCTAGAGAGTCAGCATTTCCACCTCAGCTTCAAGGACAGGCTGGAGATGAGTGTGCAGCCACCTGCCTTCCCCCTCTGCCAGCTCCTCTCTGGGGCAGGACTCCAGCAGACTTTGGGCACTGTGAGTAAATGGCCAAGAAGTCCCTAATGAGGCTTGGTGGTAGAACAGCTTGAGGTCCCCAAGAAATGTCCTTTTCATCCTTGGCATCATGTATGATTGCAGCTTTCTACAGCCCTCACAGTCTGAAAATCCCTTGTGGTCTGCTGTGGCCCCTGGTGCCATAACTGTGCCCACAGCAGAGGGAGCATTAAACTCATTGCCCACGGGAAAGTGTGGGCAGTGATACCCATGTTCCTAGAATCCTTGGATGGGTAGGATGAGCTCATTAGCCTTCTGGCAGTCATCCTAGAGAAGGACAACTCTGATTCCAAACCTGGGCAGATGGAGCTCATTTAGCCCTGTAAGGCCTTCCAGCTAAGAGGTTAAACCTCCATCCTAAGGACTTTGCTGCCAGCGTCTGAGCTTGCTAGGCCCTGGCAGATGAACCTTAGGACTAAAGGGTGGGTCCAGCTCTGCGCATGCTGTGTCTCACCCAAAAAAAAATCCCTTGAGCAGGCTCGAGGGTGCTATCTGCTATCCTCTTTTTATCAGCGTGCTTGGAAAAGGCACTGAGGAGGAGTGTGGATGGAGCCCTCCCTGGAGCTTCGTTTGCAAAGCCTAGCCATACACATACAGCCCTCACATTCTGTGCAGCTGATGTTTCTTACTCCAAAGGCAGGCCAGATGCCACAAGAAACAATCTCCTCTCCCACAGAACATGTTGGTCTCTTGCATGATATTTCAGGTCTTGTTTGTACTTCTCTGTATTCACACCAAGAGCTCTAAATGGTTCTCTTAGCCCTGAACCCCCTCACTCTGCAGCTAGAAGTAATCACCACAGTGCAATCTAGCTCTTGCTCTTTGCTTACCCTTCTGTTTTCTCTTTAATTAAAACCCCCTTTTGGTCTGGCACTTGGATCCAGGATGTGGTTTCCATTTGCCTTGCAACCAGTGCAGCTGAGAATGTCAAAACCATTTTTCACAACCACCTTGCTTTGACCTGGGTGACAGCTTTACCACCACCAGGCATTTGATCTCTTCCTTGCCCATCTGTTCCCTGATTTAAGCCCCACACTTCCATATGCACTTCTGTCACTGCATCCAGTAGCTTCTCCCAGCAACACGATCCTCCTGCAGACAAGGAGCCTTCCCCAGGTGATGCTCCTCAAGCAGATCACTGCCTTCCACTAACCCAACAACTCAAGGGCAACCAGGCACCAGCAAGCCCCAGTGACATTGCCCAAGAGGAGAGGAAATAAGAATCATAGAACAGTTACAGCTAGAAGAGACCTTCGAGATCATGAGTCCAGCCTTTGTCCTAGCCATTTGCTAAATGATGCCCCCCAATGCAACATCTACCTGTCTCTGAAACACCTCCAGGGATGGGGACTCAAGCCCCTCCCTGGGCAGCCTGTTCCAATGGCTGACAACCCTTGCAGCAAAGAAATTCCTCCTAATGTCTAGCCTGAACCTCCCCTGGGGCAATTTCCATCCATTTCCCCTTGTCCTATCACTCTCCACCAGGGAGAACAGACCAATCCCTGCCTCTCTCCAACCTCCCTTCAGGTAGTTATAGAGAGCCAGGAGGTGTCCCCTCAACCTTCTCTTTTCCAGGCTAAACAGGCCCAGATCCCTCAGTCTTTCCTCCTCAGGCTTATGTTCTAAGCCCTTTAGCAGCTTGGTAGCCTCTGTCCTCTCTCCAGCACCTCCATGTCCCTCTTGGAGTGAGGGGCCCAAAACTGGATGCAGTACTTTTTTGTGATGACTGCCTCTAAAGGCAGAAGGTATAAAGGTCCAGGAGACAAGACTGCAGTAGCCTGGGAGGTTTCTGTGGAGCAGCAAAATGAGTCAGTGCCATCTACTGTCTGCTTCCTTCATCAGATCCAGCCTCAAATGCTAATAACAAGCCTCTTGTCCCGTGATGGTTGGACTCGATGATCTCAGAGGTCTTTTCCACCCACAATGATTTGATGACACAACTGTAATGTTTCCAGCATCCCTCTGCATCACACCCAGTGGCACCATTTCCAACACAAATTTTCCCTTGAGGTTAAGGGTGTGGATCAGAGCCTTTTGACACAACCATGGCTCCAGACACATCCTTGTCCACCCATGCTGAGAGCTGCCAGCAAGCCAGCCCAAGGCTGTAGCTCCAGTGTTTCCCAGCCTTCCTCTTTTCTACCACCTACATTGGGATCTCCCTTTGCTATCCCTGATAAAAATCATCAATAATTCTGATGTACAAGGTACTGACAACAGGAACCCTTGAGCTGGCCCAGATCTAGGTGAGGAAGAGCTGTAGAAACACCAGGTATCTGCTGGCATCCCTGAGGGAGAGCCTGGCATCCTCAGCTTCTAGCCCAGCAGCTCCAAGGATATACAGCTCCAAGGCTGCTGAGAGGAGATGCCAGACAGTCCTGGCTGTCAGCGTTGTTCTCCTCTGTTGGATCAGCTATAATTGGTGAACAGATTCTAAATGTGCTTCTTGCTGTTTCAAAAAGGAAAATACATCATCACTCTATAATTACTCCCTAATTAGGCTTGGGTGCACTGAGGAAAACACAGATTCCTGTCGAAGCATCCTCTTGAAGGGCAGAGAGATTTGCTCATCCTTCAAATGCTAATTATCCTCCCAAGTCCTCTTTCAGCATTAAGGGGCTCTGGCAGGCTCCAAATGGCTGGAGGACACAGCAATTTCGTGCTGCAGGAATCGCCTTGGGCTCCCCTACTGCTGAGTGGTCTCAGAGCTGAGGTGCTGTCAGTCTCTTTTTAGGGACATTGGTTGAATTGAGTTCATCAAGCTGCTTTTGTCAATCCTGGTAAAATTAATAAACATCTGAGAAAGCAGTTAGTGCCCTTAGGATATGAGTAAACAGCCTTAAGTTGTATCAGGGGAGGCTTAGGTTGGATATTAGGAGCTATTTCTTCCCCCAAAAGAAATTGGCTGCCCAGGGCAGTGTTGGAGTCACCATCCCTGGAGGGGTTGAAAAGCCATGGAGATGTGGTGCTGAGGGACATGGTTTAGTGGTGACCTGGCAGTGTTGGGTAATGATTGGACCTGATCATCTTAAAAGTCTCTTCTAACCAAAACGATTCTATTCTATGCTTCTCTTTTCACTGACAATGTGCAAGAACAGGAAGATTGTCTCTGGAAAGCTCCAAACAGCATTTGCAGAGGAAGCAGAACGGTGTAGGAGCAGCACAAAGCTAACCTGGATCAGGATGCTGTGCAGAAACAGCATCCATACCATGGGACGTGCTCCATACTGTGTGTTCCTTGATCATTTGGGCACCAAGGCAGCTCATCCTCACCACTGGAAGCTCATCAGGCAAAAAGATCATGAAACCAACAGTTCTTCTGAAAGGTTTGGTTTCAAGACACTGTTCAGGAAAGAGACCCTTGGGGAAACACAACGCTGTGAGGAACAGAATCAGAGGAGAGAACACTGCATTTGCACTCAAAACATCAGCAGAGATCTCAGAGCTGGCTCCCCTCTGAGGCTTCCCAATGGGCAGAGACAGACACAGGGGAAGGCATTAGGCCATATTTTGGGCCTGACTTCCTCTTCCTCACTACCTTTCTTGAACTTCATGTTTAAGAACACTTGTTCATTTTACTTAAATAATTTCAATTCACTCCTTTTTTAACTTCTTGCCAATAAACCCAATCCACTACCACAAGCAGATTTCCTTCACCCCAGAGAGCAATATAACAATAAGCAACAAGGGAAAAACAGATGCTGGTAAAACCCTCCCCTGTAAAACCCTACAGCAAGAGGAGCCATCACAGCTGGAGAACACTGTTAAAGCCCATGCTGCACAGAGCACAACATGCAGACAAACAACCCAGGTCCATCTTCTTTAGCATTCCTCTGAGCATGCCATGTAGGAGAGCTCCAAACCCTCCCAGTGCAAGAGCTGTATGCTCCTCTTTGCTTTGTCACTATTGTCAGCTGCAAAGAGTTTAAATTGCCACAATTGATTTCAGACAAACATGGTTATTTTCCCCTGCTAGTGACAATTTGCTGTGTAAGCATCTGGTAGAAAACTCTATCATCTTGCTAGGTACTGAATCAAGAAACAGCCTAGGTGAGAATGGATCTTCAAAGGTCATGTAGTCCAACTCCCCTGCAGTCAGCAGGGGCATCTCCAACTAGAGCAGGTTGCTCAGAGCCCCAGACAACCTGATCTGGAATAGTTCCAGGGATGGGGCATCTAGTATCTCTCTGGGTAACCTGGGTCAGGGTCTTACCACCCTTAGTGTAAAAAAAGTCATCCTTACATCTAGTCTAAGCCTCCCCTCTTTTAGTTTAAAGCCATCCCCCCTTGTCCTGTCACTACATGTCCTGCTAAATAGTTTGTCCCCATCTTTCCTATAAGCACCTTTAAGTACTGAAAGGCTGCAAGCTGAGGGAATTCCCTGCAATTCCCCCAAACAGTCTCTTCTCCTTCAGCCTGTATCAGATTTCTCCCATTCCTGCTCTTCAGAAAAAGAAAGGGAGAGGCAGAGCCCTGCTTTGGAGCACCAAGGTTAAGCTGCTTACCAACACACTCTGCCACCTTAAAGCCAAACCAAAAGAGTATTTTCCCCAAAAGGCTACAGACAGGTGTCAAGAACACCTCTATCAAACAGAACAGGTTGTTTCACCACGCGAACAAACAAGCGGCGAGCACTGAGGGTGGTTCGCTGTGCTCCCCACACCCCTTCACCCTGCTGCTTGAAGCTCCTGGTCATCCCCAGCCTCTCCTCAGAGGAGGCTACATCGCCAGGTGACTGCCATGGACTAGCCTTTCACCCTCAGAGCGGCTGAGCCTTCCTGGAGTCGAGCCGAGCCGAGCCGAGCCGAGCCGAGCCGAGCCAAGCCAAGCCGAGCCGAGCCGAGCCGAGCGCTGCCCAGGACCCCATGCCCCTCAGCCGCTGCCGTCGCATAGCAACCAGTGTGGGGATAGCAACAACATCCCGCCCGTAAATAGCGTGTGAGCCTGCCCCCTCTCCTCCACTTTCCCTTATCATTGGCTGCTGCTCGTATGATTGACGTCAACCCTCACCAGTTGTCACCCTCCACGAGCCTCTCTCGCTCAGGGAGCGGGGCGCTACCCGGAAGACGCCACAGGAAGCCGAGGGCAGAGAGGAAGGAGCGGAGCATAAGGGAGAGGGACTCGAAGAGAGCGCCAATAGGAAAGGAGAAGAGGGAGGCCCAGCCAATGGCAGGGCGTGTGCTCTCAGAGGGCGAGGCTACCTTAACCGAGAGCTGGCGGCGCCGGGAGGCGGCAAAGGTAATGGAGGGAGCGGGGACGGAAGGAGGAAGCTGAGGAGGACCTGGTGGTGCTGTGGTGGGGTTATGGGGGTCCTGGCCTGAGGGGAGACTGCGGGGGCTGAGGGGGCCTGGGCCGGGGTGGGCCCTGGTGGCGAGGAGGGTGCCCGAGGTTGTGAGGACAGGGCCCAGGTGGACCCCTGTGGCAAATAAAGGCGCCTTGCTAAGGTCGAAGTGCTCTGGGACATGGGGAAGTACCAGGGGGTTCGGATAGGGAGGAGCTGGGGTGAGGGAGGACAGGCTGGGGGAAGGAGACATGGGGAGAGAACGGTGCTGGAGGAGAAGTGGTCGCTGAAGAGGATACAGAGCTAGGGGATACAGAGCAAGGGGAAGTGGGGGGGTCTGGATAGAGGTTTTTAGCCTGAGAGGACACTCAGATGCCTCTGGCCTCGGGGGCTGCATCACCCTCGGTGTAAAACATTTCTTCTATCTAGTCTAAATCTCCCTTCTTTTGGTTTAAAACCATTTCTCCTTGTCCTGTTGCTACAGGCCCTACTAAATAGTTTATCCCTAAGGATGGGGCTAGGAGCTGTGGGGAGGGAGGGAAGGAGGAGATGGATAGCTGTGCCATATGGCATGGTTCAGAGCTCCTTCAGCCCTGCAGAGAGCCCAGTGCCCACACTGCTCATGGGCATCAGTGTCTCCTCAAGCCGCTGCTGTTAATGCAGAGGAGATCCCATCAGGATCTGTGTTACCTATCTCTGCACACACCCTGCCATGCTGTGCTTAAGAGGTGGCAGGGGAAAGTGGGTGCTTGTGGTGACCCTTGACAGCTGTGACAGAAACCTAGAGCATCATGTCTCCAGCCCTGTGGCAGGGACCTCTGGCAAAAGCTGTTTGTGTTCCCAGGTGGAAGCAGTGGGAAAGGAGATGTTTCTTGTCTCTGCACTGGAAGCAGGATGAATCTCGTGTCTATGGCGACAGATCCTGAGTTGAAATGGATAACCCTGTGGGTCCGTGTCAGGTGGGCAGCACTGCTGGTGCTCCTCCTGGGCTGCCTTGTGATGCTGCTGCTCCCACTGGCTGCTGTGGAAGACCAGTGCCATGCAGTGCTCAAAGGGCTCTCCTTCCTGAGAAGTAAGCTTGGCACAGGCTCCTCAGGGGTCACCAGATATACAGGACAAACAACTGGGCTGAGTGTCACCTCCAATGGGCTGGAGCTGCTGGTGCTGAAAGGCAAAGCCTCCCCAGGTAAGAGTATCCCTGGGTGGGTGCAGGGGAGCAGCTGAGTTGCTATGTAGTAACAACCTGCATCTGGAGATCCAGGTTGATGATGGAGGTTCATCATTACCTTTACATGATGATCTCCTGCACCTCATAATGGTAATGAACTCTCACTGCCCAGCTACAGCTTAACATGAGCAGTAAATGACCCAAAGATGAGAGCTGCCAGCACTAGCAGCCGGACTGCATTCCATTGCCATGTGCTGGTGCTGCTTTGCCTCAGAAGGCTTCTCCTCATGCTTCTGGTACTAGTAAGTTCCAGAGGGACTTAAGGCGTGGTATTTGAATACACAGTAATCTAGGAAACAGCACATCAATTCCAAAATCCTGGCTGTCACAGAAGAGCCTTTCTGGCATCGACAAGCTGCGGTCGTTGCCTCTTATCAACCAGGACATTAAGGTGGAAAACATGGAAAGGAGTCATTACAATTCCAGCACTTTTTGTTCATGTGGAAGCTGTTACTGCTGGGAAAGGTGTTTTGATAGTTCAGTGAAAAACCAGGAAGTGCTGTTAGCAACTGTGGGCTGGTCTGTAGCAAGAGAACTGATGTTATTGCCACAAATGTGGCCAGAGAAGGGCAATGAAACTGCTGAAGGGTCTAGAGCAAGTGTTGAGGAGCAGCTGAGGGAACTGGGGCTGGTTAGTCTAGAGAAAAGCAGGCAGTGGTCGAGTCACCATCCCTGGAAGGGTTTAAAAGATGTGTAAATGTGCTGAAGGACATGCTCTAGTGATGGACATGGCAGTGTTAGTTTAACAGTTGGACTTGATGATCTTGGAGGTCTTTTTCGATCCTAAATGATTCTGTTCTTCTATGAGAATGTATTTAGGACCCTGTGTCCTCCCACACAAAGCAGCGTGGTGGCCCAACTGAGTTTTACCAGGATGGCAACATGCCTGTGGCCAGCTTGAGCCAAGCTGCTCCCAGCTCCTGCCTCTCCACACTTCCTGCCAGGAACAACTCTGCTGCCTGCAAACGTGGCACAAGCCTCTGTGCCTGTGGCCTGGCAGAGGCTGGAATACAAGTTCTCTGCTACAGTTACAGAATCACAGAATCATTAAAGTTGCAAGAGAACTCTAAGATCATGAAGTACAACCATCAACCTATCTCTAACATGCCACTAAACAATGTCCCTAAGTAGAACATCTACATATTTCTTAAACCCCTCCAGGAACAGTGACTTCACCTCCACCACCTCCCTGGACAGCCTGAGCCAATGCTTATCTACCCTTTCAGTGAAGAAATTCCTTCTGACATCCAATCTAAACCTCCCCTGGTGCAACTTGAGGCAATTTCCTCTTATCCTCTCACTGTTAACCCTGGAGAAGACCTACCCCCATGTCCCTCCCAACCTCCTTGCAGGGAGTTGTAGAGTGAGAAAGTCTTCCCCTGAGCCTCCTCTTCTCCAGGCTAACCAACCACAGTTCCCTCAGTCATAAGACTTACTCTCTAGACCCTCACTAGCCTCACTGCCCTTCTACAGATTCTTACAGATAGAAAAATTAAATAAAGCCAGAGAACTCTAGATGTTTTCCATGAAGCTCACTACCTTGTTATCTGTTACCACTGCCTTGCAGAAGTGAAGCTAGAAGCCAAAGCAGCTCTGAACCAAGCCCTGGAAATGAAGCGGCAAGGCAAGCGGGAGAAAGCCCACAAGCTCTTTCTGTATGCCCTCAAGATAGACCCTGATTATGTGGATGCCCTGAATGAATTTGGCATCTTTTCTGAAGAGGAAAAAGACATTCTTCAAGCAGACTATTTGTACTCCAAAGCACTAACCATTTCCCCCTGCAATGAGAAAGCTTTGATCAACCGAGACCGGACACTGCCTTTAGTTGAAGAGATAGATCAGAGGTATTTTAGCATCATCGACAGCAAGGTGAAGAAAGTGATGGCAATCCCCAAAGGCAACTCGGCTCTGCGGCGGGTGATGGAGGAGTCCTACTACCACCACATCTACCACACTGTTGCCATTGAAGGGAACACTCTGACCCTGTCAGAAATACGTCACATCATTGAGACCAGGTATGCTGTTCCTGGCAAAAGCTTAGTGGAGCAGAACGAGGTGATCGGCATGCACGCAGCTTTGAAGTACGTCAACACCACCTTGGTGTCACGCATCGGCTCTGTCACCACCAGTGACATCCTGGAGATCCACCGGAGAGTGCTGGGCTATGCTGACCCAGTGGAGGCAGGGCGCTTCAGGACTACTCAGGTGTTTGTAGGCCATCACATCCCACCACATCCCCAAGATGTGGAGAAACAGATGGAGGAGTTTGTGCAGTGGATTAACTCAGAAGACGCCATGAGCTTGCACCCTGTGGAGTTTGCTGCGTTGGCTCACTACAAGTTGGTTTACATCCATCCTTTTGTAGATGGCAATGGAAGGACCTCCCGCCTCTTGATGAACCTCATCCTGATGCAGGCTGGCTACCCACCCATCACGATCCGCAAAGAGCAGCGGGCCGAGTACTATCATGTCTTGGAAGTAGCCAACGAGGGCGACGTGAGGCCTTTCATACGCTTTATCGCCAAGTGTACCGAGACAACTCTGGACATGTTGCTCATTGCCACCACGGAGTACTCTGTGGGCTTACCTGAAGCAGATGGCAGCACTGCTGGATGCAAACAAACTATCCCAGTCAAGACTTGAGGGTCTTGGACATGATGGACATTCAGGAGATGCAAAGAAACTATCCCCATCAAGACTTGAGGCTTGTGGACATTCAGGAGCCAGCCAAGGTGTGGGAAAACAGAATTCCAAGCCACTCAGTATTCCTGCTGGGAAAAGAAACTTGAGAGGAGGTGTCACTTTAGCATTTCATTTATTTAAAGGGTCTTACATTTGATTAATTTAATGTAATTTATTTATGTATGTTATGCCAAGCTGAAATGCAAACTGTTGCTGTTGCCTGTGCACTAGGACTTGCTTGTGCTACTGGCCAGAGGTGGGGAAGAGGTGTTGGAGGAGCTCAAGAAGCTGAAGTAGAACTTAAATTTCTCCTTAAAAAGTAAGCTTTGAGAAACTGCTTCAATCACCACCCTTCACCTACTCAGTCAAGTGTCTTGTCTTTCTTACCTAATCAAGGAGCTGCGAGGCAAGACAAAGTCTTAACTGAGTTGTTTTTGTGTTACCTCTTCCCTGTTGTTCAAGAGAACCCCAAAATACAACCCCTGCAGTAGCAGCACCCCTAGCCATGCTCAACAGACTGTCCTGGCAGTCATTCAAGTTTGGCAGTACCAATCAGGACAGAGGCCAAGCACCAGCTCAAAGGCATCTCTCCCCTCCTGCTTCTGCTTTCAGGAGCACCTTGATGTTTACTTTCAGTTGCCTTTCCTAGGGTGTGCTTTTGTGCACAAACCAGGAAGTATTGGCTTTAAGATTACAGATGATGTGACTGGAACAAGAGAAGAAGTGCTCGCTGCCTTCTTTCACTGAACTGCAAGGTGCTTCTGCTGCACTACAGACAGAAGGAGGACCTGGTGCTCTGAGGCCTTGCCATGAACCCACCTCATCAAGCAGAATCCCTGGGATCTGCTCTGTCCTGCAGCTGTCCTCACACATTTCAGTTGAGGGCTGAAAGAGAGCTTGCTTCTGCCAAGGTTGTTATCCACACTTGAGAGACAACCTTTAGCAGTTGTGCCAGTTTGATAAGAGTATGTACACCAAGTTTGCCAAAAACTAGTTTCTTCAATCTACCCAAAAGAACTTTTCACAATTAGTGACTAGGTGACATTATTACTGCAATAAATGTGTCAGGAATCACATGATGCCTCTTTGTGCTACAGTAGCAGTTAGTGGAATAGCTGGAAGCTGCTGTGCAATTCCAAGCAGCACCCTTCATCTTTGCTTCTAAGATAAGAGCACCTGCAGCCTAACACAGAACAGCTCCCTACACTCCTGCCTGCAGTTGTGTAACAGCAGAACTGATCCCAACACCTCTAAGCTCACAAAACTTCAATTCCATCCAGTGTAGTGCTGCTAAGCTTAAACCCTTGAAGCTGTTAGGCCTGTCCCAGGCTACTGTTTTGTTTCTTCCCTTCTATCTCTCTTCCCTGCAAGGTAATTGGGACACACATTACAGGACAAGACTGGAGTTACCTGTATCCCACAGCACCACTCCATGTGTATGTACTGATCACTGCTGACAGGGAAAGCAAACTCTGAGGAAGGCTGTTCTGTCCTCACAAAGTGTGCTGCTTCTTGTAGTGCGAGGTGAGTCTAAATAAAACCTGCACTTTAGAGCTCTGGGGAAAAACAAAGTGTTATTTTGGTAACAGATTAATAAAGTATTTTAATATTAAAGTCTTCGTTTGGAATAGGCTGTTCTCAAAACTCTTTTCTGCTGTGGTGAAGTGGTCACAGCTCTGTGGAGTAACAAATTACCCAGCACACATCCTGCTACTTCAGCCATATACAACTGCACTCCAGCTGGGGCAGGATGGAGGCTCCAGAGTGGCCAATTCCAAGCCCAGGAGGCAAAGGAAACCAAATTCATCCCTCGTGCTGTGCACAGGAGCTCATCAGCCTTTGCATTCCTACCCCACACCTCAAAGCCTTACATTAAAAGTGTTACTCAGATGTTTCTAAGCTGGAGCTAGAAGCAGCTGAATCACCAAAACTGCTGCTGTTAGGTGGTTCAAAGCTGTGAAGCAGACTCCAAGTAAAGCCAAGTCAAAGCAGCACAGAACATCAGCACTGAAAATAGTGTTTATTTGCAGCAGTGCTAGTGTTGTACAAGTGAACTTGGTACCAGGGTTCCCTGCCCCTCCCCTCCTTCAGCCCCAACATGTGCTGCTGTCAGTTAACAGCAGTTGGAGTTGACAAGCAGCAGTATCACCCAAGATCATTTACCAGAGTACTGTAAAGTCTGAAGTGGTTCCAGGATATTCATACTAGATGGAATGAGCTACTTAAAAAGTACATAAGTGACTATCTCAGTGCACCTGAGAGGAGAGGTACATCCTATTACCCAGCTGCCATAGGAAAAGTGCAATTCCAACACCCACATTTAAACAAAAGCAACAGTATTTATAGAAAACCTTTGAGAACTTGAGTTTAATAAACCAAGAAACATCAGCTTGCACTTCACATTTGTACAAAACCATAGAGAAACCACCTGCAAAAAGACATAGGAGCTAGCTAGCAAAAAAAAAACAAAAAAAACAAAACAACCCCAAAATATGGTCCTCAGCAACAGCATGTACAGGAAACAAATCACCAGAGAGGAGTATTAGAACACTAACAAATTAGAATTTGAATGTCTTTTACAAATACACAATATAAAAACCCAGGTCAACTTGGAACAGAACATCAACTGAATACATATATATGTATATTAGGGTATATACATATACACACATATGTATAGAAACTCTCCCAATACTAAAATAGGCCATTGTGGTGAAGTTACTAGGATCTGTCATTTCACTCTTAGTGGAAGGAGATGGATGTCCCTGCGTGGGGAAAGGGGTGGTGTGGTTGGGTGTCAGATGGGTTCCTTGTCAGAGACAGAGAGAAAGACTGCAATCACAATCTGAACTGACCAGTGGAGCTTGACAAGGTACTCACGAGGCCTTCACAGTTGCATCTCAGTCATTAATGAAAGAGAAAGATTTGTAAAGTATTCCTAAAGCTTGATGCAGCATCCAACCTGTACAGGAAATATTTCCCCCCTCCTTACCCTCAATATGAGGAATCATAACATGCCATTTTACCAGAGCACAGTAGAATGCTTTGCTCTTAGAGGAAAAAAGACAACAAAACTAAAACCAAACTAGATTTGTACCACCCTACACAGATGTCAATGAATGCAGCAGTCCAGAGCAGTATTTACACCTGACTGTGACTGACCTCCTCTCCTCGCTAGCGGTAAGGACACAACATGGCTTCCATAAAGGCATTTCACATTTGACCAGACCTGCTGATTGCAGCCTTCTTTCTTTGTTTTGCTCACTTTTTCAGTAGCATCTTGGCAAAATCAGCATTGGACATCTTTTTCGGCTCCTCAGGGGGTTTGGATGAAGTTGCTGGTGAGTTCTGGACCATCCCATTCTCTGCCTTAGCCATAGGAGCACTCTGGCGCTGTAATGCCCGAGGCATCATGGAAAGCTGTGTCCTGCCCTTCCCTCGCCTGCAGAGCAAAAAGGGACAGTTAAAAATAGCTCAGTGCTCTCTCAACATCCTGTGTGAGCTTAGGGAAACAAAAAAGGACTTGGTCCATGATGAGGTATGCTCATTTAAATGTTATTCCTGCCATTTGTTTCAGTAGTAACTTAGAGGGTGTCCTTTCAAAGAGTCTATACCTAGCTCCTGGCAGAAAACTGCCCAAGAAGCCCCAGAAATCAAAGCTCTGTATTTATCTATTAGGCACATACAAGCCAATGCCAGTGCAATGCTAAGCAGCAGCAGTGCTCTGAAAGAGCAGAGAGAAACCTTAATGCTCACTGTGAACAATGAAAGAGAGGAGAGGTAAGTTATTAATGCTCAGGTGCTAACATCAGATCAGCGCTGTAGGACTAGGGCAGGGATTGTTCTCCTGGACTGGGCACTGGGAAGGTCATACCTTGAAGCCTGGATTCAGTTTTGGGCCCTTCACTGCAAGAAGGGCATTGAGGTGCTGGAGTGTGTCCAGAGAAGAGCAGCAAAGGTGGTGAGGGGTCTAGAGCACAAACATTGTGAGGAGCAGCTGAGGGAACTGGGGTTGGTTAGGCTGGAGAAAAGGCGGCTCAGGGGAGACCTTCTCACTGTCTACAACTCCCTGAAAGGAGGTTGGAGCCAGGTGGGGGTTGGTCTCTTCTCCCAGGTAAGCAGTAATAACACAAGAAGAAAGAGCCTCAAGTTGTACCAGGGGAGGTTTAGGTTGGACATCAGGAACAATTTCTTCCCTGAAAGGGTTGTCAAGCCCTGGCCCAGGCTGCCCAGGGCAGTGACGGAGTCACCATCCCTGGAGGGGTTTAAAAGATGTGTAGATGTGGTGCTGAGGGACATGGTTTAGTGGTGACCTGGCAGTGCTGGTTAACAGTTGAAGTTTACCACCTTAAAGGCCTCTTCCAACCTAAACAATTCTATGTCCAACACCTGATACTCTCAGTCACTACAAACCTGTTTCTACTAGTAAAAGAAGAAAAAAAATCTGCTTTTTCTCCTCAATCCAGCAAGCTCTTTTCTTTTTTAGGTTGAGCGCCTTTCAGACATTCTCTCATACTTTAGATGAGATTCCTACATTTTAATATGTCAAGAAACCCAGTGTTTTCTGTTTGGCAGTGCCAGTGTCCCTCCCTCCCACTTACGCTCCGTAAAGCTGCCGTGGCACCGCGAACTGCGAGGCTCTGCCTGCCTCCGGCTTGTCTGGCAGCTTGCGGAGAGGTGGGTTACTGATGGCCACCTTGATGACATGTTCCTTGACTGTCAGCCCATCCATCTTCAGCACAGCCTGGGAGGCCTGAGCTTCATTTTCATATTCCACATAGGCCAGGCCCTAAAGAAAGAAAAGAGGTTAACCTACATTAGTTTTAGTGCTTCTTTCTCTGCTTGACAGCTTTGGGGAATAGTCTGGCAAAAACCAGACCTCAACGTGGCTAAGAGTCCCAGTATTGTTTAGCTAAAAGAATTCTTCTCTACAACAACTTTGGGGCTGGAACACATCTCCTATGAGGACAGGCTGAGGGAGCTGGGATTGTTCAGCCTGGAAAAGAGAAGGCTTTGGGGGGACCTACTAGTGACTTTCCAGTACCTAAAGAGAACTTACAAGAAGGCTGCAGAGGACCTGTTTGCAAAGGCCTGCAGTGAAAGGACGAGGGAAAATGGTTTTAAACTGAAGAAGAGTAGATTTAGACTGAACATTAGGAAAAAGTTCCTCATCATGAGGGTGGTGGAACACTGGAACAGGTTGCCCAGGGAGGTGGTTGAGGCCCCATCCCTGGAGGCATTCAAGGTGAGGCTTGCCAGGGCTCTGGGCAACCTGATCTAGTTGGGGATGTCCCTGCCCACTGCAGGGGGGTTGGACTAGATGACCTCCACAGGTCCCTTCCAACCCAAACCATTCTAGGATTCTATGATTCTATTCTATGACAACTCTACAATTTGTATTTCTTGACCCTCATTCATGAGGCCTTAAATCTGTGGAAGAGGTATTGAAGAGGAAATCCAAGATCCCAGTAAATATAATGAAGTACTGCAGCAGTGGCAAGGCTTCACTTCTAAATGTGTGTGATACATATATCCAGGCTGAGTCTGGTATCGGATTTGGAGTCACAGCAGAAGATAAATCAATCTATAGAGTCAGAAGAGGAAGATTCACACAAGCTCCTGTGATTCTTCACTAAGCTACTACTTGTACCTAGGGAACCAAGCACATAACACTGAGCCACTGCAGACACCTTGGTTTCAAGAGCAGTAAATCCCATTTTAAGCAGCTCCAACAGGACTGACAGGCACCATCTCTCTAAGGAGACTGACACTGCTGCCCTGAGAACAAGGGCTGGGGACAATGGCATTCTTTGCAGGAAATGGATCTGTGTTGACTTCATGTGGTAACCAGCTGCTGGCTACTGCTGGTGTGCCTCTGGTAATGAGGTCTTATTTCCAGCAAGTGGACAAAAGGGTGCCCTTGTTATTCTTCTAAATGACATTCAAACCTCTATGCTGTATTTCACATGAAACTGGATAATTCAAAATACATCAGGTTTGGTGGACTTGGCAGTGCTGGTTAACAGCTGGACTCAGTGATCTTAAAAGTCTTTTCCAACCTAAACGATTTTATATAACATTCAAAATACATTTATTTGTGGTTTAGACAGAATCCCAGCTCAAAGTAAGCTCAGAAGGTGGATAGCAAGACTCAGGGTACACAAGAGCATTGGTTACAAGGTATGTTACTGCACTGGAGATGTTGCCAAGAGCTAGAAAATTCATCTTAAGAATACAGGACAGCACCTGTCAGAATGCAGACATGGCCCAGGTGTCAAGTAGATTTCTGGCAGAACAGCAGCTGGTTTAGAGTCTCCTATTTAAGAAGGAGCTCTTTATTCCCAGATGGAAATAATGAGCCCTGTCAGAGAAAGGTGGCTCATTTCTCACTGGCAAATCTATGACTGCAGCAGGTGTTATGAACAATAGCCTCAAGGAACTGAAGAACAGGAGGAGAGGATTCAGTTATACCAGGTGAACTCTATCTACTAAGTTACTTTAGAAACAAACATTCTTCACAGGCTTTCTGATGCCTGTATTTACTATAATCCAAGTGCTGTAAAGCTTCCTCCTCTCCATCCCATTTATATAACAATTTTTTCTGTCCAATTTAAAAAGTACTTTGGAAAGATTCCTCTTCCTCTCCCTACTGCTGACTTGTTGGCACAAAGGCACACTGGGCTGTATAAATCCAAGCTTTAATGCAAAGCCAGGTTGACACTTGATAAACCCTGCTTTTTGTATCCAAACCCTCAGAAAGAGCTTCTTTTGGAAGGATTCCTTCAAACTGAGGCTGTCTAAAGGATGCCTACCTTGGGTTTCCCAGCTCGGTTGGTGACGAGCCGAATGTCTTTCACATTCCCATGTGCTTTACACATAGCTTCCAGCTCTTCCTTAGTGCAGGAAAATGGCAAACCAGAGATAAACAGTTTGTGTTTCTCCAGGGTAGTGCTATACCTGAACACCTGAAGAAACAAAGGCAGGCAGTTAGACACAAAAGCAGTCAGAGACTCTAAGGATTTCAATCTATTACACCTCCAAAAGCTTGTCAGAGGAAGCAGTAACTCCATAATGCAGAAAAACACTGATTACACAACTCCTCTCTAGTACAGACCATTAACAAGAACCAGTGGGTGGTGTAATGAATGCCCACAACTGTATGACTCAACCAAAAAAAGTACTTTAGGGACTGAGATACTCAAGTAGGAATCTGAGCACATCACACCATTAACAAGCTGCTCAGATCAGCAGATTTCTGCAAGTCTTGGGTAAACTAATGCCACTCCTGATTCATGGCAAAGTTAACTTCAGACACAAGAACTCCCACAAAACAGTTTTACTGCTGAGACAACATGACCGTTCCAAACCAGCACAACATGAACTTGTTAGATGCAAACCCTCTGGAAACAACACTCTGCTGACTTCCCCATGCAGTCTCAACTCTCTGACTTACTGAAAGAGCAAGAGTTTACCTTAAAGTCTGGGTTCTTGTTCTTGTCAACACATGGAGAAACAAACATTGGCCTTCCCTCCACAACTTTACGATCCAAGCCAAGAGCCTGGAGAGCAGATTTTTCCTCCTTGAACTCCACATAGCAGTAGCCCCGGAATGTGCCTTTGTTGCTGAACACTGGACGGACCTCTGCCACCTCCCCACAGCCCTCAAAGAGCTCCTTCAGCTTCACCTCAGGATCTGCCAAGTTGTAGGAAAGGTTGCTGACAAAGACAGTGACACTATCTTTACTGCTGTCATGGAGGACTCTGGGGACATCTTTTCGACTGATAGATGCCTTTTCCTTTGGGTTTGCTGGCAGATCTGGTTTTTCAGGGCCACTTCTTCCAAACAGTCCAGTTTCCACCTCCATGTCTTCTTGAAGAAGTACTCCATCACCATCACCCTTGTGTCTCTTGCTGGGCTGCTCTGCTGAGGAATGACATTAAAGCCTTACTAGAAAAAGTGACATTTCATTCACCATTGAAATCAGCAGTATCTAAAGGGTGGGGGCAAAAGGCTGGGGCTAGACTCTTGTCAGCAGTACCCAGGGACAGGCCAAGGGACAATGGGCACAAACTGGAACCCAGGAGGTTCCATCTGAACAGAAGGAGAAACCTCTTTGCTGTGAGGGTGGCAGAGCCCTGGCCCAGGCTGCCCAGAGAGGTTTTGGAGTCTCTTTCTGGGTAGAGATTCCAACTCCAACTGGAAGTGATCCTGTGCAACCTGCTCTGGTTGACCCTGCTGGAGCAGGGAGGTTGGACTGGATGATCCCCAAAGGTCTCTTCCAACCTCCACCAGGCTGGGATTCAAGGATTTTTAAGAACAAGTAACAACAGATTATCTGACCAAGACAGCAAGGGTTTAAATGAAAGAAGCAGGGATCTATTCTCCCTTTTTCTGTCAGTTCCAACCTCTGATTCATGTTCTCTTTGTCTAATGGGAATTTATTCTTTTCCCTTGAAGAAACAAAAATCTAGAAGCTCCCAATACTCCCAGGGGCAACAATCTATTAAAATCTTCTATTACCACCTTCCAGCAGACTAATACAATACTAAATATAGACACACGCCTCTGTGTCATTTGGTGAGTCAGGAAAATGACCTTTTTATTTTTCCTCCCTAAACAAAGAAGAAAAATAAAAATCACTATTTCTCTGAAGTAAGAAAAGCCTAAAAAAACCCAACTATAGAAGATCTTACAAAGACATAGTTCTGTCGATCAAATACCATTTAGCCTTGCTTTCATTTCACTACCCTAAAGAATATCTCCTAGGAGAAAGAGACCCTACCTAGGCAGCAGCTCTGAAGACTACTAGCAATGGCACTTCCTCATCTGCCTCTAATCAAAAGGAGACAACCAATAACCCTGTTGTCAGAGCTCTGAAGTTTTTAGTTTGGGCTTTTTTTATGTACCTTCTTCCTCCTCTTGTCCCCATTCACCTTCATCCTCATCATCTGCTTTGCGCTTCTCTCCAATCCTATTTTTCTTTGCTTTTTTGGAAGCTTTCTTTTCAGCCCGAGCCTGCTTTCTCTGTTCAGCTTTCTCCTCCTCCTGCTTTGCCAGAGCAGCTTCCTTCTCAGCAGCCTACAAAACACACAAGATTATCTTTTTTCTCTCTATAGTAGCTGCAGATTGCAGAGCATTTTCTCAAGCACTGAGCCTGAAAGGCTTTCTTCTAAGCTACATTAAAGACAGCACTAATGGGATCATCATCTCAAGCACATCTCAGTTGTTTGCTCTTCCTGCTTTTCCTGGAGTGCATATTTTACTCTTGATTCTCTTCAAGGGTCAAAAGGTGAAAGATAAAAAAAAGCAATAAGAGGTCATCCATAGTTTTAAACTAAAAATCAATAGCTCTGAGGTTTCAAGAGAGTTCAGGCCTATCTGTGGGAAGCTGCATTAGACATCTGATGTTCAGACAAGCATGGAATTTAATAAAGGTATTTCCTAGAAACTGCTTAGGTAGTTCACAGGGAGTTCTGACCTTTGCTCTTTGTTCATTAACTCGAGCTAATCTGTTCTCTGTTTTCTGAACTGCTGCATCCCAGTCTTCCAGTGTTCCTAAAAGAAGTAAAAAAGCAGCCTTGTGTTTATTATTGTATTATTTTCCAAGTCTTGAAAATACAATTCTGGAATAAACAAGAGAGAGTCAATGAGTTCATGGAATCTGCTCTTAATATTAACAACTACACATGAAAATTCTAATGAGTAGCCTGCAAATAAAATGAAAACAAAACCCAAGCAGAGCAGAAACCTCATGGCTAATACAATACCCCAAAAAGGCATGGAAAAAGCCAGTCATTTCAGCAGGCTCCAAGTCAGGCCAGAAAAGCAGGAAAAGGAAAGAAAAGAAAAACCTGTGTGTATTACAGTAGTGAAAATAGTGAAAAGGAAGCAAGCTCTCAGCAAAACACAAAGCACCAGATCAAATTCCCTGGGTATCAGTGTACACTAAGCAGACAAGGTGCAGTGAGTTACCTTCTATCCTCTCCAGTGTGAGCAGCACCTCGCAGACATGCTCTGGGTAGTCACTTGTGCACTGCACAGCTCGGTGCAAAGCCTTCCTGCAGTGCTGGGTGTCCCCATGAGCCCTGTGGCAGGGAAACCAAGGCTGTGAGGAGCCAACCCTCCCCAGCAGGGTTACACAACAGCACAGTTTACTACAGTCTATACCAATGTTTTCCTTCTTTCCCCAGCACTACACACTGTTGCTGTAATAATAGTCCTGAAACATGCTGCAGAGCTGCTTTAAGAACCTCAAAACTGGCCTGCTGGAAAGTAGCTCTGCACCTGGGGGTCCTGGTGGACAACTAGTTCACCATGAGGCAGCAATGCATCCTCGTGGTCAAGAAGGCCAATGGTCTCCTGGGCTGCATGACAAAGAGCATTGCCAGCAGGCTGCTCAGCCCCAGGTGAGGCTCTACCTGGAGAACTGTGCCCAGTTCTGGGCTCCTCAGGACAAGAGAGACATGGAGCCCCTGGAGATAGTCCAAAGGAGAGCTACAAAGATGATGTGGGGATGGAGCACATCTCTTGTGAGGAAAGGCTGAGAGAGCTGGGTTTGTCCAGCCTGGAGGAGAGGGGGCTGAGAGGGGACCTGATCAGTGTGGATAAGGATCTGAAGGGAGAGTGTCAAGAGGATGGGGCCAAGCAATAGGACACCAGATTCTGGACACAAACTGGAACCCAGGAGGTTCCACCTCAACATAAGGAAGAACTTCTTTGCTGTGAGGGTGCCAGAGCACTGGCCCAGGCTGCCCAGGGTGCCAGAGTCTCTTTCTCTGCAGAGATTCAAAAACCATCTGGACACAGTCCTGAGTAACGTACTCTAGGTGATTCTGCTAGAGCAGGGAGATTGGACTAGAAGACCTCTGGTGGTCACTTCCAACCTTAACCATTCCATGAGTCCCTGAATACCACATGATAAACCCATATGAAGTATACCCATGCTAAGCAGCTAGGTCTTGTCTCATACAGATGAGGAAACTAAAAAGTTAATTAATTCTCCAACCAACCAAGCTCTTACCTTTCCAGATTATAATACTCCAGCCACATGTTAGCATATTTGGCATTCCCTTTAGTCATGATGTTGTCCCAGAGTTCTCTGGCCTTCTGCATGTTGTTGCATAGGCGAGCCTGAAACGGAACATACAAAGCATTCACTATGAGTTAGGTTTTGTGCAACACCATTACCTCCCTGCTTCCCCCTCAAAACCAGAGGGCACCACAGATGATGCACACAGACCCAGTAAGGTCCATCTGCTCCTTAGATTGATCAAAGGGAACACCTCATGCAATCCTACTACTGTATAATACTTCCCTGCCCACCTGTTATATCAGTCTTGAGTTCTGCTTCCCATGTACAAGGCATTTTGGTCATTATTAAGACAATCAGATAGCTGCTTCTGAATTTATCCTTTTGTCATTATTCATCAATGGACCCAATAAGGCACATAGACTGAGAACTGGTTTTGTGTGTAAGACAACCAGGTTAAATGAGGCCTTGAGCTAGTGGAAGATGTCCCTGCCCATGACAGAGGAGTTGGAACTAGATGATCTTTAAGGTCCCTTCCAACCCAAACCATTCTATGATTCTAAGTTACCACAGTACAAGAGGATTGCCTTCTGGGGTTGAAATGTTTAAATGATCAAATTTTCCTCTTATTTAGCAATTTAAACACAGTAGATAGAAACATCACCTCGACTCTTGCCCAGTTCTGCATGATGGTGCAGGATGGATCTCCACTTTCACTGAATCCTGGGAATAGAAAGAAGTCCTGTTTGTGAATGGCTCTTGGAAATCAACTGTTTACTAAACAAGTTCTACGTTGTACTTTAAACGTTTATCTGTGGCTTTCTAAGACATCTGAAGACAAGTTAAACACCGAGTGGAGAACTGGTCTTACAAGAATGATTTTGAACAAGAAAAAACAACATATTGGATGATTTTACTTACTCTCTTCAACTTCTTGTTTCAAATACTCCACAGCACGTGCAAACGCAGAGCGCAGCTCTTCTAGCTCTTTACTGGAGTCTTTAGAAAGAAGGAGAACTGCCTTAAAATAATTTCATTTTCATCTGCCATTCACTAAACCCTCTCCCCTAACCCACAGTGATTTTTATTAGGAGGGAGCCAAAATTTACTACTACAGTAAAAACTCAACTACACGCATAATAAAGAAAAAAAGTCAATTATCTAAACTACAAGGCAGTGCATTTTTTCAACAGCATTATTCTGTGAGCCAGGAGTTGCTTTAAATCAACTAAGTTCCTGTATTTTAGAGATACTAACTGGTCAAAAAGTAAGTTCTGTGGAAGGTATGAAACTACTGTTAAATCTTCAAGAGAGTAATAGCACTGTTTCAGAGGTACACCATTTATTCACATGTGTGTCATGTATACCTTGTGTAAAATCCACCCTTCTTCTCAGGTAATCCAGATATGCCTGCCAGATTTCTACATAGTCTGTTGCCTGAATAAAACCTGCATTCAGAGCTTTTTCAAACATTTCTGAAAGAAAATGAGGAAAAATAATTCACACAAATATATTTACTTTTCAAATACTGACAAAATGAGCAAGCTACAGTGTGCAGCACAAAAGTATTTTTCTAGGAAAACAGAAAAAATCCTACTTATGGTGAGTTGGGTTAGGAAGTGAATTCAAAAGCCACTTTAATTCAGCAAAGGTCATGCAGAGTTGTTCATTGCTTGCTCAGAACTGAAGCAGCTTTGCCCTAGAAGCACATTCCTGCAGCTTTGATCAGCTTTACCATTGCTGCAGCAGGATGAAAACAAATCCCACAGCATCCTACGAGTTCCCCATTCATCAGACCTCATTCAGAAGGCAAAAAGCACTTTTGGACAGTAAAGATGTTTTGCTGAGATGGTCTTTCTTTACCAGAAATAATGCTGTGATCAACTCTATGCCTCTCCATTGCCAGAAGGTATCTAATCCACAGCCCAACTGTCCAGGGACAGTTCCTAACAGCACGGTCATGAGCAGACAAGACCAGGTCCTTCACTTTCAGCTGCCGGTCCTAAAATCATCATACAAGAAAAGTTGTAAGCTTCTGTTAGCCAGAGACACCATGTGAGACAAATATTAGGTTATAAAGAGTCAACACTTTTAAAACAGTGTTCTTTTCTATTTGAGAAGCTAAGACAAGATGGGTATTTTAAATTCTGTACTCCTAAAACCCCAGTGAACACCTTCAAATCAAGAGCAACACAAACAAGAACTCCATGCCATATTCCCTCTCCAATACCTAACTCTCTGCTTCTAACCAAGCCAGTTAGGTATTTTTCTGTAAATGAGATAAATATAACAAAGGCACTGAGTAAATTCCCAACTCTTCCTAGTATGTTAAGAAGAAAGGGTATGGTAAGAAGAGGAAAGGATGCAGGAGAGAGTACAGACATAGCCTAGGCAGGCAGACACTGTTACACCCACAGCCTGCTGTCTCAAGCTGGTAAGATAAAGAGACAAGGGAGCAACTCAGCCTAGATAAGCCTTCTACAGCAAGTTGCACTCCTCTCTCAATAGGTAAACCTTCTGTCCACAGGAAAATGCTGCCTCTCAAGTTCAATATGTTTTTCAAACTCCATTAACTAGCCCACACGTAAATACAAACTAAACACCTGGGTTCATTTTGGCTTGTTGGTAAATTAGTTTGTTGTTCTCCACTGTAAAATACTCAGGAGGGCACTGGTAGCTCTCAGACAAGTACTTCCATGAATCTCTCTGTGCCTCCTGAAGGACTGGCAGGCTCCTCAGTGATTGAAATGCTTTTCTTCTAGCTTTTTTAGGCAAAAGAGGGCTTTTTTTCCCTTAGATACAATGTCTCTAGATGACACATTACCAGAGACATGACCAGGACTGACAATACAGCTGGTTACACCCGGTCAACTCTGTGCCAGCTAACACAAGCCTTGATGCCCAACCCCAGAATAATTCTGCAGAGAAAACACACACAGCTAGAGGGAAAAAAGGGTGGAAATGCTCACTTGATCAATAGAACACACCACTGAAACCAGGATGAAACCAAAAAGGTGAGGTGAAAAGCAGTTTCTGAAGAAGTTAGAGACTAAGGGACAGGACTGAGGCAGAACTTACGGGTTGGCTGGTTATCAGCCACTAAGTATCTAGTTTTTCCTTACCAAATACTGATTGTAACGTGCCCAAAGATCTGGCACAAGGCAGTTCTCGGCCAAAGCTCTCTCATAGATCAACTGAATGCGAGCTGGATCACCTCCTTTCATTTCAAAATCAATGTAAGCTTGATACTCTGCTAGCTTTGGTGTTTCAGCACCCAGCTGTAAAACAAACAGATGCAACCAGGTAAGCTCTCCTCAACAAAGCACAGTTCAAACACTTCAGCTGTTACTCAGAGTTAAGTCTCATGCAAAATTTCACACAAGAAATTTGGCCTCTAAATAGCAACAGCTTCCAATTTCCACTTCTCTCTGAAGACCACCATCTGAAGCCATTCAGATCCTCTTAGCCCAGCATGCTCATCAATGCTGGAAGAAACAGCCAGAATACTCCTGTGCACCTCAGGGTAGCCTGACACACTCAATAGATTCAACAGTTTCCAGCATATCCAGTTGTGAGGCTTCCTCCCCACTGCCCTCAGCTGAAAGGGTCACCTAGCAATACTCAGTTGCTTTATTTCTGTGACTAGAAAAATAGTAAAGAAAAAACACCACCCCAAAGCAATTCATTCCTAGTTTTAAAGCAAAGTGTAAGTAACAGCATTACCAGTGCTTCTTCGTATGGTTTACACTTCTCCAGTTGCTGCAGAGCCTTTTTGTAATTTTTGATTACTGTTTCTGGTATTGGATCTTCTGACCACTCCTCATATTCAGCATATGAAGCTTCCATATCTATTCAAAGAGAGATGAAACCCCATCAGTAACATAAACAGAATCCAACCTGCATTTGATTCTTACACATCTGTATTTCTGTTTACACTTTCTTAACTAGCACAGTACTGCATGCTTCAAGGGTTCAGACACTTCATCTTACAGTGCACTACAACACAAATTCAGGGTAAGTTATAGTTTGATTTAGAACAAAAATCCAAGTGGCCAAATTTTCCCAAAGCTTTAAAGAAGAGAGACCAACCCCAAATTCTTTCTATATGCAAATGAAGAAGTTAATTGTACTTAACTTTCTCCTGTAAGTAAAGCAGCATGAAAAGGGCCCCAGAGAGTTTAAAGCATGGAGTAGGTAAGGCAGGATTTGAACAATCCAGCTGGTTAGCATGTACTACTTCCCCCCAAACAAAGATTTTGTGTAGTGATCATCCCACCTCAATTCCTAGTTCCCAATGGCCTGGTTTTGTGCTCATCACTTGTACTTTAAATAGTCTTAAATCATGTACTGAAGAACCAGAGAAACCAAGTCTCAATGAGTAAGACTGTTTCTGAACAAAAGGGATCTGTGCATCTCTCAAAGAGGCCCTAAAGACACGCAAACATCATTGATTAAAGAATACACAAGTACTCCTGCTGCAGTTTGGTGGCTTTACCAAAAGAATAACTGTGCCTGCTGCCTGGATGCTGTAACACAGCTGTTACACAGAGGTGTAAGCACTTCTCCAAGGTTCTCACCTAGCAGTGGGATCCCCAGCTGGCGCCTGAACAATGTGTGGATCTTCTCAAGCTGGTTGCAGAGCATCTGCTGCTGCTCAGGAGATGGAACACTGCCAGGAGCAGGCTACAGACAAGAAGGATTGACATTGAATCAGTTCCCTCAAGCTTGAGCTGATGAATGTGATGGGATACTGTTGATGAGTTGAGGGGATCTGGGCTCCAAGTGACTGTATGATCCTTGAAGGACAGACACAGCCAACTTGTGGTTCAGGTCACTGCTGTGAAAGCTAAAACTTAGGAAACTGGTAGACTCAGAAGCTGGATGAATGTGGAAAGCATTCCTGACACATGCACGGGGAAATGATAACCCAAAAGAAAAGCACAGAGCACGTAATCACACCATTTCACAAACCCACTGGGCTGCCAAAGGGCTGTTCAATAAAATCCCTGGTGTGTGCACAGATGATTTCAAGCTTGCACCTTGCTTTCTGTTTGTGAATGAAAGGGTGTTCTCCAGTTACTCCTTTGTTAGAGCTCTTCAAAGAGCAGTGTTGGAAGGGACCTTTCAAGCTATATCTAGTTCCATATCCTCTATCATGAGCAGGAACACCTTTGAACTGCCTTATCTTGTGTAGTAATCTACAAAAGGAAATATTCACATGCCAGCCGTCCTGTAAAGCTGTATTTTGCAGATGATAAAGTGTATGCTCCAGGGATAATATCCTATCAGCCAAAAGTCACCAAAAGTCTGAAATAATGAAGGAGTTAAAGAGTCTAGAAATGTAAACATGATTGGCTGTGCAAAAATACTCACTGGCAAAAACCTTGTTTAATAATGGAACTATTCAATTTAAAACCATTCTTGTCAGCTCAAGCTGAAGCAGCAGAGTGAAACTGCTTCTGGGGATGAGATTTTATGATCTTATTTAAACACAAATCCATGACTGCATCAACTACAGACACAGAATATTTTTTTCCCAGACCAAAGGCTCAGCTTCTAGAGCCAAAAAGAAACTGTGTGACACTACATGCTCTTTTCCGAGAGGAGACTGATGAAAGGGGCAGGACAAGATGAATTCAGAAGCAAGTTGAGGGCTAGCTGCTGAAGGAGAGCCCAGGAGAAGGACCTTACCTGTGCTGTTTCCAGGATGGCATTTTCAAACTCACGGTATGCCTCCCACAGAGCTGCTCCTTTGCTCACGTGCAGCCCAACGGCAGTTAAGGCTCTCTCAAATATCGAGCGAACCTTCTCAATTCCTCCTTCCTGGCCAATGCCACCAATGGAATACTGGGCATATTCCAACCAAATTTCAGGACCTAAACAAAAAAAGTGAGGAGAAACAGATAACCTAATCCCCTCTGAACTAAAAAAAAAACCCAACTCTCTGCTTTTCTTCCGAAAGAAGACATTCTTGTGGTTGTTAGCAGCACCCCTCAACTCCTATATACCACCTCTAGTACCTCAGAGATGCAGCAAGACCCCGTAAGAGCAGCTTCACTTTTCTTGAGCACACATACAGAGCTGGGACCACAAAGCTGTCACACTCCTACACACTCAGATTAAAGTAAGTCCTCCTTCTCTTTCCAGACTCTCACACTCACCTGTTCAGCAACTGCTTAAGCAGCATCAATCTGAAGGCAAGGAGGAGGTGCCAGAGCAGTGTTAGCTGCCTGGCATCTCTCCCACCAACAGCAGTCTCTGAGCAAGGTAGGTTCAGGGAGCTCTAGTAGAGTCTATCCAACCAACAGATGTTACATTGCACTTCTCAGCACTGCCAGGTCACCACTAAACCATGACCCTCAGCACATCTCCCAGGGCAGCCTGTGCCAGGCCCTGACAACTGTTTCAGGGAAGAAATTGTGTCTAATATCCAACCAAACCTCCCCTGGCATTCCCCTGCTTTAAGCTAAAAGTTTTAAGCTAGGGCTGCAGGCAGCTCCCAACAACTGGAGAGACAAGACACTACATATTTCCCTCATTTTTAACACAGATGCATCAGTAGGGTTTGGGGTTACCTGCTTTGCAAGGTTTCAAAAACACTGTCTCCCAGGCAGTAATTATGAGCTGTTCTGAACAAGGTGTCACAAAGTGGAAGAGTCAGTAAAGAAAGTGCTAACCAAGAAGACAGGAGTAGACATGAACCTTTTGAAAGCATTCATTTTCCTCCAAGAAGGAGCTGAAGACTCCATAATGGGTAATGGTGAGAGTATTCCCTATGTGAGCACAATCCCTGCAGCTTTTAGAGATTAGAGAACCATGAAATAGGCATTTAAAACATTTTACAACATTCATTTTGAAGAATCTTAAAGCCTGGAGTGATACTTTAAGTATTGCCTTTGAATGGCCTTAACTCCAATACTCTGGAAAAAAAACTGAGCATCACTTCACACCAATATTTTTGATCCATTTTCTGCATCCTAACAGAAGGAAGAAACTTGCCTAGAAAGCCACAATTTGAATGCAACACAACACAACACATTTGAGAGCAGAGAGGAACAACTTACAGATGTAGTCTTTCACAGCTCTCTCAAACAGCTCGTATACTTTCTCTCTCTCAGAGCTTTCTGAAGCCATTTTTATCTCATCCTTCAACCAGTCCAGCCAAATTTCTGAAAGGAAGAAGTTTAGAATCCATCATAAGTGGTCAGAAAGAATAAGTTAAATCCACTTGTCGCATTTATTACAAGTTTTAAGTAACAGACGTAAAACTGGAGAGAAGAAGAAGCCTCTACAACTACTCACAACGAATTGAAAAGAGAAGTTTGATAGACACCTTTTCAAACTGGTACAAAACAATCACATTTCTTCTTAAAGAGAGAAGTTGCAAGCACCAATTTATCAGTACTTGGAGTAGAGGATCAGTAGCTCCCAGTAACCAAAGAGGCATCCAGAGCTACTCCTTTCCTCACACTTTCTACAAGAAACAGTAAATGGCTCTAAAGACTGCAAATTTCTACGTGCATACTGGGAAACCCTCTCCTGCCAGGGCTAAAAGCACACTGGAAGAGCAACCCTGCAACATTTACATTGTCTCTGTAGAAACATCCACTTACTACCTACAACTTACACCAAGATTGGGGTGCATTTGTTTGCTGCTTGACTGTGAAATTTAACTTTTAGCAGGACTGACAAGTGACTGTTGCAAATGCTGCCATCCCACAGCAGCATGTTACCAGCCCTAGAGTAAAAGCAGCACAAGCAAATGTAGCCCATCCCTGGGCTAGGGCAGGTCATAGCCGGCCAGGTCATAGCCTGGCAGCAATTCACCAGCTAAGATACAGAACAGAGACTGCAAGAGGTAAGCACCCAGAAATCATCCTCTCCCACCAACTCCACAGCTGCCTCTGGGAGAGGATAGGACAGGAGAGTGCAGTCACAAGTGGCAAGAACGCAAATTACTGCCACAGGCTCCTTAATCTATGCCTTGCCAGGGGCCAAGCTCAAGCAGCAACATTCAGAGTTTCAAAAGTCACAAATCTGTTAGAAGAATGTTGTTGAAACCTGGCACACACACAGTGTTGCACTCCTGAAGCAGTGGTATTTAACAGGGATGACACCTAAGCTGCACTGGCTGCAAGGTGAGGAGAAGATGCTCTCTGTACCTTCAGTAAGTGGGAAGAGTTCACTCATCTTCTGCCGAGCTCTTCTGAGCTTGATGAGTTCTCCCTCCTGGCGGAGCAGCTTTATCAGATCCAGGTGACAGTTATAGTCAAAAGCATTGATAGAAAGCTTTAAAAGAAGAATAAGTTTAAGAAATGGTTGGTTTGGGTTTTTTTTTTTTTACAGCACTGTTGAGTGATGGATGTGAAGAAACAGGAAAACATTCAGCAGAACAGAACCTCACTCTCTTATTTTGGGACATCCAAATCTCATCACATGTTCACGTACACAAGACAACATCTACCTTCCTGCATAGAGTTGCACCAAACTTTGCTACTATTTGCAAGATGCTTTCAGGACAAAACCAGGCATTTATAAAATACACTTTTGAGTTTAACAGAGCTTTATAGTTAAGCTTAAAGCACAGCTTATGGCTCTAAAGGTTACTGCTCAGCATTGCAAATAGCAGTACTAGGGATATAGCAGCTAGCAGCTGCAGAAACACACCAGAGAGTGCAAAATGAAAAAACGCTTTTCCAACAAACCCAAATGTGCTTTAATTTCTTCAAAGACCACAAAAAAGCCAGACAGCTAGCTAAGCTTCTTTCAAAGAGTGCAAACTCGGAGGGGTTGGACTAGATGATCTCCAGAGGTCTCTTCCAACCCGTATCATTCTGTGAGGATGTTGAACTCTGCATCAGGGCTCTCCTCTCCAATCTCCCTCTCAAAAAAAAAAACCCAAAACCCCAAAACGCTTAGTTTCCACTTCAGACTCCACACATTCAGGTCCTGACAGTTCCCAGCATCACACCACACAAGTAACCGTGGCATTTTTTTTCCATCCCTGCTACAGCTACTCCAGCAGGCAGTTACAAAGAGGAAAACCCCCACCAAGGCCAGGTCTCGCCCCATTCCAGAGTCTTCCAGAGCGGATGCCTCGAATCTCCAAGGAGGAGCCTTCTCCATAGACGCTCCTGGGGCTGCTCCCGCGGGGGGCCCGGAGCCGACGCGTCTCTCATAGCAACAAAGGTGGGCTATGAGCGCAGGGCCCAGCCCAGCCCGGGCTCCCACACCACATCCCCTGGGCTAAGGGCCCGGACGGGGCAGAGGCCTCGGTGCTGCCCCACCGCCCCCTCCCCACGCTGCCGCTAGCCTCAGCCGGGCCCCACCTGTTCTTCAAGCCGCTGGATCTCGGCCTCATTCTCCTTCTCCTCATCTTCACCATCGCCAGATGAGTCCGAGTCACCCTCATCCTCTGAGTCGCCTCCCGACTCGGGGTCACCCTCTGGCAGCCGCTTCTCCTCCTCCAGCGCCACCGCAGCTGCCTCGGCTCCCGCCGCCGCCATCTTATGCAGCTCCCTTCGCAGCCAGCCGCGCTCCACGGGCCGACGGGGCTGCCTGCGCGTTGCCTGTCCCGCCGCCGCGCACTTCCACCGGGCGAGCGCTGCGAGGAGAGGGGCGAACGGTCTCTGACAGCATCCCGCGTTCGACTGCGCACGGTGACCGGGCTGCGGTTAGCTCCGCCGGGCACGACCCTTCGTCTTCTCGGCTGAGGCGCAGGCGGCGCCATGGGCACCTCGGGGCCTGGCCGCAGAGGTCCTCGGAGGAGGTCCGGGGAAAGCGCGGCGCCGCTAAGCCTCGCGCCATATTGAGTGTGGCCGCGGAAGCTGCACATGCGCCGCGTGTCGCGATAGAAACTGTGTCGTTATTAGAAACAGCGTTTGCTGGTCGTTTTAGCGCCAGAGCGCCAGGGGTTTTCCGCAGGCGGCCTTCAGCGCTCGCCCTTTTTGCACAGAACTGTCCACTCTCGCCGCCCTGGGGGGTGAAACGTGGGCGCCAAGGCTGAGGCAGCCCTGAGGGGGGGCGTAGCCAATGGGATGTAACCTGTGGGGCGTGGCCTCTCCGCCCGAGGCTATAAAAGAGCGGCGCGGAGCCACCCGCCCCCGCACAGTGTCAAGATGGCGGCGCTGAGGGCAGCAGGGGCAGCCCTGCTGCGGCCCGGGCGAGGGGAGGCGGTGGCCAGGCTGGGCTACCACAAGAAGGTAAGGGGTGAAGGGAGATGGAGAAGGGTTCAGGGAACATGTGGTGGCTGTTGGCCAGAGCAGCGGAGCAGCTGGAGCAGCGGAACTGTGAAACGCCTGAGGTTCAACAAGGCCAAGTGCGAGGTCTTGCAGTCCTCGATATAAGTACAGCCTGGGAGATGATCTGGTTGCGAGCAGCTCTGTGGAGAAGGACTTGGGGGTACTGGTGGGGGGAAAGCTGGTTATGAGGTGGCAACGTGTGCTCACAGCCCAGAAGCCAATCATGTCCTGGGCTGCATCTCCAGCAGCAGGGCAGGGAGGGGATTGTGCCCCCTGCTCTGCTCTGGGGAGACCTCACCTGCAGGGCTGTGTCCAGCTCTGGAGTCCTCAGCACAGCACAGACATGGACCTGGTGGAGCAGGGCCAGAGGAGGTCACAGAAATGATGCAACAGCTGGAACCTCTCTGCTGTGAGGACAGGTTGGAGTTGTTGAGCCTGGAGAAGAGAAAATTCCAGGGAAACCTTCCTGCAGCCTCTCTGTATTTAAAAGAGATTATAAGAAAGATGGGAACAGACTTCTTAGCAGGGCCTGTTGTGACAGGACAAGGGGTGATGGTTTAAAACTCAAAGAGGAAGATTCAGACTAGATCTAAGAAAGAAATATTTTATGCTGAGGTTGGTGAGACCCTGTCCCAGGTTGCTCAGAGAGGTGGTAGTTATCCTACCCCTAGAACCATTCCAGGTCAGGCTGTTTGGGCAGTCTGATCTAGCTGACTGCAGGGAGATTGGACTAGATGACCTCTAAAGGTCCCTTCCAACCCAAACCATTCAATGATTGTGTGATTGGTGACATGGTGCCCTTGCAGGTGGTGGATCACTACGAGAACCCACGCAACGTTGGCTCCCTTGACCGCAACTCCAAGAATGTGGGCACTGGCCTAGTGGGTGCCCCAGCCTGCGGCGATGTCATGAAGCTCCAGGTGACCTTGGGGACACACTGGCACAGGGCATGGGTTCACTTGGGGCTGCTGTGAGGCCCAAACCTGCTCCGTTCCCCTCAAGGGTGCAGCATGGCCTTCTCTCCTCACACCTTCACGCCCTAAAATGCCCCCTGGAGCCCAGGCAGGCCCTTTTCTGCTCCACTGGGCTGGAAAGGGTGGGTCTGGGAGGGGCTAGTGGAGCTGAGCTGGCCACCAAGATGTCATTGATGCTCTTGCAGGTGGAAGTGGATGAGAATGGGAGGATCGTTGATGCTCGTTTCAAGACCTTTGGCTGTGGCTCAGCCATTGCGTCGAGTTCCCTGGCAACAGAGTGGGTCAAAGGGAAAACGGTAAGGAGTCAGAGGTGACACCACAGAAAGCCTTCAAAGCTGCTTCTGTTCTCTGTTGGGACCACGTAGGAAATGGTAATTTGTATCTTGTGCAACAAGCAAAACTATGCTGGTCAGATTCTGGAAGGAAGTTTTGTTATAGAGCACCTTGAGATGTCTTTTTCTGCCAATCATGGAATGCACTTCTGTATTAAGATAGAAGATACGCAGACTTAGAGCAGACTAACACAGCCTGGGGCACTGGTGTGCTTTGGGTCATTCCCACCACTGCTCAGTCTGAGACATCAGAGCACAGATCTTGTGAGGAGCAGCTGAGGGAACTGGGGTTGGTTAGCCTGGAGAAGAGGAGGCTCAGGGGTGACCTTCTGGCTCTCTCCTGCTACCTGAAAGGAGGTTGGAGACAGGTGGTGGTTGTTCTTTTCTCCCAGGTAACAAGCAATAGGACAAGAGGAAACGGCCTCAGGTTGGACACGAGGAACAATTTCTTCATGGAAAGAGTTGTTAAAGCCTGGCCTAGGCTGCCCAGGGCAGTGTCACCATCCTTGGAGGGGTTATAAACCAAGTAGATGTGTCACTCTGTTACAAGGTGTTGGGTCAATGATTGGGCTTGGTGATCTTAAGAGGTCTTTTCCAACCTAGATGATTCTATGATTCCTTCACTCTGGCGTCCTTCGCTGCCCTAGTAGTTGAGATGTTCTTCCATGTGGATACTGTTGGCTCTATAGCCTTAAAGCACTCTGAGCCAGAACCTTTGTAGCCTGTAAGCAGTGACCACGCTCTTCCTATCTACATTTCAGGTTGATGAAGCCTTGAAGATCAAGAACACAGATATTGCTAAAGAACTCTGCCTTCCCCCTGTCAAACTGCACTGCTCCAGTAAGTACAAGACCCAACAGGCAAAGTCCAAACACAAGGCTGGAGTTCAGAGGGAGGCTTCTGGCAACAGCACAGATGCTTCTGAATGTTGCTTTCCAAACAAAGTTACTCCACAAGGCACAAGCCCAGGGTGGCCCACGAGAGAAACATGCTTGTGTTTAGATTTGGGGATTATCTCACCTTTTTGACTCTGCAGCTCAGCAAACTGATAGTAATTGTTGAGGTTCTGACATTCTGCTTCTAAGATGCCAACTGGTGCTGGCTGCTCTTAGTTTTATGGAATCTTTTGTTCCAAACACCTTTTCCTTGCCCTTGAAATCCTCCTTCTCGTTGCAGTGTTGGCCGAAGACGCAATCAAGGCTGCCTTGGCTGATTACAAGCTGAAGCAAGACCCAAACAGAGAGGAGCCTGAGAAGAAAGCCAACAATGCTTAAAGTTGACTGTAAAGCTTGTTCTTGATCCACTTCACGCTGCAGTGCAATTCTTGTAGCTGTTAGTAGGATCCTGCACGCTGCTCGGCACAGCTGTAAGAGACGCACAACTTACGCACAACCTCTCACTGTGGCACTGCTCATCTCTCTTCAGCCACTCTCCCAGTGCTCACCCAGCTGGGACCTGAGTGTTCCCACATGCTGTGTCCTGTCACAACTTACCTGCAGAACATTAGAGTGAAGAAAGCTCCTCAACATACAGTGGCTTCTCACAGGAGAGAAAGTCCTGCTGTTCCGGTACTGGAAGGGTTGCACTTTGGGGTTTTGGGGGGTGAAGATGTATAGTTTTTGCCTAATATTTTACAGAATTTAGTGGGAAACGTTGCCTTGGTCTGAATGTTTCTGGAAGAAGTGCAGCTCAGTCTGTGTGTGGATGCAGTAGAGGCACGTGGGGCAGTGTCTGCCCGCAGACTGCTGTGTCTGACTTTCATTTCGCAATCAGCCTCTGAGTTCCTCTCCCCCTGGGGTGCTGGGACGCTGCAGCAGGCACCAGAGGGCACTGGTGGGAGACCTGCATGTCATAGAGTGACAGAGTTGTTTGGGTTGGAAGAGACCTTTCAGATTATCAGGTCCAGTCATTCCCCAGCACTGCCAGGTCCCTCAAGCACCACATCTCCATGGCTTTTCAACCCTCCAGGGCTGGTGACTCCACCACTGCCCTGGGCAGCCTAGGCTAGCACTAGCAAGACTTGCTTCTGCTCAACTAATGCTTTTCTTTTGAAGTGCCCATTAGAGGAACAATGTTAATTTTGGGGTGTGTTCTGTTAGAATTCAACCCTCAAAGTGGCCAAGTACTCTGCCAATCGACTCTTGAGCCTCAGCTCAGGAGGGGAGTGATGCAGCTGAGCTGCAGGGAAGCTTCTCAGGGAGCAGGGGTTGGGGCTGTGCCCTCTGGGGTGCCTTGGAGCATGTAGGTGATATTCACCTGCTGCAGGATTCATGCCCCAACTGGAAGCTGCTCCCTCAGCTCACCAACATTTGCAAGTCCCATCACCACAGAACACTGGACATGACTTACCCTCTGTGCTCCAGATCACCAGGCTCTCTTATGCCTTCCACTGTGCTTCCTTTTATTCCAAGGGAGTATTTCCAAAGATTTCCAAAACAAACAGAAAACGCATTTGGAAACTTCTGTCTTGAGATTTTTTTAACCCACCCAAGAAACCTCACTTGCCTTTTATTTTTTCTTAGGGTGTTTTAAAAACCACAAAATAAGTAGCTCATCTCAATAGATGTGCCCACAACTCTTTGGGATTGTTTTTAGGAGCAGAGCAGGCCACGTGCTGTCCCTGCTGTGGTTTGTCACTCACAAGACCTCTCTTGTGATGCCTCTGCACAGCTCCTGTCTCCTGCCACCCTCCTGCAGCATGGAATGTGCCTTGTTCCCTGGGAACAGCCCAGCTAACAAAAAATAACAAATCAAGGAAACTTCAGAAAGGGCAGAAATCAGCAGAAAGGACAGAATCAGCTCATTGTGCTCTTGAGAGCCTCAGGGAAGTGCTGGAGGGAGATTAAAAACAGTACTCATCCAAGGGGGAAGGTGTTCCTGATGCTGGGACAGCAGGAGATCTCCTTACCTGTCTCATGGCTGGGAGGAGAGGTATGGGGGTACAGGGATAGGGAGATGCAGGGATACAGAGGATGGAAGGATAGGGGGTTATGGGGGTACAAGGAGATGCAGGGATAGGGGGATGCAGNAGGCTCTCTTATGCCTTCCACTGTGCTTCCTTTTATTCCAAGGGAGTATTTCCAAAGATTTCCAAAACAAACAGAAAACGCATTTGGAAACTTCTGTCTTGAGATTTTTTTAACCCACCCAAGAAACCTCACTTGCCTTTTATTTTTTCTTAGGGTGTTTTAAAAACCACAAAATAAGTAGCTCATCTCAATAGATGTGCCCACAACTCTTTGGGATTGTTTTTAGGAGCAGAGCAGGCCACGTGCTGTCCCTGCTGTGGTTTGTCACTCACAAGACCTCTCTTGTGATGCCTCTGCACAGCTCCTGTCTCCTGCCACCCTCCTGCAGCATGGAATGTGCCTTGTTCCCTGGGAACAGCCCAGCTAACAAAAAATAACAAATCAAGGAAACTTCAGAAAGGGCAGAAATCAGCAGAAAGGACAGAATCAGCTCATTGTGCTCTTGAGAGCCTCAGGGAAGTGCTGGAGGGAGATTAAAAACAGTACTCATCCAAGGGGGAAGGTGTTCCTGATGCTGGGACAGCAGGAGATCTCCTTACCTGTCTCATGGCTGGGAGGAGAGGTATGGGGGTACAGGGATAGGGAGATGCAGGGATACAGAGGATGGAAGGATAGGGGCTTATGGGGAGATGCAGGGATAGGGAATATGGGGTTACAGGGATAGGGAGATATGGGGGATGCAGGGATACAGAGGATGCAAGGATAGGATTTGGGGGTACAAGGAGATGCAGGGATAGGGAGATACGGGGAATGCAGGGAAGGGGAATATGGGGCAGTCCCAGCAGGAGCAGCCCCATGGCTTCCCCACCCCCACTCTCAGCTGCAGGCTGCGAGATAAGAGTTTCCCAGAACTATATCAACGTCCAGATTCTGAGAGTGATAAGTAGGTCCACAGCTCTGGGGGTGTCACCCACACTCTGAAGCACTGCTGGCCTCTGGGGGTCCCCATGAGGCTGAAAGCAGCTGCACCCCAACACCAGTACAATGCTGGGAGGGCTCTGGAGGAGCACATAGACATAGTGAGGGTGCCGCAGCCACCCTACAAACTGCAGGAACACACAGGAGAGGAGAGCTGCATAGGAAACATCTTTATTAGGAGCTGAAGGGGATTAAGAAAATAAGGCAAAAATCCTGCTGGGCTCTGGGATGCCCTCAGGTCGTGGTTTGGGGGCAGGAAAATGGAAGGATGGGTCCTTGCCACTAAATCCTCATCCCTTTTCCCCCTAGCTGGGCAAGGTCATCCCATCCTCATCACCTCAGTGGCCACAGCAAACCCAGCCCATGGTGGTGAGGTCACAGCAAGCCCCTGCCCCTCTCCCTGAGGAGGGGGAACAGCTATCCAGACCCTGCCCCAGCCATGGATACAGCTCCCAGCCAGGCTCCCAGCATATGGACCAGGATGCCACTAGAGAGTGAAATAATATTTAGGAGGAAGCTAGTGGCATGTGGTGGAGGGCAAGGACTGCCCAGCACAGCACAGGGTGAGCAGAGCTGGAGCTGGGTGGGAGGGGATGTGCCCACCTAGTGCCTGGAGGTGGGACAAGCCCCTTGGGCCCCAGGAGAGATAGGGCTGGTGCCACTCCAGCTCTGTGGAAGAACACTACCAAAACCTCCACGGCTGCCCAAAAAAACCCAACCCCATGGCTTTGCCACAGCATCCCAGCAGTGTTATGGCTGGTAGGTCCTGGAGCTGGGGGGGG
>VWZO01003712.1:923752-1019279 GCA_013396975.1 Bucco capensis | reverse complement strand
GGGGAGCAGGGGGCTTCATCAGGGCTTCCTTGAGCCACCATGTACATAAGGAGCAACAAACCATTGTGTCCATCATGTGTCCATGGGACATCCTCTGAGCCAGTGGCTCCTTGGCCTCGCCTAGGACCAGGTACCCTAGATGCCAGGGGGCTCCACAGGGCCATCCTGGGGCACATCAGGGACACCTTTACCTCCTGCTCCTGTTGCACCCGCTGCTTCCTCAGCGCCTGGATTTTGGAGAGAGGGATTGGCAGGTTGGTCATCACCCAACTTTTTACTTCCTTCCTCCTTTTCCTTTTCCTCCTTCTCAGTGGGGGGTTTCTGCTCCACTTGGGCCCCATTGGCCAGGGATGCTTTAGGAGGGGATTTGAGGTTCTGGGCAGCAGCAAGGATGTCTGCCTGCAGCTGCTGGTTGCAGTTGAGGGTCTCCTCAGCACCGGGGTCAGGAGCTTTCTCAGGCACCTCGCTGAAAGCCCGAGCTCCCCCTGCCTTATCCTGTGGGTCCACATACTTCTTCTTGGGGAAGGAGGATGGGTAGTAGGCAGAGGCCTTGTGCTTCTGCCGGACAATGACAGCAGCGCAGATGATGAAGAGGAGGACGAAGGCCAGCGAGCCCACCACCACCACCAGCAGCATGTACTCCTTGAAGAAGTCCACCAGTCCATCCAGCATGCTGCCCGGTGCCGAGCTGTTGGTGACTGTGGTCCCCGCCACGTCCCCCACGGTGGGGCTGATGGCCGGTGTCACGCGGCGGATGGGTGGCAGGGCCGACACCTCCTCGCCGTCCCCGCTGCCTCCGCCGTCAGGCAGCACTGCCACGTGCCGGGGCGCTGCCGATCGCACCGGGGCCACGGCCAGCAGACTCAGCAGCCATGCACCCATGGCCAGCCTCACCACCAGCATCTCCCTCTGGCCTGTGGGATGCAAAGGGGAGAGTGAAATGTTAACACCCTCATTGGTTGGACTTGATGATCTTAGAGGTCTCTTCCAACCTGAATGATTCTGTGATGGAATTAGACCCCTCAAGCCTTGCTCCATGGTGCACCTGCCCCAGCAGCAGCACAAAGGGACAAGCACAAGCATTGAACCAACAAGCTCAGGCCCTTACTACTTATTCACTTCCCTGAATCACAGAACCATGGAATCATTAAAGTTGGAAAAGACCTCTGAGATCATCAAGTCCAACTGTTAACATAACACTGCCAAGTCTCCAGTAAAACATGTGGCACTTAAGGGACATCTACATGGTTTTTGAACACACCACTGCCCTGGGCAGCCTGGGCCAGGCCTTGACAAATCTTTTGGGGAGGAAATTGTTCCTAATGTCCAACCTAAACCCTCCCTGGTGCAACTTGAGGCCATTTCCTCTCGCTCCTTGGTAAAAGAGACTAACCCCCACCTCACTCCAACCTCCTTTCAGAGAGTTGGAGAGAGTCAGAAGGGCTCCCCTGAGACTCCTCTTCTCCAGACTAAACACCCTCAGTTCCCTCAGCTGTTCCTCACAAGCCTCATGCTCTAGACCCTTCACCAGCTCCCTTGCCCTTCTTTGGCTAGACTCCAGCAATTCCCTAAGCCAAGCAAAACCCAGCTCGGGTTTCCTTACCAGAACAAGGGCTCAAGGCTCGGAGTTTGTTTTGCAAGAGATGGAAAGCAGCTGGAGCTCGAGTTGCTCAAGCCTGAGAGGACTTTGCCAGCAACCAGCTTCAGACAACGGTCATTTGGCTGAGCTGAAAATTCCTGAAAAAATTGAGGTTTCCAGTGGAAACTCTGACACAGAGGGGCTGGCTCCTGGGCTCCAGAGGCATTTCCCAACCACTCATCCCGGCAGGGACCGTTACAAACCATTCCCAGCTGGAGCACAGCTAAAAATAGGCTGGTGACAGGGTTTCACCCCAGGGCTCCTGTGGTGTTGGGATGGGGTGTGGGATTCCACCCCCCACTCCCAGAGCCTTTGCAAAGAGGCAGCCCTGGAGCTGGGGTGCAGTATAAAGGGGGATTCCAGGGGGTCTCAGCTCCATCCCCTCGCTGTGCTGGATGGGGCTGGATCTGCCCCCACAGCAGCAGCCACAGCCCCATGATGTGTTGTAGCACATAGGATGAACATTTCCTATCCCAGTATGTGGTCTGAAGGGATGAGCCAGGGTGAGCCCCCAGTTTGGCACCACATCCCCAGTGGGTTCAGGATTGGGATACAACCATCCCCAGTACCTCCTGGGGTATTCCTAGGGGACAGCACCATGGTGTTTTGGCTGCACTGAGCCACATAACACCATCAAGTCATTCCCAGAGCTGTGCCCCTCCTCACAGCCCCACTAGAAGCTCTCATGAAGCAGCTCCCTGGTTCCGTCCAGTGTGGACCCCCTGGAACAATTCCCCCAAACTTAAGCCCCCCAAACCCCAACTCAACTCCCATTTTTCCCTCCCCCTAAACAAACTCAACCCAGCAGTAGGATTTGGCTTTCAGGCTCCTTCCTTCTTGGCTGCAAAATCTGGTTTGCATTAAACCCAGAGCAAACAAGCAGCAGTGGAGACAGGAGGTGCCCCCAGACCCCCAACCCTCCTGGCTCACCATGGGCATCAGCCCTGCTGTGGGGTCACTGCAGTAACTGCCACAAAAAGGGGTTTTTGGGGGCTGAGGTGAGCCCCTTCATCCTCCCCCTTCATGGAAGAGAGGGGCCCCTCAGCAGAGAGGGGTCCTGGGGAGGGTGAAGGCAATAATTCATCATTAGCACATGGAGATGATAAGCAGCCAGCAAGGGACTGACTGAAACCCATCAGCAGGGCCTGTCTCTACAGCCATCACAAGTCCTCTGCCCCAGCTCATTCCATCCTCATCCTCATCTTCCTCCACCCCTAGATGCACAACACATCCCCAGCTCAGCCAGACACAGGTGAACCCTATTCTGCTTCCCTCTGCTCCCCAAATGCTCCAGAAAGTCATGACCAGGATGATAGTCCATGCCCTGCAGCCTCCAACCCATGCCCAGGTGCTCAGCCACAGGGTCACTTCCATCCCGCATCCCAGCACGGGGACCATGCCCAGCCCTCACCACAGCACCCTCAGCCTCAGGGCAGCCTGTACCCCACTCCAGAACCACCCCAAAACTGGGGAGTCAGGCTGGCATTGCCAGCAGGAGCTTCACCTCACCTTGCAGCCACCACGTCAGGAGGATGGGGTCTGTCCTGCACACCTCACCTCCTCGAGCACCTTTCTGCTGCTTGCTGGGATGGGATGGGATGGAGCCTCCTCCTCCTTCTCCTCCTCCTTCTCCTCCTCCTGCGTCGCAGCCCGGGACCAGCTTGTTCTCATTAAGGCTGGTTTGGGGAGGGAGTGTGGGAGGCTGAGGAGGGGCAGGCAGGCAATCCTCAGCCCCCAGTCCCCACCCATCCAAAATCCAGCTGGGGACTGGGGGAGCTTCCTAGCTTCTTGCTCTGCTAGTGAAGCACCAAGCCCTGATGTCCCTCATCACCCCAGAGCAGCACTCCTGGAAGGAGCTGCATTTTTGGGGGTGCAAGTGGAGAAGGGATGGGGGAGGTTGTTGCAAATGTGATTTTGTCCATGAGGGAAGAGTTAAAAGCATCCTCTGTCCACCTGGCTGAGCTGCTGTGGTGAAACAGTGGTGCTGGCAGCCCCAAAATGCCTCCTGGTGTGATGGACCCCACTCAGCTGCCTCCCAGTGTGCTCCTGGGCTCCTCATCACCCCAGCCCAGCTCAGGGCCACATCCTGCCCCAGTGCCCAGCTCTGCAAGCCCATACCCTGCTCAGGCACCAGCCTGTGGGGCTCAGCCACTGAGGTCACACAGTGTCCAGGCTCTGGGGGGGCTGGGTGTGTGGACAAAGAGGGCTTGGGACCCCAACTCCTTGGAGTTCAGGAGATCATTTCCTAAACATCCCAGCCTGGAAATGCTCCAGTACAGGCACCTCTGCCTTGGGGTGCATGTAGGGGTGCAGGCATGTCGTTCCCCAAACCAAGGCAGCAGTGGCAGCCACAGAGCTTCCCAGGTCATGGTCTCCAGGCTAGGGCTCTAGGGGCATCGCCTGCCCCCTCCCCACCCTGGCAGCACCCTGCTGACCTCTCCCCCCATCCCCTCCAACGGGGCTGACGTTGCTCAAGAGGCTGCAGCCGGTGGTGGATGACCTCATCCTCTTGCTATTCTCCTCTTCCTCCCCCTGGGGACCCAGCCAGGTCTGTCGTGTCCCGTCCCCCCCCCAAAAAAAAGCCATCACCAGCACCGGGGAACTAGGGACTAGGACCATCGTGAGGCTAGGGGGGAGAGTCCCCAGTGCCAGTGGCACTGGGAAGCTGCAGAGCAATTGGTGCCGTCAGGGTTTCTCCTGGCGTCGCTGGATGTAATCGTGGCTCCCAGAAATAACGGCTCCGTCCGGCTGGCTCCAAGCAGCTGCTGGAGCAGCTTTTCCCAGCTTTAAACAATCCCTGCTGGAATCTTAGAGGGGAAGGGGGGAAAGACGAGGGGAGCTTGGGGGGTGTGAGGGCAGCAGCACTGCTGAGGAGAGTCGGGCTGGACTGGACAAGTTCCAGCAGCATCCGGACTTGCTGCTGCAGCCCAGATGGGGCTGGGGCTGTGAGCCCCCAACCCTGTGCCTGGCGTTGGGCTGAGCCTCCTTGTCCAGGGTTCCCATCCCTCCTCATCCAGCGTTCCCATCCCTCCTAGTCCAGGGTCCTCATCCCTCCTTCTCCAGGATGCCCACCCCATCTCACCCATCCTCCCCATCCCTCCCTGCCCAGTACCCCCATCCCTCCCTGCCCAGTGTCCCCACCCTTCCCCAGGCATGGTCCCCACCTCCCCATCCCTGGCCTGGGCTCTTCCCGGGGTGGTGGAGGTTTGGGGCTGGGTAGCTGCAGTGCCAGCACACACTGGCCATTACGATGCCGTTTTCTGCCTGTGGCCAGGGAGGGCTCTGGGCAGGGCACTGCTGCCTGGGCCCCACTTTGTAATTTGGGAGCAGCAAGAATGTGGGGACCCACAGGCCTGGGCTCTGAGGCACAGCCAGAGCCAGGAAACCTGCAATTTGAGCCATTCCAGCCCTGCTCAGCTTTTAATTTGCTTTGCTGGGTTGAGTTTTGCTGTGCCAGCAAAATACCCACGGGGGACTGATCCTGCCCAGCTCAACCACAGCCTGCACAGCACCGTGCAGAGCACCCTGCCACACACACACACACACACACAGCATCCTGCAAAGCAGCATGCCACGACATGGTGCCACCACCATGCACAGCATCGTGGGCAGCACTGTGATACCACAATGCACACCATCATGCTACCATCATGGGCAGCACTGTGCCACCACCATGCATGGCATCATGCTACCATCATGTTATCATCATGCACAGCATCATGCCACCATGATGGACAGCATCATGCTACCATCATGGACAGCATCATGCTACCATCATGCACAGCATCATGCCACCATCATGCACAGCATCATGTCCAGCATCATGCCACCATGATGGACAGCATCACGCCACCATCATGCTATCATCATGTCCAGCATCATGCCACCATGATGGACAGCATCACGCCACCATCATGCTATCATCATGGACAGCATCATGCCCAGCATCATGCCCAGCATCATGCCACCATCATGGACAGCATCATGCCACCGTCATGGACAGCATCATGCTACCATCATGCTATCATCATGCCCACAATCATGCCACCATCATGCACAGTCCCTTGCCCTGTGGGGCTCGCAGGGGCAGCTTGCCCCAAGGCTCCTGCTCCGACATGGTGCTGGCTTCCTGCAGATTCCTGTGCCGTGAGCTGGGCAATGGCATCCCGACAGGAGCTGCTGACTATGCCAAATAGGGCGATTCCTGCCTCCTGGCAGCTGCCTCCTGCTCCAGTGCTGGAGGAGAGTTTATCCTCACTGAGCTCCTGCTGCAGAGCAGCAGGCACAGAGCAGGCATGGAGCTGAGTGAGAGCAGGAGCAATCCCTCTGACCTGCACCCACAGCATCATAGGCCAGCTTGGGTGGGAAAGGACCTTCAGTGGTCATCTAGTGCAAGCTCCTGCAGGCAGCAGGGACATCTTCAACTAGATCAGGTTGCTCAGAGCCCCCCAAAAAACTGACCTGGAATTGTTCCAGGGATAAAGCATGTACCACCTCTCTGAGCAACCTGGGCCAGGGTCTCAACACCCTCAGAGTAATAAATTTCTTCCTTATATCCAGTCTAAATCTCCCTCTTTTAGTTTCAAAACCTCTCTCCTTGTCCTGTCACAAAAGGCCCTGATAAACAGTCTCTCCTCATCTTTCTTATCATCCCCTTTATGTACTGAAAGGCCACAAGAAGGTGTCCCCAGAACCTTCTCTTCTCCAGGTGAACAACCCCAACTCTCCCAGCCTGTCCTCACAGCAGAAGGCTTCCAGGTTCCATCTATGTTCTTAGGACTCACCAACCTCATCCTGCCCTGGCCCAGGGGCAGAGGCTGGGTGAGCTGCTGTGGGGTGAAGCTGGATAATGGGAACATGCCTCCACCTCTGAGAGAAAGCAGGACCAGGGGTGATGGTGGTCCCTTTCCAGCCTGGAGGCACCTAAACCTTCATGCCATCATCTCCTGCAGCTGCTTTTTTGGCACAGCAAGGTGCTGACATCCATAAGCATGGGGACACAGTGGGGTCATGGCAGGGTGAACATCACCAGGGACTCCACAGCCAAGGTGTCCCATCCAGGGACCTGCCACCACTGCTGGCTGCAGACCTCCTCACCCACGCTGACTCACTCATAAACATTTACATTTGCAGTAGGGAGCAGGATGGAAAACATCCAAAGCACAACATGAATGTAAACAGGCCCTGGGGCCTGGGGAGGGGAGGGGGAAGGTTGGGGTGCAGGTGAGGTGTCACACTGCCAACCCACCCATAGGACAGACATCTTCAAAAGGGATAGAGATGGAAATGCTGAATCTGGTCAGGGCAGGGATGAGGACTTGAGGACACCAAGCCTGGCAGGACAGGAACAGTCCTGGGCCCTTTCTGCTCCCTTGGATCGCTCCTTCAGGATCAAGCACAGGGAAGGAGTCAGGCTGGTGGTTCACGAGGTGACTGACACCTGCACACTGTGGTGAGGTGAGACCTGGAGCCTCCTTCAGCCCCTGGGTCCAGGCAGGATGGTGAGACCCTCAGAAGCTCCTCATGGCTCACCTCTCCCCATCCCAGCCACACCCAGGCAGGGACCAATGTCAGCCAATGAGGCCAAGAACCTGCCACCAGCCTTTGCTCTCCAGGGACGAGCCCTGGCTGCAGTGGCAGTGCACAAGACCACCCCAAAAGGCAGTGATGTTCCCCAAGGTGTCCTCTGGCCTCGCTGCAGGTGACCACAGGGCAGGAACACGTTACACCACGAGCCACCAGCACAGCCATCCCCAGCCCCATTCCCCTCGCAGCGTTTCCGCCCTGCCACCGCCACCCTTTCCGCTCCCACGCTGTGGCACGAGGCTGAGTCCCAGGGGCGTCCTGGGGCTGTGGTCCCCAATGCCCCTGGGATGTGGTCCCTGCCCAGTGAGGGGTGGCTGTGGGTTTGGCTTCTGCTCCCCTCCCTGGCAGGGCTGAGGCTGCTGCTGGGGGAGGAGGATGGAGAAGTGAAATTTCAGCAGAGTGGGTGTGGGCAGGTGGTGGAGCAAGGAGAGGGATAGGGGTCTGGTGGGTGCCATCTCCACCAGGAAGAGACTACCACGTCCAGGTAATGCTTTAATGGGGTCAGCCTGGAGGGCTGAGCTCACCCTGGGAGAAAGCAGCTCCCCAGCATGCCAGTTCCAAGATAAAACACCCACTCAAGGGGATGAAGGTCTCCTGCCCATGGCTCCACAGGCACAGGGGACAGGGACACCGTGCCCAGGGTGCAGCCACCAGCCCCGCCATGATCTGGGATGCAGATCCCATCTGTCCAGCTCAGGAATGATCTGGCAGGAAGCTGCTGAGAGTCAGGTTGTCACCATCAGCCTCAGAGCCACCATCGAGGAGCAGCTTTGGCCGTTGGGCTGGGCCAGGCCTGGGGCCTTTGGTGGCCACCTGGGTGTCAGGCAGCAGGGAGGAGATGCAGACCATCTCGGTGTGGCTGAGTCGGTGACGTGCCCTCCGCGTCCGTCGCCACAGCAGGATCCCCAGCACCCCTGTGCTCACCATGAAGGTGACTGCCACCAAGGCCAGCAGAATCATGATCAGCAGGCACTTGCCCATCATCCCATTGGGGTGCCAGGGGAATGGCTCTGTGGTCCCTCCAGGTTTTGTGTCCCAAGGGGTTGAACGAGTTGGTGCTGGAGGAGATTCAGCTTTCTTGGCTTGGTTGGAAGCTGTGGTGGTTGGACTAAGGGCTGAGGGAGTCACCGAGCTGCTGTCTGTGCCACTGGCCACCATCTCCTTGCTGGTGGTGATGCTTTTTTGGGGTGCTGCCTGGGTGCTGGGTGCTGGTGATGGCACAGAGCTCAGCAGGAGGTCAAAATCAGGGGGATCAGTCTCATCGTGTGGATCTACTGTGGTTGGTGCCTGGTGCAGGCTTGTGCTGGGTGCTGGTGGTGGCAGCGAGCTCAGCAGCAGGCCAGGCTCTGAGGACTCAGTCTCATCCTGCTCAGCTGTGGTTGGCACTGCAAGCCCTTGGCGTAGGCTGGCTTTGGTAGTGCTGGGTGCTGGTGGTGGTGCAGAGCCCAGCAGCAGGCCAGACTCTGGGGTCTCACTCTCATCCAGGGAATTGGCTGTGGTTGGTACCATGAGTGTCCCATGCAGGCTGCCATTGGTGCTGGGTGCTGGTGTTGGTGCAGAGCCCAGCAGCAGGCCAGACTCTGGGGTCTCACTCTCATCCAGGGAATTGGCTGTGGTTGGTACCATGAGTGTCCCATGCAGGCTGCCATTGGTGCTGGGTGCTGGTGTTGGTGCAGAGCCCAGCAGCAGGCCAGACTCTGGGGTCTCACTCTCATCCAGGGAATTGGCTGTGGTTGGTACCATGAGTGTCCCATGCAGGCTGCCATTGGTGCTGGGTGCTGGTGTTGGTGCAGAGCCCAGAAGCAGGTTGGGGTCAGAGGAATGGGTCTTGTTGCTGCTGGGCACTGTGGTGGCAGTGTGGCTGTGTCCCAGCATAGTGGTGGTGACACTGGGCTGCTGCTTGCCATCATCTCTCTTGCTCCGGGAGAGCAGCAGGGGCTCAGCCTCAGCCTGCTCCATGGTCCCCCAGACCCACTGCCCTGGCACTGGGGCTGGCATGGCCCTGCACACCCACAGGGTGCTCAGCACCAGCAGCACCACCATGGTCTGGCCTGGTGCCATGGGACCTGTGGGAGGAACAGAGTGGACAGATGAAATCAGGGCAGGAGGAAGCTGAGCTCCACTGTTCTGGCTGGAAATGGCTCCAAGGAGGAATTGCACATAAAATTGTAGAATCATAGGGTCATTTTGGTTGGAAAAGAACTTGGTGATGATCAAGTCCAACCATTAACGTAATACTGCCAGGTCACCACAGCCCTCAGAACCACATCTTGGTGGCTTTTCAGTCCCTCCAGGGATGGTGATGCCACCACTGTACTGGGCAGCCTGAGACAGGCCTTGACAACACTTTTGGAGAAGAAATTGTTCCTCATGTCCAACCTAAACCTTCCCTGGCATAACCTGAGGCCATGTCCTCTTGTCCTATCACTTGTTACCTGGGAGAAAAGACCAACTCCCACCTTGCTCCAGCCTCCATTCAGGAGAAAGGTCTTACCTGAGCCTCCTCTTCTCCAGACTAACCAACCCCAGTTCACCCAGCTACTCCTCACAGCACTTGTGCTCTAGACCCTTCAACAGCTTCATCCTCCTCCCCTCCTGGAGAGGGAACCTTGGGTTTGGAGGTGCTGGAGAGTGTGACCACCACTGTCCTCCAGCCATGGCCAGCAGAGCTGAGCTGTCTCCAGCTGCCAGAGCTCAGCACCCACCAGCAATGCTGGAGAAGAAAGTTTTGCAAAGGAAGCTGAGTGTCTGGAAATGAGAAATGAGCAGTGCTGGAGATGGCTGCTGCAGGATGGGCAGTTGCAGGATGACTCCCCATACAGAAATGAAACCACAGGGATGTTGCACACACTGAGACTGACCCCCTCCTCCCCAAGGGGTGCCAGAACTCCCTCTCCACCAGCCCAGCTAACGTGGGGCTCTGGGACCAAGGCCACCACCTGCACTGGAGCAGGAAAAGAGGCAAACCCACCCCAAAATCCTGCCATTAGGTCTGTCCATCACCAATATCCCCCATGGCAGCCCTGGTGGGTGGAGGCCAGTGAGATCCCTGCATCCCAACAGCATCCAAACACCCATCAATGCTTTCCCAGCACCGAGCATCCCCGAGAAGCCCCCATACCCCCAAAAGTACCCACGTACCTCCTAAAAACCCCAGGGACCAGCACTGCATGGAGGGTGATAACCCTTAGGCACCCACACATACCCCAAGGAGCACCTCGGGCATCCCAACAGCACCCCTGGGGCTGAGCCCCCATGCTGCCAGCACTCACCTCTGCTGGGGGACACCGTGGGTCCTCGAGCTGCAGCGCTGGTTGGCATCACCATGAGCGTCTGGCTGTGCCAGCACCAGGGGGGCACAAGGGCAGCCCCAGGGCTGGGTGACTGCTGACAGCCCAGGGGTGTCAGAAGCCACCCTCTGCCCGGGCGGGAAGGGAAGACAGGAGCGGAAGAACTGCTGTGGTTTCAGAGAGCTGAGAGGGGGGGAAGGATGTCACACCAGGAGAGAAGCCACCCGGGGATGGGGGTTGTGTGCACCCAGCATGTGGGGTGCACCCCCAAAAAGGAGTCTCCCATCCCTCCCTGGGGTGTTAGGTTCAGCATCCCCATCTCTGCATCTTTATCCCTGACCCACCAGGCTCAGCATCCCTGGTCCCACATCCCCATCCCTGCTCCACCAGGCTCAGCATCCTCATCCCCACTCGACCAGCTCCAGCATCCCCATCCCTGCTCCAGTTGCTCTCGATGTCCCCATCCCTGCACCCCAAAAGAGTCGTCTCTCACCCCTCCCCGGCGTGCTGGGTGCCCCTCACCCAGCTCAGCCCTACCAGTGCCTGTGCCAAGCTGTTTGCCAGGGCTCACACCACCCCAAAAGCAGAAGTGACAGCAAACCTGGTGCCAGAGCTGCTTCTTCCCCCCTCCCCAGGCACAGTGTGGGCACAAATCTGATGGGGTGGGGCAGGTCATGGGACATGGAGGTGCCCCAACACCAGGAAACAGCCTTTGCATGCAAGGAGGAGGAAGAAGAAGAGGAAGACGGTGAGGGCCTGGCTCAAGGCACCTGCAGAGCCCCATGCCAGGGCCCTTCTCTTAGCACTGATGTCTTTGGGATGGTAGCCCTGTGGCCCAGGAGCTTTTGGGGTGCTGTGGGGGCTGCTGGGCATGGTCTTGGCCATGGGGCTCTGCACTGGGTGGGGTGTCCCTCACCCTAACCACAGGCAGGAGATGCAGCCACAGGAAGGATGCTGCAAGAGCACATCCGCAGCAAACGCCCTGCGGCTGCTGCCAGAGCTGCAAACAGCCCCAGAGCCTCTGCCTGCTCCCCAGCAGGACCCTGAACCACCCCCATGTCATGGGCTGCATTCATCCCAACCCTTCTCAGAACATCCTGGCCACAGGGAATGGATGAGCATCCCAGATCCTGCTGCCCACAGATCACTCCTGGGAGAAAACACACAGGGTACAGCGGGATGAGCATCCCATGGGATGGGGTCAGGGTGTGTGCATGGGTGGCCAGGGAGCCCTGCCTTTAGGCTTGGGCTGTACCATGGGTGGCCGAAGGTGGTTGGCAAATGCTGAGTGAAAGGCTGCAGTCCTGAGGATGACTTTCAAACCCAGATGGGGACTGAGTGATGCCATTTCCAGCCTGGGCTAGTTTCAGCTAGGGAAGAGCAGAATGAGCCACCCCCAGCTCCAGGGCAACATCCACACTGGTGCTGTTCCTTCCTCAAACCCCATCACCTCAGTCTCAGCTACCCCAAGTCCTGCACCTCACCAAGCTCTTGGGTTCACTCACACGGAAATCACCAGTGAGTCCATGAGTGGTCCCAGGAATAGCTCCCAGCTCTCCTGGGACAAGACAAAGGACAACTAAAGAGTCCCAGAGGACAGACTCTGCTCCTCCATCACCCCAGACACTCAGCTAAGGGCAGCGCCATCACCTCCTAACCTGGTTATCCCCAAAGTGCAGGTGCTGAGGGGGCAGGAGGTGGAAGGTGAAAAGAAAAAGCAAAACCAGAGAAAGTTTATAATCAATGACTTTTTTTTTTTTTATCTTTTGAAAATGGGAAGCAAATATTTGGACAAGAAGATAACTGTGGTTGCTCTATAAGAGCACATCCTTCAGGGCTCCGCTGGGTCTCTCCGGGGCTATCACGGCTACAAAAGAGCTTCAGGCACTGACTCTGGTTGAGCCTGGCTAGGCATCAGTTCATTTAAATTAAATACAGGCTAGGAACAAAAATCCAGGGTGGATTCCTCCACCCTCTCCTTGGACTGTCTACCATACACACCCACCCACCCATCTCCCTCTGGGCATTTCAATCCAGAGTCTCAGAAAACTTATTTCCCTCTAGGCATTTCAATTCAGCATCTCAGAAAACTTCTTTCCCTCCAATTCTCAATGAAAAGAACAAACAAACAAAAAAAACCCAAACAAAACCAAAACCAAAGGTCCCCAAAGGACACAACCCTGCAGTCACACAGAGCTCATGATTTGGGGGAGCAGAATGGTTGGGTTTGTTCCCCAAAACAAACAAACAAAAAAACCAGATTAAAAAACGATTCAAAGAAATGACACCTCATCTTCATCTCAGCCATTTACTGCCATCCAGAAATGTCACCAAACATCCAACTAAGCCAGAGCAGCTAGAGTGGGGCTCCAGCAGCAGTGCTCAGGGAGGCAGGAGAGGGCAGGTTTGCCCCTCCTGCTGTGCTCACCACCAAAAACCAAAGCAGCCTCAGGTGCAGGAAGCTTTCATGCCATGGAATTCTCAGACATCCTCTGTCTCATTGCATCCCGTCCTCGTGCCTCTCCAGCTACATCACCTTCACACACACACAGCCATCCCTCCAGAAGAGAGACTCCTTAACATCTGGAAGTTCTGAACATGCAAACACTGGGATAAAACAGAATTTGGATAATTTCTAGCTAATCTAATAGAACAAAAAATAAAGCACAAAAATCACTTCAGCCTGGACAAAGGGATGTGTCCTCCCTGGGGGATACTCAGGGCTGGAGGACATCCCAATGAGGTGCTCTGGGGGATCCATCCCTAGCTGGGATGGGAGTGGAGGTTCCTCAGCTGATGGCTCTTTGCCCACCTTCTGGATTCCCACAGGTTGCCAACATTCCCCCAGCACTGCTGGGACAGGCAGTGCCAATCCAGCCTGGCACAGCCTGGCATGGATGCTGTTCACAACCCAGGGACACAGAGCTCAGCAGAGCAGAGCTTTGCTGAGCTGAGGTATCTGAGAAACCCCACCAGGAGCTCATGAGCTCAGTGTGCTCACAGAGGTCTCTTCTCTTGAGGATCTCAAAGGAGAAAACCAGCTCTCCAAAGTGGGATCACAATCACCTTTCCCCAGTCCCTTCTACCGTGAAGGGCTCAGAGAGCCAGGAACCTGATCCAGGAACAAGGAAAACTTGCAAGATTTTAGGGCATGATGGAGTGAAGAGGCAGAAAAAAGAATACTATAAAAAAAAAAATACTGGAGGCATTTTATTTCTGGAGACCTGTTGGGATAAAGTCACCTCACAACTGCTGCTGCTGCTTCAGAAGCAAGGTCTACATTCCAAAGGTGAAGAGCAGAGACCTGCAAGCTCCCAGATTCCAAAAGCCTCTTCAAGTCCAAGAGCGTGAGCGTGGTGAGGCAGCTCCAGAGCAGGAACATGGACTTCCAGCAAGGCATCAGCTGAAACAGGCACCTTGGAGAACCTGGTGACTGCAATGGCCTGTGGCTCACATCTCCTAGGGCACATCTTAAACCACGGATGAAGGTAAAAAGGTCTCCTGCGTGGAACTTCTGCCTCAGAATCAAACAGAAGGGTAAGGAAAACACAGTGATGGAGCTGGCTAGATGGATCCAAAATATGGGACTGTTTTAAAAGGGCAACATGATTCTGGCTTGAAAGATCTTCTGGGGCTTCAAAGGAGAAGAGAGTTTTTGTGGCATCAATCACCTTGCGCAGAATTAGTATTTTCTTTCTTTAAACTGTCAGAAAATGGTGATGGGAGACAGGAAAAGCAGCTGCTCTGCTGACTGAGGGGCTCACTGTGAAGGAAACCAATCTGACTGCTCAAAATGGAAGATTTCTCCCAAATCCTCCATTTATTTATAGAAAATAGCTTGGGTTTTGTTCTCTGACCAGTATAAACACCCACCAGGCACACATACATTCACACACACACACAGACAGTGCTGTCCCTTTACTTCTCCAACACAAATACTGCAAAGTGGCAAAGAAGAAAAATAAAAACCAACTTTTTTTTTTTTTTTTTTCTTTTTTTTTTTTTGGCAACTTTAAAAAAAAATAATGGTTAAGAACAATGTGGCATTGGTCCCTAAATCTGGCAAAAGATTATTTGGGCACAATACTGAGAGTCAGAATGGATTTGTTTTTGTCAAGAATTCAGAACATCTGGAGGAAAAAAAATAATGTAGAAGTAGCACTTATTCTTTTTGAATTGTTTGACACAGTCACATAAACTCATTAAAACAACAACCAAAAAAAAAACCCCTTTTTCACTAAAAAGCTTGGCTTGGAATCATCAGCTCTTGTTGGATGTGAATTTAGGAGAACAGGAAAGCTCATACTGGAATGCTGCAGGCTGCTGCTTGCCGAAGTGGGGAAGTGGAATGTGCCTGGTGGCCAGCGCTCGCCCCGCTCAGTCCGCGATCTTGGCCATCTGCTGCTCCAGCTTGGCGATGCGCTCCTCCTGGCTGCTGATGCTCTCCTTTATACACTTCAGCTCTTTCAAAATCTCATCCAATTTGGCTTCATTTTGCTGGAAGAGAAGATGTGGGAATGGGTTAGGGGAGCAGGCAGGAGGCAGGTTTCAATCCTCGGAAAGGAATTCACACAAGTCAGTCCTGGCACTGGGCACTGCTGCACTTGTGATGCTCAGGGTGTGGATTGTGGCTGGAAAGATGCTTGGTAGATCTGAGGGTGTTGGTAGACAGCAGTGTGCCCAGGTGGCCAAGAAGGCCAACAGCATCCTGGCTTGGATCAGCACTAGTGTGGCAGCAGGACTAGGGGCAGGGATTGTCCTCCTGGACTGGGCACTGGGGAGGCAACACCTCAAATCCTGGGGTCAGCTTTGGGACCCTCACTGCAAGAAGGACACTGAGGTGCTGCAGTGTGTCCAAAAAAGGGCAATGGAGGTGCTGAAGGGTCTAGAGCACAAGTGTTGTGAGAAGCAGCTGAGGGAACTGGGGTTGGTTAGTCTGGAGAAGAGGAGGCTCAGGAGAGACCTTCTGGCTCTCTCCAACTCCCTGAAAGGAGGTTGAAGCCAGGTGGGGGTTGGCCTCTTCTCCCAGGTTAGAAGTGATAGGACAAGAGGAAATGGCCTCAAGATGCGCCAGGGAAGGTTTAGGTTGGACATGATGAACAATTTCCTCATGGAAAGGGTTGTCAAGGCCTGGCCCAAGCTGCCCAGCCAAGCTTTCCTCTTTGATCCCAGTAATCTTCCACAGCTACATAAACCTTGCCTGGAACACCACAACTCAAGTACCACCTCAATCCCAGGTCACCACAAGCACCCAAGTCCCAGGGTACTCAAATCACACATGCCTGAGTTTTGTTATAACTGCTTCTGAAGATAAAGCACCCCAGCTGGTCTCAGGCCACCACACCCAAAAGCTTGTGGATTTTACTCACAGGGTTTGAGGCATCAGCTGCTTTCTTTGGAGCATTTATGAGATCACTCTTCTTGTTTGCGGCAGGCTTGTTGTCCAGTATGTTCTTCTTGACCACCTTGAGATCCCTGTTCTTGCCTGGAATGTACCCATGCTTCAAGGAGATTAGAATGGGATCAGCATTCTTCCCCTCAAACCACTCCTCTGCTTCCAGAGCTGCTTCTGGCCCAGCTGTATCAGGGTACAGGTCATCCTGGAAGAGGTCCGACTGCAAGGCAGAAGAGGTGAATTGGTCAAGTGCTTTGGAACTGGAGGTTCAAGATGGTTTCAAAGCACTTAACTAGGAGGCAGGGCTCACCTTCCGAGGAACTGTCATGATGATGGGTTCACATTTCCTCTCGTGAAGCTTGAAGAACCTTTCAAAGGAGAAGAAAAGGTGAGACTTAAGAGGTGAGAACAACCAACGCTGTGCAAAGGAGGCCTTGGTTCTGCAGCTCTACCTGGAGACAGAGGCAATGGGAAATGAGCAACCCTAAGGAGTCACAAGGCCCTGCTAGGGCTGGAGGAAAGCACCTGGATGGGTGCAGAGCTCCCCTCTTAGGGACTAAGTGACTTTAAGGGGTGGCCAGGAGATCCCAGTGGGGCACAGCCTACTGTTTGGACCATTGACACAAGCTGGTGCTGTGTACCTGTAGCAGTGGTCTACAGGTAAACATTAACCAGCCTCCTGCTCACTGCTCCCCTGTGTCTCCACACTCCAGTCGCCCCTTGCAGTCCTACTTTGGGCCAGTGCCACAAACTCCAAAGTCCTCAGCCTCATCACTGGGCACTTGTCTAAGTCCCAGCCCATTCTGAGGTTGAGGTTGTATCATGTTATGCTCAGCACAAGAATCACTTCATGTCACAGCTCTCAACAATCACGTGGCAGAGAGGTCTTCCCAACAGCAGGGTCGCACAGCCAGCAGCAGGACCTTCCATTTCTGAAAGGTCAAGCTCAAGGGTGGTTTGCTAAGGTGACACCACCAACCCTGCCAGCCCTTCTCCTTACCTGGCAATCTCACACTTGTTGACATCAAGGCCCCTCTTTGGCATGAACCCCATGCCCCTCTGCGGCTCTTTGCTGCTGAAGGTGTTGAGGTAGTGAACGTAAGGGGACTCGTCTGTGATCTCAAAGTAGCGAATGCTGCTGTCACCCTGCAAGAAACAAAGACAGGACCACTCCAGAGATGCCAGCACTCCAGTTTCTCTGATTCCAGGAAATTCTGCTACACTAAAACCCCTGTAAGAGCAGAAGAGGCAGATCTAAACCAAGTATTTCTCATAAACTGAACATATTTCCATGGATCATCCTCTGTAATTACTTGTTCTTCTTGTTTTTGGCTATTTATTGCAAGTCCAAAGGTGCAGCATCAGAAGTGGGCACTTTGGGGCCCTTAATGCCTACAAATTGCTTTTAGGAAGGAGCACATGATTCCAGTTTTCTATTATTTAATCCCATAAATTGCCAGTGAGTCTTGCTACAAGCTCTATCACCTTTAAGCACAAGGAGGATAGCACCTAAAATGAACCTTCTTCCCACACTAAGGTACAATCCTTTAGGTCAACACCAACAAGAGATGTTTTGATGATGGTACCTGAACTTGCTGCATTAAGAGCAGCTTTACCTAAGCAAATCTATCTCAAAGAAACACCTAATTACACACCAGACCTTCCCAGGCTCTCTGTAGGGCCCTGTCAAACCCATTTCAGAGCAGCCTGATCTGTCTGCAGCCCTGACCATCACTTCAAGGGTGAATTTTTGGGTTCTACCTTTCTCAGTTGAGGCACTTGGGGAACATTCCACTCAACAGCAGTCTCCCTCTGAACACACTCATTTATTCCACAAAGTTCTCTTTACCTTGCCACATAAGTAAATGATGTTGGTATCTGGATCATAGAAGGGCAGCAGGACCCCGTTGCTGGTGTCCATCTCATGCAGGGCTATTGGCTCCTCCATGTTTTTCTGGAAACAAAAAAAAATGCCAATGATGCCACTGAAGACTGGAAAAGCTCATGTTAATCTACATTACCAACAGGTCTTTGTTGCTAGCGAACAGGCAGTGGTGTCTCCACCCCCCTGAAGGATCTATGTGTTTACAAAAGCTGTAAATATTCACAAGCTTCTTCACTCCCCATGGACATTTTAATCACAAAATGGAATTAAAAGCAGGACCCAAGAAAATTCACAGAGTCAAAGGGAAGATGTGACACAGTCATGTTATCCAGTGTCTTGTGTCCACGTGATGGGACTGATGCTCTCTTGCTCTGCACATTCAGTGCACAGCATGAAGTGACCTTCATGCAGCCACTCTGCTCTCTGGGTACATCTCAGACACTTCAGATGTACAGCTCCCAGCTTCATCACCGCTCTTGGTGAGGCAGAGATTGGTACAAGAGAACTGTACTGAGTGAACACCACAGTCTAAATCCCAGCAATACCTTCAGGCCGCCCAGTGAGGCTGTGGATTCTCCTTCTCTGGAGAGATTCCAACCCCACCTGGAGGTGATCCTGGGCAACCTGCTGTGGGTGACCCTGCTGAAGCAGGAGGGTTTGACTGGATGATCTGCACAAGTCCCTTCCAACCCCTACCACGCTGGGATTCTGCATACGAGCAGGCAGTAGATGGAAGAGGAAACATAACTAAATAACTATGACTGCAGGTCTGGGCTAGAAACTGCATGGATGTTAGAAGAGCCTAAGAGAGGGACAGAAACCTACAGGATTCCAGAGGGCAAGCTGCCGTTCGCTCATGCGGCTGAAGCCAGTTGTGAAGATGTTGCCATCAGCAAGGAAAATGGCTCGCATGGGCCGGGCTCCCTCGTGGGTTTTCTCTTTCTCCTGAAAAAGATTTACAGATGAGCTTCTAGTGAGAAAGAGGATGCCCAACTAGTGGTGGCTTCTCTTCTGGCTGCTTAGAAACCCTGGGAGGAAGCACTGCTCTCCACATAGGATGCCAACTACATGGAGCAACTTCCAACTGTCTATGCCCAAGGCGTGAGGAAAGCAACCAAGGACTGAACTACAAAAGAAGTGATCACTCCTGGCCCATTCCAGCTTTGCCTATCAAACTCCTGCAAGGCTGAAGGAAAACTTCTTTGCAAGCTATGACATATGCAGACTGCTAAACTTCCGCTTTGCAGAGGTAACTTTGGCACTGTAATTATACCCAAGGATTAACTGTGGAATTACACTCCTTCAGCTTTTAAAACGGAGCCCTAACATCCGAGCTCAAACTTTAATCCCAATAAACCCAGACAAATCCTTCAGTCCTCACTACCCCTCCTGGCTTTTTTTTCCTCACTTTGAAAAAACCCAACTGAAGATGGAACATGCTAAGCAAAAAGGTCCTTTCTCTACATGCTCTTGCTGACTCTCTGCTGGAGGTGAAACCCAGGTGCTTCCTGAATTCTCTTGCAAACTTACAGCAACAATTTCTTGTTTCCTGGGATCAATAACTCGGACTTTCTTGTCTTTGGAAGCTGTACAGATTAGGCTGCCGTTGCGATTCCAGCTCACGTTGTAAATCATATCCACGTGCATGTCATCCAAGTTTATGAGGGCTTCACCTGTTCCCACATTCCAGATGATGATTGCATTATCACAGCCTACAAGAGAAAACAGCATCATATGATCATAGAACTGTTTAGGTTGGAAAAGATCTCTAAGATCATCAAGGCTAACTGTCAACCCAGCACTGCCATGGCCATTAAAGCCATGATGGTGTTGTGACACATAGTTTGAACATTTCCAGGGATGATGGCTCCACCACTACCCTGGGCAGCCTCTTCAAATGCTCTAACCACTCTTTCAGGGAAGAAATTGTTCCTAATTTCAAACCTAAACCTTCCCTGGCACAACTTGAGGCCATTTCCTCTTCTCCTATCACTTGTTGCCTTGGAGAAGAGACCAACCCTCACCTCACTCCAACCTCCTTTCAGGGAGCTGGAGAGAGCCAGAAGTTCTCCCCTGAGCCTCCTCTTCTCCAGGCTAACCAATCCCAGTTGCCTCAGCTGCTTCTCACAAGACTTGTGCTCTAAAATATCATTTGGGTTACACCAATATTGAGTACTGTAAGAGGAAGAAAGAAAATCAGAAATAGCTCAAGATGGAATTGGGAAAGAAAAAGCAACCTCCACGCAGTCAGTGAACCTCAATTAGAGCTTCAAACAGGGCAGTTTGAATAGTATCTAAGAAAGCAAAATGCACAGAACAGAAGATAACAGTTAAGTCACAACATTGGTGTAAACAGAAAAAAATCCCCGAAACAGTAGCATGGAAGAAGGAATAAAACCTTCTGCAGCTCCAAAGCCTCAGCTGCTGACCCTTCAAACACTCTGTGCACTGTATGTGGAGCTGCAGGCAGCACATCCTCACTCAAACAGAGGCTCAAAGCAGTGACCAAGCAGCTAGAGAAGGTACAAAGCTCCTCCCTGGAAAGTGTCAAAGCAACTTCTCAGAGGTGCTGTAGGTGTCCTAAACAAAGGCAGTTTATATAGGAGCATTTTGGCACTGATCTCCAGCATCCCTTCTCCTCTGTGTTTTTTAAGAGGAATCCTGGCTGGACAATCTGGACACATACATCTTGCTGCTGGTGGGTACATAAGTTTGAGGAAGCTACCTAAGAAAAACATCACCTTCACCTTTTGGACTGAGTTTCATTACATTAACTGCCACAAGGTCTGCAACTGCAAGAATTTCAGGGGTAATCAGATCAAAATCCAACTGGTAACTCTGGAAGCACTTGCAGCAAGAGAAAGTACACATCTCAATCTGAAAGGATGGGTTTCTTTTATTGGACTCCAACCAAAAGGTCACACTAGGAAAGCCTCAGACTGTGCTAATGGATAATGACTTACCCATTTTATTTCCATAATGATGTGACTGTTCTTCAGTAGCTAAAAGAATCTCATTGCATAGACCATACCAATCAAGGAGGCAATTTGGAAAATGCTGAAAAGGAAAGCTTGTGGAAGAAGCAGCCAGCCTCTGGGATAGCTGGCAGGGATCAGTCAAAAGGAGAAACTCTTAGGCCATTTAAAAAAAGCATATGAAAAGAGGGATGAGGAGAGAGCAGATGTAAATAGTTCTGAGCAGATGGAACCTGCAGATCAAATAAAGCCTGGAACAATTTAATACTAGAATTTATGCCTCCAGACAATTTCCCTTGACCCTGTAAAGTGAAGATTATAAAAGGCCAAGAGAAGGAGGAACACGTGTCCTGGTGTTCCCAGGTATTAGTCTTGTGATTCATCAGTCTTAAGCTAGGAGAGGGAAGAAGGAAGAGGAGTCAACAAGCTCTCCTCTTGAAGTGCAAGCAAAACCTGAGGGTGAGCTGTTTGTGGAGCGCCCAGCCCCAAGGCACCTTACCTGCGCTGAGCAGCACGTTGCGTGCCGTCGGATGCCAAGCCACGATGCCAACTCTCTTGGAATGGCCTTCTAACACTACCACTGGCTCCGTCAGGGACAGGGTCAGCCCGTTCTCAGGGATCTGCCACACCTGCAAAGAGCAAAGGAGAGGTGCTTAGTCAAAGGGCTGGCCCCTCTGAAGAGCATGGTGCTCCTCTGCTGCCTGCATCCTGTGCTGGGAGCTCAGAGAATCATCATGGAATGGTTTGGATTGGAAGGGACCTTAAAAATCATCTAGTTCCAGCCCCCCTGCCACAGGCAGGGATGCCACCCACTAGACCAGGTTGCCCAGGGCACATCCAACCTGCCCTTGAATGCTGTCAGGGATGGAGCATCTGTAACTTCTCTGGGTAACCTGTTCCAGTGACTCACAACCCTCTAAGTATTTCTTCCCATTCCCTCTCTTTCAGTTTAAAACCCTTCCCCCTTGTCCTATCGCTATCTGCCTGTGTAAAAAGTCTCTCTCCCTCTTTTTCAAAAGCTCCCTTTAAGTATTGGAAGGCCACAATAAGGTCTCCTTAGAGCCTGGTCATGTCTCAATGGAAACAAGGAGAGAGAACTGACGAGGGAATCATTCCTAGTCACCAATCACAGAATCACAAAGTAGCTTTCACATTATATTTTTCCAGATGCCATTTAACAGGGAAAAAGCAGTTTGGTTCTGGCAAAAGTTAAAGCAGCCCAAGATAGTCTTGCAGAAACTACCTTTGAGAGGAAAGGAAGGTATTAGGAGCAAAATACCAAGGAAAGGGATTTTTTTTAAAGCATCTAGAGAATAAATTTGTTTTTCTTTAAGGAAATGCAGCAAACTGCCTGTTCACTTCTTGCCTGCTTGGTTACACAACTCTTCTGTTGCAAGTGTCTTCAGAAAAGTGCCATCAGGAAGGAGGAACAGAACCTCAAGGACTACAGAGCACTGGAATTCCAGCTCTGGAATCACAGAAAGTTTATAGACTCATAGAATAATTAAGGTTGGAAAAGACCTTTAAAATCATTGAGTCTAACTGTTAACCTATCACTGCCAAGTCATCACTAAACCATGTCACAATTGTTTTTGAACACCTCCAGGGATAGTGGCTCCACCACTGCCCTGGGCAGCCTGGGCCAGGCCTTGACAACTATTTTGGGGATGTAATTGTTCCTAATATCCAATCTGAACCTGCCCTAGTGCAACTTGAGGCCATTACTTCTCATCCTGTTGTTTTTTACTTTAGACAAGAGATCAACCTCCACCTGGCTCCAACCTCCTTTCAGGGAGTTGGAGAGAGCCAGAAGGTATCCTGTGTCTCCTCTTCTCCAAACTAATCAACCCCAGTTCCCTCAGCTGCTCCTCACAACACTTGTGCTCTAGACCCTTCGCCAGCTTCCTTGCCCTTCTCTGGACACACTCCAGCACCTCAATGTCCTTCTTGGAGTTAGAGGTTCAAAACCAAACCCAGGATTCCAGGTGTGACCTCACCAGTGCCCAGTACAAAGAAGCAATCACTGCATGAGTCCTGCTTTATGCAGCTTCTGAAGCTGGCAGGGACCAGGGACGGAAGAGACAAACCCCATCACCCTCTGCCCCAAGGCAGGATCAGCCCCATCCAAACCGTTTCTGGGCACTTTAGCACTGGATAACCACCTTTGAAGTGAATGTGACCTAGAGAGAGTGTATTTAAAAATTAAATATCCCATTAGTGAGCAACTATTGCTACCTAGAGGTAGGTGGCAGCATTAGAGCACATTTGCTTCTCCTCCTGTTGCCTGCTCTAGCTGGAGTTAGAGACCAAATCTTGCCAGCCCCTGACCACCATGCCCATGCAAGCTGTTGGAGCCAGCAGCTGTGAGCCGAGCGGATTTGGGAAGCCAGGCAGACAGAGATCCAGGAGGAGGACATGGATTTGGTGGTAATCCCAGTTCCTCCCTTCTCACAGGGATGACTGCTGCTCAACCACAACCCCACTGAGAGGCAGCAATGCTCTAACATGTCCCAGCTCACCTCTAAATAACCCTAAAGTGATGTCACTTGTCACTGAGGTGGCTCTCAGTGCCATTCCTCCCAGTACCCTCAGCATCCCAGGAGGAATGATGAGCACACAATCTCTGCAGGGAATTTCTCTGCAAAGGTTGAAAAGGACAAGAAGAAATGGCTTCAGGACATTTCTCCCCCCAAGAGAAGCAGTGTGATCAGCTGCCCTGCCTCCACTCACTCACCTGCACTCCTTGCAGCAGAAGCTTGGAAAAGTGAATTTATCCACCAAAAAAAAGAAGCTTCTGGGCCAAGTGTGACCTGCAGACAAGCTCTGCAAGGACAGCAGCAGGATCTGAGCTGCTTCTACACCTGCAGCCAACCTTCCTCCCCACCCTGAGGCAGGTGGAGCAAAGGGACCAGATCCTCAAGATCCCCGATTCTGCTTTGTGCTGTCCCAACTGGGAATGGTGCAGGGATCCCTCTGTGCTAGCAAAGTAACTAGTGTGCCTGAAAACTCCAGGACCATGTTTAAACCTGAGCCAACAAGTGCAGGGGGTGGGAGAGGAAAGGGAAAGAGGTAAAATACAAAGGAAAAGGATTGTTTAAAAGCCTCTGGAGAAGACAGACTTTTTTTCTTCCAGGGAAAGGCCCTCTAGGTTACAGCAGCTGCAGAGCAGTGTAATCCTCTGCAGATTACAGGAACTACTGATCTAGTAATCCTGCTTGGTACTGAAAAAACAACAACACAACAACCAAAACAACCAAAAATCCCACAAACTCGGAGTGTGAAAGGTCAGGGAATGCTCCCAAGGGACCAAGCCCACTCATTCCTGCCCAGGGTGTGCATCTTCAGCATGGGATGGAATGAGGTTCACAGGGCAAGTGAAGGAAGTTTCCCTTTGGATGCAGGAACCAGCCTGCCAAAGGCAAGGGCTTGGGATGAGAACAGAAAGGAACCTTAAAATACTGTGAGATGAACTGGACATCAGTAACAGTTTGTCAGTGCTCTCACTTGGGAGGGTTTGGGGATTTTGGTTTGGGTTTTGTTGAAGTTAACCTGGTTGGTTTGTTTGTGATGGAGGAAGTGAAGTCACACTCCATGGTGGTGTGGAAAGGTTTGGGTCTCGGAGGGCAGGAGGGAAAGGTTTGGCACCAACAGCATATGAGGAAGAAAATAAAGCAAACTTTCCCAGCATTTTAAAGAGAATCCAAACCTGTCTCTTCTGGCTTTGCACCAATCTGCAAAGAATATTACTTCAAACACCATCAATTCTCATGGGGCCATTATGTCAGGGAACAAATGAGTCTGAGTCCAGGTTTGGCTTTACATACATCCCTGTTCTTGTACTGCTGCAGGAAAAGGCATTTCGTGCATTCATTTTTTTGGAACTGGAATACCTTCCTCACAGCCCATCATGGCTCATCCTGTCCTGGTATCACATCTTGGCTGCTAACAGGTTGTATTCCAGGTCATTGCAAGGGCTCTGGTTTCATTTTCAAAACCATTTGCTCCATCAGCTGAACTCCACTCTGGCCATTAGACACAAACTCATTAGCATTCACCTTCTGGTGAGGCTAATTTTCCATACCTGAGAAAAGCTCTCTGAGACCATCTCTAAGTCTTTGTACCATCAAACATTTTCCAGCTGAATTAAAAAACCTGCAGCCCATTACAGGCATTCAGCAGCACATCAGGCATGAATATTTCAGTAACTCCTTATGTGCTGGCACAAGACAACCATTCTTCAAAGAGAAAACCAGAAGAGGCCACAGAAGGTATCTGTCTGTGTGCTGCAGTGTTTTAAAGGAAGCCTTTCTGAGAGCAGTTCAGGGCACTCCCTGTCCTGCTCTTCTGCAAAGGAAGAGAGAAACCCAGCAAGAAGCCAACAGATTACTGCTATCACCTACATCTGGTTAGAGCTCCTGTGTTCCTGGGATGTAGGAAATGGGCAATGTTCTGGAGTACAAGGCATAAAGCAGAAATTCTTACACGCTTGCAGACTACAAGTATTTCATTAGCTCACGAACCACTTTAAGGGAGTTTTACTTGCCAATTCAAAAGGAATCTGTTGGCTTCACACTCCAACTGACAAGGGCAGGAGGGGACTGAGGCCAACACATACCCTGAGGAATACCTGGTGTGGGAAGAAAGAAGAGTGTTTGCTCCTCCACAGAGGAGAAAGCAGGTGGGGTTTTGGCGAGGTCTCTCTGCTGGAATCAGACAGTGATGTGCACCATGGCCTGCACAGAGGTGATCTTTGTCCCAAGTGTTGCTTCCCACCATCTTTTTCTTCTCTACCTCCAGTTTCTGAACGCCTCAGATGTGAGGGCAGAATTACAGTGGATCACCTGAAACTGTGAGATCACACCTCTCAAGGGCCTTTCATCTGAAAAATCTCAATGCAGCTACAGTTTAACTTCTAAAGCTGTCCAGGCTACAAAATCCAGCAGGATTAGAAAAGGATGTCTTCTCTCCAGACCCTTATTTCAACTCCTAATCCAAAGATCTCAAACACCATACCTGGTCAAGGTTTATATGGAGCTCTCAGGATAGTTTCACCCTCCAGAAATCTGAGGTTTTATATATATAAGAAGATGCTTCTACCTTTTGAAAAGGCCAGGTTATCCAAAACAAGGGCTGCAGATATAGTTCAATAGCTCCAAGCAATTGGCCCTCTTCATCCCAGAGACACCAGTTAGATAACATCTCAGATCCATGCTCTCTCCCTCAACACATCTAGCTGATGGGGCAGAGGGTAAGATCCTAAATCCCTGAATGCCAAGGCACAAACAGTCTTCACAAACTTAGGGTGTTTTGTTAAAAGTAGGTGGCACTTCTGCAGAAAGCCACATGATTTCCTCTCCCATATCACTTTTCCTCATTTCACGTTGGCTAATCAAGAGTTCAGAGCTGCTGCACAACCACATATCCTTTTGAGCAAGGTGAGCTTTATTCAGTGACAGGCTGTTCAGGAAGCAGCACTCCAAATCCTTTATTGAAGAAAGCAAAGAAAACAGGATGCTAAATTACCCTGTGCCAGGACAGAAAAGCAATTAAAAATGGGAAGGCTCATTAGCTCATCCAGTTTGTTTCCAAACAGCCAGGCCAGGGCTGCTCTTTACACATTCTGTCCCATCCAGTTAACAACTGTACCAAATCAGAAGTTCCCATCTGTTCCCATCAGAAGTTATACAATACTCAGAATCATAGAATCATTAAGGTTGGAAAAGACCTCTAAGATCATCAAGTCCAACCACTGACCCAACACCACTATACCACTAAACCCTGCTGTGAAGTGATTTAACGGGAGAGTCAACTGAAGCCTTCAGTCCTCTTTGCTTTCTTCATCATCACTATGCTGGCAGTCAGCTTCAGGGCACTTTAAACCTCCAGCTAAGACACACCTAACATCTTCCAAATCATGAGTTGTGTACACTTGAGCCTTCAAGGACAGCAATGGCTCATTCATTTCACCTCCCCAGCTCCTCACTGCCTTTCACTCAAGACAGTCACCCACACATGAACGTGAGTGTTCAAACACACACCAGCTACACCACTGTGCCTGTCCACACGTGGCTTGTCTCCAGGGATGGAGAGAAGCTCACCTCTCGCTTGGGGTGTGGGCACATGAGCAGAAAACCCACCATGAACCCACATCCCACAGAGCTTGTATGTGCAGTTGTAGGCTCAGAGTCTCACAGATTGTGTCTACCTTAGGAGCATTTAGGTAACTTGTAACTGAATGTTGATTGTTTTCCTACATAATTCAATCCCTCTGGAGCCTCCCAACATGCTTCTCATTGTGCTTAGATTAGAGATTTATTTTGCTTCCAAGCAGGCAGCTCTGGACCTTAGCTTCACCTGCTTCTGTTGATGCTCATGTTTCAGAGACTGTTCCTTCCAATTCACAGCCCTTCTGGATGCTGGTTTCTGGAGGAACATTCCTGCATCCTTCAAAGCTTAGTTCTAGCTCAGCAGTGAACGTTACAAACACAGAAGCTGTTGTTTTGCTTCATATTAAATATAGCACATTTTGTTAACATGCTTCAGCTTCCAAGACTGAGAGATCACAGGCAAGAGCTTGTCCCAGGATAAGCCTCTTGGGAAGAATCCCCTCCCAAACATTTGAACGATGAACAGAAGCAAAGGAATTTATCTGACATGATCTATAATAAGATTTCAATATAACATTCAGCCTACAGCATTTCTAAATATGGCCAAAAGATCACTGAAGTTATTTGGCATTATTTCATCTCACAAGGATTTTTCTTTCACTTATTCTGCTGTGTTTGCATACAGAGGATTCCACATCCAGCACACAGCAAGGTCAGCTATTGTTCAGTGGGCTCTGAGTGAGGTGGAACAGGTCTCAGGAGCAAGGCTGGCAGGTGCAGAATTTGGATTCTTTTTATTTATTTATTTTGAAAAGCTCTTTTGACATCTACCCCCAAACTGTAGATACAGGAAAACACTGAAGTGTCATCCTTAAATAAAGGGCTAAAGCAATTTAAAACTTGATGGATTTTTCTCCTCCAATCCCTACTTCTTCCCAACACACACCACTGCATCCAGCATGATATTTGAAGTAAGGAATAACCTCTGCCTTCTGCAAAGCCCTAGCCATCAAAGCACCTCACCACTGCCTGGCACTCTTCCTTCTCTTTCCCCTTGCCAAGTATCAGACAAATCCTCAGGGGAAGGAAAAGTGGAAGAGCAATGGAAGACAAAGCTGGGAAGATGCAGAACTGTCATCTCGGTGATGAAGAGATTCTTCTCAGAAGTCTGAGGTTGTACCTTCTCAAACAGTAATGTGAGAAGAAAGTACCAGTTGCAAGAGCCCAAATTCTGCTGTTATGCAGGTAACAAAGCTCACTCTGCTATTTCTGCTCCAATTTTTAGCTAGGTCCTACAGCCTTAAACTGAGACAAAATGTGCAGAAGACCCATGCCCACTCTCACATCTCCAGACTGTCTTTGACATCAGAACAGGAGATGTGACACCTGCAGCAGCGTTTTGAGCATGAGACAACCCCCTGGACAAATTAAATACACTTACCATGACAGTGCAGTCCTCTGAGCCACTGGCAATAACTTGGTCATTATGAGGACACCAGTCTATGTCCAGCACTGGTCCTGTGTGGCCACACACTGTTGGGTAGGACTTGTCAATTCTGCCTGTCTGAAGAGGGGGGAAAGAAGAAAGAGAGCTGTAATCCACAACCAGCACAGAGCACATGTGGGAGCAGAGGAAGATCATAGACTCATTAAGGCAACAAAAATCACTTTAGTTAATCACTGTTAGCTCTGGTAAGTGAGTCTTGCACAGATGGGAGGTGATCCTCAAAATCCTGAAGACACAGGGCAGTTGCAGGAGGCTCCTGCACTGCCAGGGTCCTGCTCTGAGGGGTTTTGTTTCCAGGGAATGCTGCAACGGCCTTTTGATGAGGGATGGGAGAAGAGAGGAGGAAGAGTTCCGGGAGGAGGTCTGATTAATTATAAGCATTGATCTTATCAAAGCAAGAGGCTGGGGCCATACTCTGCTTAGTGGTGCCCAGGGACAGGAGAAGGGGCAATGGGCACAAACTGGAACTCAGGAGGTTCCATCTGAACCTGAGGAGAAACTTGTTTGGTGTGCGGGTGCCAGGGCACTGGCCCAAGCTGCCCAGAGAGGTTGTGGAGTCTCCTTCTGTGGAGAGATTCCAACCCCACCTGGAGATGACCCTGGGCAACCTGCTCTGTGTGACCCTGCTGGAGCAGGGGGGTTGGACTGGATGATCCCCAGAGGTCCCTTCCAACCCCACCAGGCTGGGATTCTGTCATCATCTTTCATGTTTAAAGATGCAGAAGAAATGGCTGGCATGTCATCTCTTCCACTTGGGGATCACATTCCCCAACCTTGGAGGTTCCATCTCCTCATCTATGCCTCCCACCCATCTCCATCCAGAAGGCTGCTCCTATTCAATGCTGTCTTCTGCACAAAGGATGCAAAGAATGCTGCATCCTGGCTTTTGAAGACTACTGACCTGAAGACCTCTGCTAGCAACAAAACAAGTTAGAGACCTAAAAGAGACTGAGTTACAGAAAGAAAACAACCATTATTTCCTAAATGGCCAAATTCAGGTTTTAAAAAACAACAAACCCAACCTGTCCCAGTGATTCAAATGCTTTTGAAATGATTACAAGTGACAGTGCTGTAGATGAAAAGCCATAAAGCAGCCATTCAAAAAAAATTCAAGTCTGTGTAATCTCTCTTGGATGCTATAATGTGAAATAGGATTAAAAGAAATTAATACAGCCAACTGCCATCTAGAGTCCATCCATTTGAATGGATTTCATTAATAGAAGAACCAGGCAGAGCAGATGTGCAGAAAGGTATTTCAGAAGGCACCTTACAGGCTAAATACAACTACAAACCTAAACCAAAACCAAAAACAACACTGATAGTGTGAGATGGCAGTGATACCTGCTCTGGCTCCTCAGCAGACCTCACAGTAAACCTCTAGGAGGAACTGATGGTAATTATTTGCAGGCTGCATGAGCACTTGTCAGTTTGGGTTAGGGTTTTCACAGGAATTTATTACTGGAGGGAGGCAAAGAAAAAAAACAAATTCAATTTGAACAAATTAAACTGCAATCTTTTCACCTTTCAGTTTTGATCAGGATGAACCTGAACAGTCCAAGAAGCAGTAGGCAACTGCCTGTGACAGGCAGTTGACCGCCCACCTCCTGCCTTTGATCACCTCAAATGCAGCTTGTTCCTCAACTCAGCTATCTTCTGCTTCCATTAGCTCACTAAATGCTGTGCTCTGAGGGCAGGGAAGAAAATGAGACAACAGAGGCTTCACATGAGCTCCTGATGCCCCGAAAGCAGAAGGGACCAGCACAGCCATGGGCTTCCAGCTCCTCAAGGAGCTCCCTAGGATCTGGCAGAGGAAGACAATGCCAAGGAGATGCATAGCCTAGCAGCATCAGCTTCCACTTCAGTGCAAGAGAGGACCAACTCAGCTGCTCACTGAGGTCCACAATAGAATCACAGATTCACAGAATTATTAAGGTTAGGAAAAAGCTTTATGATCATCAAGTCCAAGTGTTAACCTAATTCTGCCAAGTCACTATGAAATCATGTCCCTCAGCAACACATCTCCACAGCTTTTCATTCCCTCCAGGGATGGCGACTCTACCACTGCTCTGGACAGCCTAGGCCAGGCCTTGACAACCCTCTTCATTAAGAAATTGTTCCTAATATCCAACCTTTCCCTAGCACAACTTGAGGCCATTTCCTCTTCACGTGTTCCTTAGCAGAAGAGACCAACCCCCACCTGGCTCCAACCTCCTTTCAAGGAGTTGGAGAGAGCCAGAAGGTCTCTCCTGAGCCTCCTCTTCTCCAGGCTAACCAACTCCAGTTCCCTCAGCTGCTCCTCACAACATCTGTGCTCTAGACCCTTCACCAGCTTCATTGCCCTTCTCTGGATGCACAGTAGTGTCAAAACAACAAAATGAGAATAAATAAGGACATAGATGGACAGAATAGATGACACCAAAAGCCTCAGTGCTGCTCAAAGCTGCAGTTCAGTCAGTAGAAATCCACCCACTTTTGGAGAACCTCCTCTCTTGTGGTCAGAGACATAAAACCATCTCTGCAGTGCAGAGGAAACCACGGTGCTTTCCTGAACACGTAGCAAAGAGCAAGACCACTCCTTGGCAACCTTCTCACTACACTTCATCTGTCCTGCTTTAAAAAAAACACCCAATCACAGAATCACAGAATGGTTTGGGTTGGAAGGGACCTCTGGAGGTCATCTAGTCCAACCCCCCTGCAGTGGGCAGGGACATCCCCAAATAAACCCTACAGCAACCCAACACATTTATTAAACAACATGACCCTTCAGAGGGGACTGGGGTAGGCTGTAAAGGTAAAACAACCCCTGTCACCACCCCAGAACCTGACCCAGCACACCCTCAGCCACCCATAGGGTAAGAAATGAGCAGTTTGTACCCTGAATGTGTTTTTTGACTACCTTGCTGAACCCATTTTGCTACCACCATCACAGGCTTCCTCATCCCAGAGCCTTCTCCTCTCTAGAGCTAGGGAACCTTATTCCTGGCATCATGTGGGATTAGTTGTGCACAGAAGAGCTTCAAACGCAATTTGGGGGAAGTAGGGGGTGCTTTGCCAAAAGGAAAGACCAGGAAGCCTGCAATAGGCTATTTAAAAAACCACCAGTCTGTAACATTGCCAAATTCAATGTTTCTCAACACAATTCCTTTTTAAAGGGTTGTCTCTGCTACAAGAACGCCATGAGGTTGGCAGCTCTGCTGCCCAACGGGTGTGTTTTCATGCTGCCCTAATACAGATTTGAGGCTTAATTTATTTATTTTTAAAAGGTAATCTTTTAATTAATGAAGGATTTAAAATAAATCTCCAAGTGCTGATACACAGCTTAAAATTAACTCAGTAGGACTTCAAGAAATTAAATCCTTCTCATAATCCATCATGACTCTTGGTGGAGCAAGAGATCACAGTTACAACTTCTGAAAAAGAGAGTTCTGCTTTATCTGAAGATGAGGCAGCAGTGTGCCCAGGTGGCCAAGCAGGCCAACAGCATCCTGGCTTGGAGCAGCACTAGTGTGGCAGCAGGACTACGGAGGGCAGGGATTGTCCTCCTGGACTAGGCACTAGGGAGGCCACACCTCCAATCCTGGGTTCAGCTTTGGGTTTCTCACTCCAAGAAAGACATTGAAGTGCTGGAGCGTGGCCAGAGAATGGCAACAAAGGTGGTGAAGGCTCTAGAACACAAGTGTTGTGAGGAGCAGCTGAGGGAAGACAGGCTGAGGGAGCTGGGATTGTTCAGACTGGAGAAGAGAAGGCTTCGGGGGGACCTACTAGTGACCTTCTAGTACCTAAAGGGAACTTACAAGAAGGCTGGAGAGGGCCTGTTTGCAAAGGCCTGCAGTGAAAGGACAAGGGGCAATAGTTTTAAATTGGAGAAGAGTAGATTTAGACTGGACATTAGAAAGAAGTTCCTCGCCATGAGGGCGGTGGAACACTGGAACAGGTTGCCCAGGGAGGTGGTTGAGGCCCCATCCCTGGAGGCATTCAAGGTGAGGATTGCCAGGGCTCTGGGCAACCTGATCTAGTTGGGGATGTCCCTGGCCACTGCAGGGGGGTTGGACTAGATGAGCTCCAGAGGTCCCTTCCAACCCAAACCATTTTAGGATTCTATGAATTGGGATTGGTTAGTCTGGAAAAGAGGAGACAGGGGATACCTTCTGGCTCTCTCCAACTCCCTGAAAGGAGGTTGGAACAAGGTGGGAGTTGGTCTCTTCTCCCAAGGAACAAGTGATAGGATGAGAGGAAATGGACTCAAATTACATCAGGGGAGGTTCAGGTTGGATATTAGAAACAGTTTCTTCCCTAAAAGAGCGGTTAGGCAATGGCCCAGGCTGCCCAGGGCAGTGGTGGAGTCACCATCCCTGGAGGGGTTCAAACAATGTGTAGATTTTGTGCTTAGGGACATGGTTTAGCAGTGACTTGGCAGAGTTAGGTTAACAGCTGGGACTTGATGATTTCTTCCAACCTTAATGGTTCTATGATTCTATAAAAACTTAGCCAAAAAGGTGAACTGGAGGATATTAATATGCTGCATGGTGCTGACTAGAAGCATAGTCAATATCCAGCTCCTTCAACAGGGGCTAAGCCAACTCTACCAAATGAATCCATTTAGTGCTCTCATATATCCCAAATCAGCAAAAAAATGAGATGAGAAAAAAAAGAAAATTATTATTAAATCCAGAAGGGACAGAGAAGTGGCACAGGACAACTGCTCCTAAAAGCAGTAGTTTTATGAATTAATTTGACTTTCTTACAATTGCTTATCTGCCAGAAAAGGTCAATTGCTTGTAGGAAACAGCTCCTGGATTATGGTAAAAATATCATGGAGAACAGCTGCTTCCCCCCAACCCATGGCTGCCCTCCTTGAAATCACCACTGAAAACAGGGAAGTGGCATCAAGTTGCACAAGCAAAAGCCATTCCCCCACCCTAACTCTGCAGAAGTTTGAGGAAGGAAATCAACAACTGCAAAGTTTGAAATACAAACTGTGGACCCCTTCTCTGTTAGAGAAAACACTCTTTTTTTTTCTCAGCTAAATTGTGTATTTTCCTGACAACAAACTCCAGTTTCACAGAGTGTATTTAAGTGAAGTTTAACATGCTCTGACCACCAAACCTCCACCTCTGGCTGCAGCAGCTGCAGGAGGCAGTTGGGAGCAAATGCTGCAGTGGGATGTACTGAAGGGGCATTGCTCTCTCGTGACCGTGACAAATAGCCATTAGTCACCCAGCAAACCAATCAAGGCATCCAGAACTAATTGGGAAGATTACAGAAAAAGTGTTACTCCCAAAAGGTCTACTGCAGTGTCAGGCAAAAAGAGACTTCAAGGCATTCATAGCTGTTAAACCAGACCTCTACTAACACTGCTTGTGCCCTCCAAGAACTCCTCAGCAGTGCTCCTGTTCTCATTTTAGCACCTTGACAGCTGCAAGGCTGTGATGTTACAGTAGATGATCCAGGCTGAGACAAAGGTCCTTGTTTTGGAGTGCCCAGACCTAAAAGGGATGCACAAAGAGGAGGGAGGACAGATGTGGTGACAGACAGGAATCCTGCACAGAGCAGGGCTGGAAATGCCACAGCACTTGGTGGCCCCAGCAGATTTGGCATCAGTTTGGGTGGGTGGGCAGGCAGTGATGGAGAAGAGCTGCAGCATCTCAGGCACTTCATGGTACACTGCAAGTAGACACTTGCAGCTGACTGGAGCATGGAGAGGTAAGAGCTGTTTCTAACTGCAGGATGCTTTACGCTGGAAAAACGTAAGTTTAGCTGCAGAATCCTTCACAAAATTAATTGCAGCTATCAGCTGGCTTTAAGAACAAAATCAAGGGAAAACCACCACAAACAACCCCCTAAACCCCACCTCAAACTGCTAACTCCTAACTCCTACTGCTCAGTGCTGGGTGTACAGCAGGGCTCCAGCATTTCAGCTAAGCTCTGTTCCTGTTTCTAGAGGAAAGCTCTAAACATACTTCAAAATGAAAACATTTAGCTGAGGAAGCTTTTGAGCAGAAGATGCAGAGATTCAAACCAAAGAGACCTGCTGCCCAGAAATTGCAATTAACAAGATATAGAGCATCTCTTTTGTTCTGTCTCTGAAATATGATTTCAAAAGCAGTTAATTCTCTTGTTAATAAGAACAGGTGTAAGGAAAACTAATCAGTCTCTTAAAAGTTTAGGATTCTGGGATAAAGTGGTAAAACTTCATTGCAGTTCAGAGGGTGATGAAAGACAAGCACCTATACAGAGGGGGAAAAGGTGCTGGGCAAGGAGACAGCACTCTAAAAGGGCCCAGGAAGAACAGCAGCCTCAAAACACATACATCCCCAAGAGCTGGGAAAAGACAATCCAGGACTCCAGCGTCAGCCAAAGTGAAACTAACTGGGACAGGAAAAATGCAGCCAGGGAAGGAGAAGAAAGAAGCCTGCACATGTAGAATTTCTTCCTTGAAAGAGTGATTAGGCATTGGCACAGGCTGCCCAGGGCACTGGTGGAGTCACAATCCCTGGAGGGGTTGAAAAGCCATGGAGATGTAGTGCTGAGGGACATGGTTTAATGGCCATGGTGATGTTGGGTCAACAGTTGGACTTAACAATCTTCGAGGTCTCCTCCAACCTCAGTGATTCTATTATTTTATTTTACACACAATTTAGAAAAGGATCATTTTTCTTTTCCCCAGTCCTTCCTGGAGGAATGCAAATCTGGAACAGCTGATTAACAAATTACATATGCCACGGGTGAACACCAAGGCATGTCACTTGCAGAACAACATATTCCTTCCTGAGGTGTGCACTCACCCACCCACATGCTAATTGCCTCTCAGGGTGCCCCATCTGATCACAGCTCCTGGAGGAATGCTGCCTATGGAAAGGGAGTGCGGGAAGAAGGCAGGCACACAAAAGGAAAAATCTAATAAAAGGTATAACCAAAGGGGACTGAAGAAGCCTCTTCTAAGGCCTTACATAACACAGCTTTCAGCTGAAGGCATCTTTCTAGAGGAACCGTAACAGAAAGGAACCCTTTGGAGCAGTTTTTCGCTTTGCAGATACAAACTGCAAAGGTTTTTCGAGGAGGGGAATCAAAATAACTGGACTCAGTTCTGCTGTAAGGTAGACCCAGCACAAAGGTCCCCAGCAAAGTGTCCCAGCACATCAAGAAACCCACAAAACCTTCATCTGGGTTGTAAAATAGGAATCATCCATCAAGTTGGGTGAGTAGATCCCTACCAACCCCTCTCCTTTGAGAGCAGAGGCTGTTTCAGTCATCATCTGATGGCGAATGAACACACTGAACACCACACAGTGAGGGGCACAGCCCTTCCCAACAGCATTCCCTGAGGATAACCTACAGTCCTGGGGTCATCATGCTGGGAATGCCATGCAGAAGTGAAAAAGACAAGCCTGTACTCTGAACACCAAGCAAGCCACCCATCCAGGCTGAGTGTGGGGGAAGGCAGAAGCACCAGCTTGGTCCTTGCACAACACTGTTGTGAAAGCAGCCAACCTGCCAGCTGAGCTGTGCAACCAGAGCCACCGAGCACACCCATCCTAAGCACACACTGGAGATCTCCTGGGGGCAGTGAGCAGGGCAATCTGCTTCCCTTCCCTGCCTGACTCCTCTTGTAACTCCTCAACAACAGGCACTACCTGCATCACAGATTCACAGCATCGCGAGGTTGGAAAGCACCTCTGGAAACCATCTAGTCCAATCCTCCTTGATAAAGCAGGGTCACCCACAGCAGGTTGCCCAGGATGGTGTCTGGAATCTCTCCAGAGAAGGAGACTCTAGAGCCTCTCTGGGCAGCCTGGGCCACTGCTCTGGCACCCCCACAGCAAAGACGTTTTTCCTTATCCTTTCTTTTTTCCATGCTGGAGGTGATCTCCACCTCATCCAGCAGCTCATGCTCGCCAGCAAGCAAAGGCTGAGGCATGCACCTCTTGATTGAAGAGTTTTATCCTGGGGTTCCCTCCCTGTTTTGCCTGGGATAAAGGGCCAAGAAAATCCACTCTAAAAGCCAGCAAAATCCAGTTTACTGGTGCTATTCTACACTAACCCTTTGCTCAGCAGCAGTCACCCACAGCCCGGACCACCAGGCAAGTTCTCAGTGTTTCTTTTTCCCTCTGGTGTGTACAGTTAATGCTGATTAGCTCGACTCTTATCATCCACACACCATTAATTGCCATAAATTACAGCTTGTTACAAATACATGCTTCATTCCAACAGAGGCCATCTCCCTGCAGAGCAACCAAACCTGTGGGAATTGCAATTTTCAGCAAGCCAGACGTGGCTCTTGCTGGAGCATGGGAATGGAGAGTTTCCTGGCAAAGCCCTTGCACATGTGCATGCAAGAAAACAGGAAGTTCAGACAAAGCATTTCCACAGCCAGCAAACCAGCTCAGCTGCACCAGCCCTGCCTGCTGCTGCTCCACACTGGGCTCTGCGGGGAACCCTGAGGGATGAGGGATACAGGGAGGATCCTAGAATCATTTAGGTTGGAAAAGACCTTTAAGATCATCTAGTCCAACCATTAACCTAATAGCATGCCAGGTCACTACTAAACCATGTCCCTCAGCGCCACATCTCCACAGCTTTTCATTCCCTCCAAGGATGGTGACTCCACCACTGAACTGGACAGCCTCATAATCCTTTCCATGAAGAAATTGTTCCTCATATCCAACCTGAACCTCCCCTGATGTAATTTGAGTCCATTTCCTCTTGTCCTGTCACTTCTTACCTGGGAGAAGAGGCCAACCACCACCTCCCTCGAACCTCATTTCAGGGAGTTGGAGAGAGCCAGAAGGTATCCTGTGTCTCTTCTCCAGACTAACCAACCCCAATTCCCTCAGCTGCTCCTCACGACGACACTTGTGCTCTAGACCCTTCACCACTTTTTTTGTCCTTCTCTGGACACACTCCAGCACCTCAGTGTCCTCCTTGGAGTCAGGGACCCAAAACTGAGCACAGCATTTGAGGTGTGACCTCCCCAGTGCCCAGCCCTGCACTGGTCCTGCTGCCACATTAGTGCTGCTCCAAGCCAGGATGCTGTTGGCCTTCTTGGCCACCTGGGCACACTGCTGCTTCATCTTGTTGACCAACACTCCCAGCTCCTTTTACCCCAGGCAGCTTTTCAGCCACTCTGCCCGAAGCCTGGCAGGGAGGATGCAACCACATGGGTGTCCCTTCCCCGGAATGACTCTCTGGCTCTGGGGATGAAGGAGCAGACAGCGCTGGCAGGGGCTCCGGGAGCGTAGGGGTTAACATGGCAGTGCGCTGGCCGCGCCCCGCCCCCGCCAATCAGCGCTGCGGCCGCGAGCGCTGCCTTGACCATATAAGGTAAAAAGCCGCGGCCGCCGCAGTGCCGCTGCGGATGGAAAACGAGGGGGCGGGCGGGCACGCGCGGAGGGGCGGGGCCAGCGCGGACCGACACGCCCCCGAGCTCCCTCCCCAGCACCGGGGGTCTCAGCTCCCAAAATCACAGTCCCTCTGACCCAAAACCACCATCCCTAGCCTCATATTAAAATTACTTTTGCTAATATCTTTGACTCCTTTAAGTGGTTTAAAACACTCATCCAGCAGCATCTTCTCATAGGTGAATATTAAATAGCCTTGTATTCCAGAGCTCCAGATCTGGAGTCCTCAGCACTGGAGAGACATGGACCTGGTGGAGTGTCTCACATGAAGATTGTGCAAGGGCAGGAAGCCCTCTGCTGTGAGGACAGGCTGAGAGAGTTGGGGTTGTTCAGCCTGGAGGAGAGAAGGCTCCAGGGAGACTTTCTTGCAGCCTTTCAGTACTTAAAGAGGATGGTAAGAAAGATGGGAGAGATGTTTTAGCAGGACCCGTTGTGACAGGACAAGAGGTGACAGTTTGAAACTCAAAGAGGGAGATTAAGACTAAGGAAGAACTGAAGGTGGTGAGACCCTGTCCCAGGTTGCCCAGAGAGGTGGTAGATGTCCCATCCCCGGAACCATCCCAGGTCAGGTTTTTTGGGGCTCTAAGCAATGTGTTCTAGTTGATGATGTCCTTGTTTCTGCAGGGGGGGGGAGGGTCTGAACTAGATGACCTTTGAAGGTCCCTTCCCACTCAAAGCAGCCTATGATTCTGTAAGACAGGACAGTAGCATCACTGAGGGCACCAAGGCAATGACCATTACAAGGGAACACAGGAGGAATAACCAAGTAAACATAAAAAACCCAAACAAGATGCACTCAAAAATGCAAAATTGACTCAGAATCAGCAGGAATTTCTGCAGGGGACTGAGAAAATACTGGGGAGCAAGAGACAAAAAGAAGAGCCATCAGCCACGATGCAATATGAGTGCAACTGGATCCTGTGTTGAGCAAGGAATTTCTCATCGAGATGTGTGCCGGGGCATGTGGCTTGGGCAAGAGCAGGCCATGCGGCCCCAGGATGAGCACAGACAGGAATGATTTCAAAGGGCTGGTAATAAGATGAGGAAGAGTTATTTAGGGAGGTTGGGGGTTTGGCTAGCTTGAGGCACGAGTTGGCCACACGCTGTCTCTGTTCTTGCAGCATGCTCGCCGTGTGGGATGCTATATTTCATTCTGGTCACTACTTCTATATATAAACAGGGCAGATCTGCAAATGGAGCTAGGGAAAGAGGACTAGATGACAGAGTGAGGACATCTTAAGGGTATAGTTAAGAGAGAAGCTTGAGGGTCACAAAGAAAATAATGCTACAGGAAAAGCTGTTCATCACAAGAATTTGCTGGTGAAGCATCAGGAAGGGAGATGGAAGGATGGAGGAAAGATGCTCTGTGGTGTTTTCCATGCAGTATTGGTGGGCAACAGGAATTTATTTCAGACTAAGACACTGCTCATGCTCACTGGTGTGCATTTATACCACAGTGTTGAAAAGAGATGGCCAGGAAGGGTGCTGAACCCAACCTTCATCCAAACCTCTGATCCAGCCATATTCATGGCTGATGGACAGGAGCCTCACTTCTCTGTGTGTTTTGCAAAGCAACCCCCTGGGGTTCTACAAATAAATTCAATTATATATTTGGGAATGAAGTAGAGTGTATATGGATGCTCAGTGAAAGGTGATTTATTGAAGATGTAAAGGGTGTTTCCCTGCCCAAGATCAGATGAAGCCTCTCTCCTCTGTATGTCACACAATCACAGAATGGTTAAGATTAGAAGAGACCACCAGAGGTCATCTAGTCCAACCTCCCTGCTCCAGAAGGGTCAATCTAAAGCACATTACTCAGGATTATGCCCAGATGCTTTTGGAATCTCTGCAGAGAAGAAGACTCCATAACCTCTCTGGGCAGCCTAGGCCAGGGCTCTTAAGCCTCACAGCAAAGTTCTTCCTTATATTTAGGTGCAACTTCCTGGGTTCAAGTTTGTCCCTATTGCCTCATGTCCTATTGCTCAGCACCACTGAGAAGAGCCTGGCTCCACCCTCTTGACACCCTCCCTTCAGATACTTACACACCTAGATAAAGTCCCCTCTCAGCCTCCTCTTCTCCAGACTAAACAAGCTCAGATCCAAGATCTGGCTGAAGTATAATAAAGTCTAGACCCAGCCCTGTGACCTGGGAGATCTGCTGGACAGCTGTGATGGTACTTGGAGGAGCTGTTTTCTTCCCAAGATTATATTTGTCTTACACCAGACAGAGAAAGATTATAGAATCATAGAATTGCTTAGGTTGGAAAAGACCTCTAGGATCATCAAGTCGAACTGCTGACCCAACACCCTCATGCCACTAAACCATGCTGCCAAGTGCCACATCTACATGTTTTCTGAACACCTCCAGTGATGGTGACTCCACCACTGCCCTGGGCAGCCTCTTTCAATGCTTAACCACTCTTGCAGTGACAGAATTTTTCCTAATATCCAACCTGAACCTCCCCTGGCACAGCTTGAGGCCATTTCCTCTGGCAGCAGCCTGGACCAGCTCAGATGCCAGGGCCAGAAGGTGTATGGAAGTGTCCTTCATGGAACCAGCTCACTCCCTCCCATCTCTCTGACACAGGGGCTGCAGGGAGCAGTGATACCTACAGAGCTCAAAATACTGAAACTTCAACAGTGGAAAAACCTGACCAACTGCTGTCCTAAATAAAGAGGCTTCATTAGGAGTGTGATTCTACATAGAAACTCCTGACATAAAGAATTGCCTCAGATTAGTCAAGCAAACCACTTATTTACTGTGCTTAATGTACAGGAAGCATCACAGTGATTACAGAGACATTAAATGGATTCTTACATGGGCACCACTGAGCAGCCAGACAGAATCACAGAATCATTATGGTTGGAAGAGACCTCTAGGATCATCAAGTCCAACCATATTAATCACTAACATACCACTAAACCATGACCCTAAGTAGAACATCTATATGTTTCTTAAACACCTCCAGGGACGGTGACTCCACCACCTCCCTGGGCAGACTGTGCCAAGACTTAATCCTTCCAGTGAAGAAATTTCTACTTATACACAATCTAAACCACCCCTGGTGCAACTTAAGGCCATTTCCTCTTGTCCTCTCACTGTTAACCTTGGAGAAGAGACCTACCCCACCTCACTACAACCTCCTTTCAGGGAGTTGTAGAGACTGAGAAGGTCTCCCCTGAGTCTCCTCTTCTCCAGAAGATCAGACCTCACAATCCTCAACGTTACTCCCACACCAACACTGAGATGACAACAAAGCCAAGCAAGGAAGTCAAAAAAGCACTTACCTTGTGCAAAGGTAGCACCAGGAAGGCTCCACCACCGCTAGCATCTACGATTATTGCCACGAAGCGAGGGTTTACCGCGCAGAAGGAGCTATCCCAAGTGACACGGGACACGCGGATGTCGTCGTAACACTGATCGTTCTTCACCGCCTGCCCAAAGACGTGCCGAAACTTGCTCTGTCGTACCACTCGCCTCATTGTGTCTGCAGGGAAGGGCAACAGCAGCAGAAGGTCAGTTATCAGTGCAGGGACCTCCTGCTTGCCCAGAAGCAGCCAAGGGCCTTTTAGAGGAACCTCTCATCTGCACTGTCACCCAGCATCAGCAACACAGAAATACAGGTTCACTCAGTATTGCTGCACCTTGCTTTAGGCCTGCTAAGTTCTCTGCTAGTTTTGCCCTTCTTTTTAACCTTCCACCCCTCCTTTTGGTTTGTTTTTTTTAAATGAAGTTTCAGACTGTCTCACACCAAACACAACTCAACTGCACTTCCAAGGGCGTTCTACAGAAAGAATTTGCCAGTTAAGCATCAGTTTTCCCATTGCAAACATCTCTTCGTGCAGTAAAAGGAAGTTCCTAATCCTTAAAGCAGTTTTGAGACAAGTCTCCACGTATTTTCAGGGATAAATCTGGTCTCAGATTGAACTTGTTTACTTTCAAGTCAGACAGGGTCCAGAAGATGTAAATAAAAATGCAAGCTCTCGAAATCCAGTGTCCCTGTGAAGTGGTTCCACATGTTCACCAGCTCCCATTTCTTTCTTCTAACTCCAAAATCTCACAAAAAAATAATAAAATTGCTTTCCTAGGCAGAAAGGAGTAATGGAAACAACCTAATGACTCAAATTAACTTAGTGTGTCTGTAGCACTTCTTAAGAAAAAGAGTTTTCAAGAAAACCCATGTTAGAACAGAGGGAAAGGGATTGATGTGGAAATTTACAGTACCCAAATCCTGGAAGAAGACACAGGCACAACACCACTGCATGTGAACACCAACCCTGGAAGGGAGAGGCTGTCCTGCCTTCTATGTATGCTACTACATGGAGCCCTCACATCTGGGAAGGGCTTTTCCCATTGTACAAGGTTTTCTCTCCCAATCAGTGCTTTCAGAACAAGGCATCAGAGAACCATTAAGGTTGGAAAAGAACTCTAAAATCATAATGTCCAACTGTTAACCTAACACTGCCAAGTCACCACTAAACCATGTCCCTGAAGTGTCACATCTACATGTTTCTTGGACATTTCCAGGGATGATGACTCCACCACTGCCCTGAGCAGCCTGGGCCAGGGCTTGACAACCCTTTCCATGGAGAAATTTTTCCTAATGTCCAATCTAAACCTCCCCTGTTGCAACTTGAGGCCATTTCCTCTTATCCTATCACTTGTTACCTTGGAGAAGAGACCAACCTCCAACTTGCTCCAACCTCCTTTCAAGGAGTTGGAGAGAGTGAGAAGGTCTCCTCTGAGCCTCCTTTTCTCCAGACTAACCAACCCCACATTCCCTCAGCTGCTCCTCACAACACTTGCGCTCTAGACCCTCCACCAGCTTCATTGCCCTTGTTTGGACACACTCCAGCACCTCACTGTCCTTCTTGGAGTGTAGGACCCAAAAGTGAACCCAAGATTTGAGATGCTTCCATATAGCATCTTGCTTTTACATACAACAAAAATATTTCTGCCCTGGTCTCTAGGGAAAGCAAAAAAAAAAAAAACAACACCCACCCAAAACCTAAAAAAACTAGAGATAAGCAGATTTCACCTCCTGTGTAGCCTCTCAGCAGGTCTCCAAGCACATGCAAGGGCTGGGGGGGGAGGGAAATCACTGAGCTTCCTGTAGCATCTTGCTCCAGACCCACTAGCCTGATGCTCTCAAGTGAGAGCCTGGGGCCTTGGCTCCAGCAGCCTGTCTGCAGCAGAGGTGATAAAAGCTTGTTCATCTGTCTCTAACTGCAAGGGCTTAGTGTGAAAAGGCGGTGAGAAAAGAGACTTCAGAGCCATCACCGCTTTGTAGTTTCAGAGGCTGACAAAGAAATTAAACAGCAACAAAAAGCTGAATACCTTTAGGAAAGCACTCATCAGAGCTGGGAAATCAGCAGCCACAGAATGTGTTTGGAGAGGAGAACAACATTACAATTAACACAACAGTTATAGAGTGAAATAGTAGAGTTTCTGCACAGATTAGCATTAAAAAAAAAATAAAAAAAATTACCAGAGTGTTTTCTACCAGCTCCCCCAACCACATTCAGCTGAAGCATTTGGGAATGGTCCTGGCCACCTTCCCAGCAACTCCAGCTCCAGCTGCTGCTGACAGGGACCCACTGCCAAGGTGCCACCAGAGTCATCAGTGTGATGGTAAGAGCAAAACCCAGCCCAGGCAGTTAGTTAGCTGCTTATAGAAAAGCCTTACCAGCTTCTCTGCAGATGTGGATAACAAATGCCCCCATTACAGGGTCATTTTTGAATGGGGATATCTGTCCCCAGATGTGGAGTGGAAGCCGCCAACCACCTTCACACAGTTTTTAAATGCACAATTTTGTGAGTGATTTGGGTGTTTAAGATGTCCATGTGAAAAGAGCTAGAAAGAAATTATTAATGATTGCTGGCATGTTATAGATGAACTGAGGCTTTCTCTGTACCTAAATAGAATTGCATAATATACTTTCTGGCAACTATTTCACTCACAGCACAAATAAAAGGCCTGGACACACCCAGTGACACCCAAGAGTAATGGGAAGTCATAAAGCAGGAGCTGCTCTCCAGCTCCAGCCTGCAGCTATGGGTGCAAAATCCAGACACCAGTTTCTTTTAACACTCATAACACACAACACCACCCTGAGAGTTCATGGTCAGATCTACAACTGGATGGAGCTGCTGAAATCTTGGAGCAGACAGAACTTTCCATGCAGTGGGACAGTGAAATATGAGAAAAAAAACCCATTAGGGTCATGGGACAGAGAATTCATGACCTTGCAGTGAAGTGCATCCAATTTTTTGGGAGGAGAAAAATCCAACTGCCCAACTCAGAATCATTTGGGTTGGAAGAGACCTTTCAGATCATCAAGTCCAATCATTAACAAGCACTGCCAGGCCACCACTAAACCATGTCCCTCTACATGGCTTTTCAATCCCTCCAGGGATGGTGACTCCACCATTGCCCTGGGCAGCCTGGGCCAGGGCCTGACCTCCCTTTTGGGGAAGAAATTGTTCCTCATGTCCAACCTGAACCTCCCCTGGTATGACCTGAGGCTGCTTCCTCTTGTCCTAGCGCTTGTTCCTTCAGAGAAGGGACCAAATTCCTACCTCACTCCAACCTGCCTTGTGATGGGAGTTTGTGGTTTGTTTCCAGGGAAAGGAAGAGATGAAGTTATCCCAAATGGATGGAAGAAGCTCTGTGGAAGCAGATGGAATCTGGTGCTGCCAGCGTGGGAAGCACTTGGTGGGCTCCCCAGGGACACACACGTGGCTGTCCCCGCTACAGAGGGTGGGTGGGTGGATGGAGCAAGGGCACAGCTCCATCCAGTGCCACCAGCCCAATTCCCTGAGTGGATTCAGAGCATGATCCCAGCCTCGCTGAGTCACGCATGAAGAAAAGGTGAATTTCACCTCTGAGATCCCCAAAAGACAAGAAACATGCTGTACCATCAAGCTGCCTGAGGCCCAATTAAGATACAGCATAAAAAAATGCAGCTCCACACCCAGTTACTAATTTATTGTATAGACACTTTCAGAGATCTGTCAGACATTTCCACCCTGAGAAGGCTCCTCCCAGCCCTGCACTGTTCAGGGTTTCTGCTGCCTCAAATTCTACATCCATGGCTTTGAGTCATGCAGGGAGTGCCATGCAACAGCAGCATCACTCCCTTCCTCCCTGCCACTTTCCCCATCCCTTCAGGTGACACCAGACTACCCTGAAGAAGCAGGGATGCTCCTGCAAAGCCCTACGTGCTGCAACACCATGGGAAGCTTGAAAACACATCTTACAGCACAATCCTCCTTGTTCCTCTGCCTGGGGCATGTAGCTCATCCAGGAGAAGGGGCAAGTTGACTCAACGGCTATGTTCTCAATCCACTGTGCACTTCTGATGGTTTAGAAGGTGGTATCCTGAGGGCTAAAACCTGCCTGGCTGTGCTAAGTGCAGCAAATTGCCCAGTGACAACCCATCACACACTGAGAGGGGCTGTCTGCTTTAGTGCTGGGCATGTGGCTGTGAGAGCTAAGAAGGAGGATCATTTTGGATAATTGTATCTTTCCTTCACTTGATCAATACCAGAAGACCACCAAACAAATGCTTATCTCAAACATCAGCTAGTGGGAGGTCTGCCACTTCTTCCACCCCAATGGAGGAGAAACACCCTTCATCCTAGGGTGAAATTTTAGTACTTCATTTCCTTCATTTTTACCATTTGGTGGAAAGGGGAGTTTTTTGGTTGCCTATAAAAGACTTTTCAGAAAGGCAAAGAGGCAGATGTATCCAAAAGTATCCTTATTTGTTCCAAACGGATTCGTTGGAGCACACCTTTGCTGCCCTCTTCCCCACCTACAGCTCATCCTCCTTAGCAGGAGTTCTCTGATGAACACATGGTGAGCAGCCTCCAAGTCCTCATTTCCATAGCAAAGGGAGTGATTCTTGGCATTGGATCACAGCCATTTTGATCTGGCTGCTCGCCAGAGAGAAGATGGGGAGGGGGAGAAATGTGCAGTTATAAAGAGCAGCCACTGTGGATCTTTCAGCACAGAAAAGGAGCAGGTGAAAAACAAAACAGGGTGAAGCTTCATCCTGAGTATGAAAAAAAAAGTCATCTTCTCCCTGCCCCAGCCTCTGGTTAAATCCTGTTTAGCATCCTCAGTTGTTTCTCAGTATGGCAGTACAAAAAAATCCATCCCCTCCTCCTCCACCATCTGCAGGAAAATCACAGCTGAATGTGGTGGCCACAGGTTCTCTCTGCAGAGCCCTGGGCAGGCAGGAGCTCCCAGCTTGGCCACTTGTAGGATTATCAGGTGAGATGCCACCAGCCTTCCAGTATCTAAAGGGGTTGATAAGAAATATGGTGAAAGACTTTTTATCAGGGCCTGTTGTGGCAGGACAAGGGGTGATGGTTCAAAACTCAAAGAGGGAGATTTAGACTGGATGTAAGGAAAAAGATTTGTTATGCTGAGGTTGGTGAGACACTGGCCCACGTTGCCCAAAGAGGTGGTACATGCCCCATCCCTGGAACCATTCCAGGTCAGGTTGTTTGGGGCTCTGAGCAACATGATCTAGTTGAAGATGTCCCTGCTACCTGCTAGATGACCTTGAAGGGTTCCTTCCAACCCCAACCATTCTGTCATTCTATGGTTCTATGAATTGAGATGATTCACCATAAGGAAAGGCTGATTCAACCTCTATTATGTGTGACCTAGGACCCCTGGGAAGTTTCTTTGGAAATACCCAGGTGGGCAAGAAAGCACATCCATGGCTAGTTGGGCAGTGGTGGGGATTTACACTTGGGAATCAAAGAATCACTCAGGTTGGAAAGACCTCTAAGACCATCAAGTCCAGCCATCGATGCAACACCACCATGCCACTAAACCATGTCATGAAGGAAGGGGTCTTGGAGCAAGGGATTTATAAAAGGAAGTTAATTAGATCATTGTCTGTGCTGTTAAATCTGAGCTAAGTAGCTGAAACAATCTCCATACACTTGCTAGACAGGAAATATTTTCTCTTTTTTTTTTTTTGGTAAAGTACAAATTTGGAGGATTTCAAAACCTCACAACTAGGAGCTGAAAGGAGTTTCAACTTTGCCAGAGTTACAGCCCTCAGCAAAACCAACCCAGAAGCATTGGACACCCTGCAAAGACCACTACAATGGAAGTGCTGACAGATCTACCACCACACTGATCTCCTGGATCCCGCTCCATCACACACGGCATCTTACATTGCTCGCTGGTGAACACAGCAAAGAGCCTTCAAAACTCATCTTCTCCCTCCCCCTCTTCCCCCCAAAACAGTCAAGTGACTTCCAGCTGAATTTTACCCAACCCTGAACTTCATCTCCCACTTCAGCCCTTTGTGCCAGCCTTTCAAAGGACCTCAGAAGTGCAGGATGCCGTCAGCCCTGGCTACACAGTGCTACTTTTCATTCCTCTTCTTTCTGATCTCCCATCATGATGTGTCACAAGAGTTACCATGAGCTTGCCCATTTTCCTGTTTATAAAGGAATGATCTGTCTCGAGAAGCCAACAGATGGTATTTCTGTGGCTTTCTGAGGGTTTTCAGCCTGCTTAGGGGAGAGGAAACGCATCCTGCTAGGGAATACTGACAGGAAAACCCCCCACTAATGGCAAAATCCTGCTGGGCTCATGTGATTGTGATCCCTGCTGGAAAGGGAGACACTGGAAAGAAAAGGTCAGCTTAAGTCACAGGCAGCCTGAGGCTAGTGTTAAATGGGGTGAGGAGATAGAAATCCACTGGATGGGGTGAATGGCACTTTGGAAAGGTTGGTCCCTGGGATTGGAAAGGCTCTTCCTTAAGTGGAAAACATCCAGAGAAGTTGCATGTGTCCATGGAGAGCCCCCAAACTGCAACGGAGAGGTTGCATACATTTCAGGGGCAGCTTTGGGATAAATGTACAGCCTCAGATAACTTATGAGAAGCAGATAAGGAGAATAAAATAATCAAGATACAGAATCCCAGCATGGTAGGGGGTTGGAAGGGGCCTCTAGGTATCATCCAGTCCAACCCTCTTGCTCCAGCAGGGTCACCCATAGCATCTTGCCCAGGATCACATCCAGGTGGGTTGGAATCTCTCCACAGAAGGAGACTTCACAAACTCTCTGGGCAGCCTGGGCCAGGGCTCTGCACCCTCACAGCAAACAAGTTTCTCCTCCTGTTCGGATGGAACCTCCTGGGTTCCAGTTTGTGCCCATTGCTCCTTGGCCTCTCACTAGGCACCACTGAGCAGAGTCTGACCCCATCCTCTTGTCCCCACCCTTTAGCTCTTGCTCAGCATGGAGCAGATCCCCTGTGGCTCTGCTCTTTTCCAGGCTAAGCAGCCCCAGGACTCTCAGCCTTTCCTCCTTCCAGAGATGCTCCAGTCCCCTCAGCATATCATAGAATCATTTAGGTTGAAAAAGACCTCCAAGATCATAAAGTCCAGCTGCCAACTCAACACCACCATGCTACTAAACCATCTCACCAAGCACCATGTCTGCACATGTTTTGAACCCCTCCAGGCATGGTGACTCCATCACTGCCCTGGGCAGCTTGTGCCAATAGCTAACCACTCTTTGAGTCAATACATTTTTCCTAATGTCCAGCTTTATAAGCACACCTTTGGCAGAGGAAGGAAAGTGAGACATGTTTGTGGGGGAAGCCAGCAGGCAAGAGTTTGCTGTTGGCTCCACCAGTTGAGCCATGCAGACAGCAAGGAGAGTGGAGACCAAAGGACAAAGGATCAAGCTAACCACTATGGGAGACCAAGGCAAACGCATGTCCTGCAGTGAGTTCTGGGCCACAACCAGCATCAGAGCCTAAGAGCAGTCAATTGCTACCACTGTTAAGTGGAGAACCAGTATGTCACCAATAAGGCTGAAGAAGAACTTCATCTCCCTCTCCAAGTATCAAGGCAATCAATGAACTCAGTCTTGTGATACTAAGTCTTGCAATTTTGGGGCAAGGGAGGAAGAGAACAAATCCATGGCCACAAACATTCCAGCTCATCCAACAACTTCACATAAAACCTCTGGCAGAGAAAGGGAGCAGCCACAAACACCTTGATGCAGCTTCTACTCTGAAACACCACAGTGGTCCCACCACGAGATACCATTTCAAATCCATTTCTACTAAGTCCATTGCTGACAGAACTTTTGTTTTCAGATGTTCAGAGCTCTTTAGATGAAGGGTGAACACTACTACAGATGGTCACCGTTCCAAAATACATCATATTTGTGCACAGATGATTTTCAGTCTCTGGTTACTTTAGTCTAGGTTGAGCAAGACCCTGCCATCTGATTTTACTTCATTTTAAAGACAAAAAAGCTGGAATATGAACTTAATACTGAAATTTCCAGCTGTTATACCACTGGCGAGATTCTATTTTGGGATGGGAACCTAAACCACAAACTACCAGGGAATTTGATTATATCTCAACTGGAGAGATCAGCACATTCAAAAATGTAACACAACCCAAATGTCAAATAAGCTGAAATTGCTGTGCTGGCCAAAGTGCAAGGTGTTGGTTCTAACCTGTGAAACACTTGATATAATTCTGCTTTTCAGAGCTATACTCTGAAACAATCAGACTAAGACCCTTGTAATATGAAGAACTCTAAGTCAGAAGTGCTGAAATCGCTTAAATCTTCTGAGCATCACTAAGAAATGTGTTATTTCCCACGTGTTTACCCTGTGCTTGTCTCAGGTGCACATCTCCCATGTTGTGACTGATGCTTCTGTCATTGACCTGGACGGGCTCCCCAGTCCAAGAGAGACAAGGAAACACTGGAGAGAATCCAGCAGAGGCTACCAACATGCTGATGGGACTGGAGCATCTCTGGGAGGAGGAAAGGCTGAGAGCCTTACAGCTGGTTAGTCTGGAGAAGAGCAGACCCAGATGAGATCTGCTCAATGCTGAGCAACAGCTACCCATACCATTTTGTAGCTTGCTCTAACATGACATCATTTACCATAACTTAGAGGGACAAAAGGACACTGCAGATGAAAGTCATTACCCCTGAAGAGAGAGCACTGTCTGCCTTCGTTTAATCTGTGTCATCTACCATAAAGCTCGAGCAATGAATACAGACAAAAAATCATTACACAAAATTTATCAGGAAACCACAATGGGATGGGCAAACCAGCAAGGAGGAACACTGGGGAGCAGTTACCCACACCCTGATCTGCAATGGTGAAGCTGTTGAGGAGCAGGAGTGACTGCCAGAGCAACCACCTCCAAACCAATCAACTCTTTGGAGTCTACTTCTTTTAGAGTATCTTCTATCAGCTGGCACTACAGCTGCCAAGCTCCCAGGCAGCAAGGGGTGATGGAATAGGGGTATTTGGATGATGGTAATTTAGCACATGTTGGGCAACAAAAGGTCAGGAAAAATGAAAACAAGACAAGAAGAGAGCAAAGTAGAGGGGTGGGGGAAGCAGGACATCCAGGACAAAACCCTGTAGAGGCAGGTAGCATCCCAAATATACAGGGAGAAGTAGAAGCATCCTGATGCCTGCATGTATTTCAGCTTCCACCACAGACAGTTATTAAGTCAGTGGGCACCAAACAAACTTTCCTGAGTAAGGAAGGGTAGACCTTGCACGGGAGTAGATAGACTCCCACCTTCAGACACTGCTGACCACAGAAGGCCATAGCCTTTCATATGCTCCCCTCCAAGAGCCTTCATTCTCCTCCACTTTCTCCACTGGATTGCATACTGTATCTTCATCCACTGCCAAGAGACTGAGCAATAGGCTTCCAGAGCTGAACAACAGCCCTATGAACTTCAGCCAGAGACATTACACCAGTGTGATGGAAGATGCTACTTACAGCCCTGGGGACTGACTGCATCTGCATCACCACCACCACCCCCCCACCACCCCCCAATAAAAGCAGTACATGCCACTGAGAGGAAAGGCAGAAGGCTTCAGCCCACACTTTGACCCCGAGGAGCAGAGGAGATAGAGAGCACAACCCCCTGTGCAGAGCTGCAAGTCAGCAAGGCTGCTGCACCAGCCAAGCCCCAGGATTCCAGTTAAGAGAAGTATGCAGATAAAATGCCTTCTCCACAGAGCTGACCTAGTTCTTATCAGTGCAAGGCGAGCTAACAAGGAAGTACCAAGCTGTTCAGAGCTGCTACCCCAATTTGCTGAATTCTTCTGCTCTCTTGAAGGTTACATGCAAGAGTCTTCCAGACCATATTCCTGAGACACATTGCAAGCTTTTTTTATTTTTCAACCTGGGTTAAGGCAAAAGCCTAGTACCAGCTAAGACTGGTGGTTAGGAATGGAGAAAGAGCTCTTACCCACCATAGCTTCCTTAATTTCTTACCAAATCACCACCAGGTCAAAGAATCACAGCATGGTGGAGGTTGGAAGGGACCTCTGGAGATCATCTAGTCCAACCCTCCTGGCTAAAGCAGGGTCACCCAGAGCAGGTTGCCCAAACCCAGGCCTCTCAGAATTCCCTCACCAGAGGGATGCGCCAGTCTCCTCAGTATCTTGGGAGCCTCTGCTGGACTCTCTCCAGTAGTTTCCTGTCTCTCTTAAACTGGGGAGCCCAGAACTGAATTTCAGATGTAGCCTCACTATGGCAGAGTAGAAAGGGAGGAGAACCTCCCTTGACCTGCTGGTCATACTCTTCTTAATACACCCCAAGAAAGGTCTCCACTTTCTGAACTAACCAGCTAAGGCACAAGCACTTCTTTCCAACATGGCAGTGTGCTAACAGCAGAAAACAACAGTATTTTCTTCCTACATCTGAAACAATCAAACATGCCCAAATGAAATAAAGGGCAAACATAAGTCTATGTGTCTGCCAGAGGAGCTCATGGGTAGCCACTAGACCTGAACTTCAACAATTCCTGAGACAGGACACAGTCTGTGCTATTCAGTGATGAACTTAAGCTAGAAGCCAAGCAGACAGCAGTACCCAGGTGCTGGGAGCCTAAAGCCTAGCAAGAAAAACACATGCAGGATTTCCCTCTCTGCAGAAGACCAGAAGAGGTGCATACATGAAGGTAATTTAATTGACTGAATATTTTTTAAGGTAAACACATTTCCTGCTAAACTCCAGTGGCTTTAAGGCATCACTGGAAACATTACACTACTGCTCCTTGCTTACAGTTCATCAGATCATTTCTTAAAAAAAAAAACAACCAAAAAAAACCCCAACATAAAGATTTATCCAAAAGGAGGAATCTCTACAGGACTGATAAAACTGTTTTCTACTCCTCCTCAATTACAACATACCACAGGATGAAACTATGAATGTTACAGATGTTTAAAGGAGATAAACAGCCTTGTAGCAAAAGGTTGTAGGTCCCAGTTCTTCAAGAGCCCTGTAGCACTACAGCCTGAGAGCCACCAGCAAGAAACCGAGACCTGCTGTAAGCCCAAAGTAAGCCTGGACACAAATTCCTCAGAACTTCGAAATAAAGCAGAAACAACAGATTAGCACAACCAAAGCTCACAAACAGAGCAGCCAAGAGTGAGTCAGAGTGACCAAGTGAGGATGCAGCATTCTCCAGATGGCCCTGTCTGACCACAAAGGCTCCACTGGGCTGCTGGATGAAGCCTAGCACCCTGACCTGCTGGGAGCCCACCAAGAAGACCCCTCTGCCTTGGGCAACACAATCAGAGAGGAGGAGGATGGCCAAGTGTAATTGCAGCTCCTTGTGGATCAGCACTGCAGCCACACATCGCTGTTGTGGTGTCTGAAGTTTGTTTCCAACCCTGTAATGGCCAATGTGATGGAGCAGAGAGCTGGACAATGGCACAGTTAGACTGGAGTTCCAGCACGACTATTGTGGTCCATCACAATGCAATTCTGAATGGACACTCTACTCCAAAAAAGTGGTAATGGGCTTGGTTAACATATCCTGAGAAACACTTTCATCCAAACACCAGCTAAATTGAAGCCCAGTGCAGCAACTTGCACTTCTCAAGCTACTCACTAACACCCATTCAAGAGGTGAGGCACTCACGGTGAACTGCTTTTGACCTTCTCAAAATAAAACCAACAACAGTTAATTGACAAAGACAAGACAACATCCGCAGCAGAGCAGAATGCAGAAGGTTCAGGCTGGACAACACAAATGTGTTTTGAGATTTTAATGCTGTACAAACAAGCTGCAAAATGAATCTCAACTCTCACAGCTGGAACTGGCGTGGATTTCTCCAGATTTCCATTTGCTGTCCTGCCAGCTCTTCTGGCCAAGCAGCCTGTAATTCAAAGAGTACCATTGTCATTCTGTCCCATTTCCGTAATGTGCAATTTGAAATCAGGGCTGGGGAAGGGAAGAAGGGCCTGGAGAAGGCTAAAACTCAAATCCAGAGAGTTCAATCTGCTAACTTGAGTTTAAATCCCTATCTTGTGGTACCAATTACAGCCCCTCAAACATCTGTTTTAGCAAAGGGTTCCAAGCTCAAACACATCTCCTCTGTCCTATCAAGGTTCTTTGTCGTTGGTCCACTCTCAGGGCAAGGCTGCTGCCCTGTGGCTAGCAGAGCAGCAAACTGGGCAAGCTGGTGTCAAATAACTAGTGCATCTTTCTCACATCTCTAGGCAGGCAAGAAAAAAAGAAATTGACTTAGGAAAGCGTATTTAGTTCACTAAGCAGCTTTAATACACGTTGCTGCTACACTATGAAGTAAGATTTCAGATGCAGGAAGGAAAAACACCTTCAAACATCCATGGGCTCCCTGTGCCAAGGACAAGGGGAGTACCTGCTCTCCATGACACCCCCAGCTCTTTGACTACCTGATGGGGAGAACTGTATCCCAACAGACACTGGGCAAAGGCTGATGTTTCAGGGAAGGGACCTGCAGTTGGCTACTCTCAGCTGGGGAATCTGTTTCCAGTAAAGGGGCATGAAGAATTACAGCCTCTGCTTGATGACCTTTAAGCTTTACTCACCTGTTGGCTTGACAGTTATGTCACTGCACATGCCACCCACATTCCAGCCCTTTGAGAGTCCCTGTTGGCATTCTGGAGAAGAGCAGCCAAAACAACAGGCAGAATAACACCAAGATAAGCTCCAGCTAGTTTTTATGCTTTTTAGTGCCTAAGAATAACCTTAGTAGAGCAGAAGATCAATGTGGTAAGCACTACATATAAAGAACAAAATGATAACCTTTACCCCTAAAGAAACATCAGGGACCAAAGTGAAGAGTATAGATAAAACACGTGCATGCGGCAACAGGAGGTCAAAGTAGGGTAGCCCACCTTTAAGCTGCAGCACCTTAAAACCACAAAGTATACTGACAAACTGCTCCAGAAAGCAGCAGTGGCCAGGGAAAAAAAGATGCTGGAAGGCACAACAGCACTCAGCCAGAAGTGTTTTGTGCCTGCACTTCCCGCTGTGCTAATGCAGAAGTATACATTGCTGAAGTATGTCTGGCAACTCCTGTTTGTCTAAGCTGGCTCTGGGTTTTTTCCTGCCTTGCAAATCCATTTCAGCAGATCCAAAAATGAAAATAAACCTTAAAAAAATATATATATATTCACTGCAAACTTAAAAAAATGTAATCCACCTCCTGTTCTGAACAAGACAGCTTTGTGCCTATTTACTCCAACCTCCAACATACAGTATAATTAATATAAGTACTGCAGTAACAAAGTAACAGTTGAAAAGTGTTAGCTTTTAACTAAGCTAATGGCCAAAAATGTTGTCTTTTATCCACACACCCCCACACCCATCCCACCACGTGTGCTGGTACAAATACATGAACCATCTGTAAAACAACATGTACACATTGTACTATATCATGCAAGTATTCCCAGCCCAGTACCTGCAAAACCCTGAGCAAAACACATCACATTTCCAATCTGGAACCAAGGGCATTGACCTGTTTCATACTGGAAACTGCAAGCACACTCCCTGCCTGGCCACTGTGTGCTGAAAAATGGCAAATAAATGCCAAGCATAGACCTCAAGTCAGTTGGGTGTTCAAGGTTCCAGCATCAGCTAACAGATCATGAGGTTTTTAAGTACTTAAAGTGAAAGGGGGGGGGGGAGGCAATTAAGGAGTAATGCTAGCACTGGGCTGAGTCCCTCACCATGGAGCCTTTGCTGATGACTATCTTCCATATCAAGTGATCATCTGCCCAGCACTGCCAGTCTGCCCAGTTCCCAAGGGACAAGAGTGCTTACTACAGCTTGAATGGTTTGGTGCCTGCTACTCCCTGGTGGTGCTAATTACACCCATTACTGGTTTGTCTGATTGCCCCTGACACATGTCCAAGATCTTAATGGGCAGGACAGTAGGATGCCCAGCCCCTGTCAGATCTGCATGGGGAGGAGATGCTTCAATACAGCAGGTTTATACCTTTCTAGGAGATAAACAATGGATTCTCAAGGACTTCAGATCACAGTCTCTATGGCAACTATATGCAGAAGCAAAGGGATGGAAGAGAAGTTCCCACATCTCTGAATCCTCCAACCAGAGTGATTTAAAGTCCATTTTCCAGGGACTATTTATATCAGGAATTTCAGGTGAAATGTATTGCCTAGGTTCCTACATGGGTGCAAATAAGGTCTGGTTTGAGGCATACTGCTCTCTCCTCTGGTGTTATGAGCTCTGCTCAGGTCTATTTGATAAGCCTGCAGAAGCGGTTGCCTTAATATGTACATAAATGACATATGCTTGTCCATACACAGCTTATGAAGATGCTATGGTTGGCCAAGATTTGGAGGGCCACAGGAAAACCATGATCTTTTCTAAAGGGAACATTAGCCACTCAGCAATGCTCCCGATGAAATCTGTGAGCTCATCTCAGTGCTCCCTGGCCACATCAGCCTGAACCTTAATCATGTTAACTCAGATCCCACTACTGGTTTACTTCCATTGCTTTGTCAAATCCAATTATTAAAAGGGAAAACAAGAAAAACCTAATTATGAGGGATTGAGAGGCCCAGCTCAATGTCAAAGAGAGTCACTCTAACCAATCCAACCACATCCAGCTTCTCCCACTGAGAGCCAGACCTCAAGAGTCATGACATGCTCACAGCAAAAAGCGTATTATATATAATTTACTGTTATCATTGGCAAAACTGAGATAAGACAAAGCATATAATGTTGAAGAAGCAAAGTGGTAATGCTGAAAAAATGCTATCAGCCTTTCTCCAATGCAGGTGATTCCACCTTGGTGTCTAACTCATAAGGAAGAAGAAAAGAGGAAAAAGGATCAAAAAGCCCATGTTTTACTCCATCACCTCTAAACCAAGGAGACATCTACCAATGGGCACCACAAGAGCATCAGCAGATTCCCACAACATGGGTTTTCCCCTTAGGAGGCAGCAGCAGATACTTTCTGTCAAGTTCCTGACCTACAGAGTGGGATTTTAAAGCTTTTTATGGCCATCCATCACAAAAACCTCTTCCATTTCAGGAGCACTGTGTGACTTGTTATGAAGATGTCTGCTGTAAAGAGATGACATCTGTCTTACTGGCATGAAGTACTGCATGGGAGAGGCGTGAAGGAAAAAAATCTGTTTGAAGAGGTGTACAACAGTGCCCAACAGTCATCTTCTACCTTGTCACTACCTCATCACCTCCATACACATCCAGCCATTAATTCTGACCAGATCTGTATTTACTACCCAAACACAGACACAACGAATGGTTGGTAATACAGCTAATGGCTGGTATAGTCCATGAGGAACCTCTTCAGACAATTTGCTCCTCTGAGGACCACCAGTGCCAAACTCTCCATCAGAGAGTCCTCCAGTGCCAAGCCAGACCTGCTGCTGGAACCTCTCAGGCTTGTCACTGCGATGCCAAGAGGCTGAGTAATTCTAGGGTCACTCTGGTATTTTTCATGCCTGATGCTATTATCTAAAAACATATAAAATCACAGACTGAACAATCATAACCTCAAAAAGAAATAAATAATCCATTTTTAGGACAGTTCTCCACATGAGGAAAACCAGAACAAAGCAATCCCATGAACAAATAGAAAGAAAAGAACCCAGGAACCGATTCCCAACCATACATGTCCACTCAACACATCCAGAATAATCAACTTTCACTGCTAAGCTTTCCTGAGACACTTTAGCTAACCCAAACTCTTCTGCCTTAGTTTTGATGTGGTGTTCACCCCAGCAATGCCACCACCACCTGCATCACTGCATAACATGACCAAAACCCATCAGCTCACATCCTGTCAGCCTAAAAGCCACCAACAATCTGACTTTTCATGTGTGGCTACATGAGGGTGGCTGTAAACTGAAGCTGTAAGCAGTTTCTAATCAGACTCATTTCAGAGTTAACAACCAGAAGACAAGCAGACCAAAAATATTAGATGGGGGAGACCACAGGGAAAGAGCTAGAAGAGAACACAGACATTTAATTCTTGTTCCTATGCCCTGTAAATGCTTAAACTGGGGCACTGCAAATCCTCAAGTGGGTTTCTGTTCCAACACATCCTTAGAGGAGGACTGAGATTATCACAAAAGCCTCACTAAAACAAAACCAAAACAAACAAAGCCATACTTTTAAAAGTCAAGTGAAAATGTGCCTGTGAGTTTGCCTAAAAGGACATTCCTAGCCCTGGGAGTGGTGCACTGATGACCTCACCAAGCTGCAAGCGCAGGCCAGGAAGTATTTTGCTCATGTCTTCCAAATAGGAAGCTGGCATCCAAGTTTCTATTCCTTAGAACCGATAATCACATCAAACCCAGTTAACATATATACTCTTGCCATCCAAGCGCCACATTGTGCTTTAATGAACCATTTCATGAAGCCATCATTAAAGTCTAATATTCATCTTGAGGATGATGCATGGAGCAGTTAGTGAGGGGCAGATCTCTCGGCGCCCTTTGCTGCATCCCTCAGGAAAGCTGATATTTTACCCTTCTGTGCATTCCTTCTCAGTGCCATTACACTGAATCTCTCTGCCTTTCGCTTGGAGTGAATCCCAGAAGTGACAGATGCAATAAGCATGAAGATTTAACTTGAAAAAATCTGATGATGTTTGAAAAGGGAGCTCACTCGAAGGTAGAGTAATGCCAACAGCAAACAGAGACACAAATGCTGATTAAAGCAATCTGTATCAAAGGCTACAAGTGACCACTGGAAAAAAACCAAAATCACTATTCTGAAGTGCTTTATTAACACAAAACACAAAGCAAAAGCTCCCCGAGTGTGTCAGGTCTTACTGTGGCTACCAAAAAGGCTCAAAACGTATATATACATACACACCAAATAAACACGCGTTAGACTTTATCACAACAGCTTTTGATCTACCTTTGTGCAGGCAGCCTTTAGCAAACACAAGTGTTAGCCGCAGTCAGACATCTCAGGGAGCTCACAGCCATCTGTTTTCTCCCCTTGAGCAGAAAAGACGATTCAACGCTCGTTATTCAAATGAAAATTGAGTATATCCCCCTCCTGCCTCACGCTCTTTTCTCCAGCCACCCCATATCCAGCTTCATGTAGTTCACACCATGCCAGTTCACACCATTTTTCCCACACTCCAGCTCCCCTCTCTCCTGCATGTGCTCATGAAGGTACACGGATGGAGAGGAGCATTGGATAATTCGGGATACAGGCTGGCCTAAAATTAAATCAGAATCACCATCAGCAGATGGAAAAAGCAGCCCCAGCCTCGTCCATTCAACACGTCACTCATTCGTGGAGCTCTGACATCCTTGGTCTTGCTTCTCCTAATCCTCACATGCATCTGCCTGAGCAGCCTGAATGGATGTGCTCAAAAAACACATCCAGCACCCAAACTACAGCTGTTAAAAACCCCACACCGCTAAATAACGCCTATCACTTATCTCCAACAATAAAACTGCATCAATCAGTTTGACTTTTGTTTCCAGTCAGCTTTCAGCCCCTTTTTTCCCTTTTTTGTCTTTTTTTTTTTTTCCAGACCTGTCTCCTGTGCAAGCATCACATTGTCTAGAGCAGGGTACCACAGCTGAGCATCATCTGGCTGCTGCTCGATGCCTTCCCCTGGATCTCGAGCAGAGAAGGAGCTCATTTCACACACCGTATAGGGAAGGACTAACCTCTCAATCCTGCCCTTTGACATAGTGCTATGAAAACAATGTGGCTTTCTGCAGGGGAAAACAAAGCCCAGGAACATGTCACCTAACCCAGAGCTTGACATATCTCCCCAACAGGCTCCGAGGAGCCATTAATAGCAGTATGACACGGAGCCGGGTTAAAAAAAACCCCAAACCATCGAAAAAACCTAAACATTCTGGTCATCTTTTGTCCTCTGCAACGTTACAGGCTGGCAGCAGGGACTCGGCACTCCGGTGCCATCCAGCTGCTGCTGCATCGCCATGAAAAAAAACGAATGGGGAGGAACAAGAATTTAAAATAATTTAACAGAAGGGGAAAACTGGCTAACAAAAGACAAAAAACACACACCGCGTTCTCCCCTGGCAGGAGGCTGGCACAGGGCATCAGGTGGGCTGCAGCGGGAAAGCCCAGCCCCGGCCCCGGGGCAGCCCCGCCCGGGCCATGCCCTGCGGCAACCTGCGAGCTCCGGCCGGATACCGGAACCGGCCGCGACCCGGCGCCTCTCCGCTGCCTAATAAGGAGGAGGAGAAGCCCCGCGGGGCTGAGCAGGGCGAGAGGAGGACGCTTCACAACTCCCCCCCCAGCACTCCCCGCCCCGCAGGCCCGGGCGCTGACAGCAACCACCGGCCTCAGCAAGGGTTTCGGCGAGGCGGGAAGAGCCCACCCGGGCTGGTCCCCCTTACCCACCCTGCCTGCTCTCTCTCCGCCGTGGAACACCTCTACCCCACCCTTCCTCATTACCTTCCCGGTTTCTCACCCTCCCCCGCTCCACGCCGCACACCGCGATCCCGGAGCCTCCTCCCCACGTCCGCTCCTCAACCCGGCGGCCTCCTCTCCGCCTCTGCCGCTCCCGCCGCCGCCTCCGCCCGACTGAGGGCCAAGGGGAAGGGGGTGGGACAGAGCCGGGAGCGGGCCACGCCCCCAAGCCAATCGCCACGCCTTCTTTTCCCGCCTCCCTCCTTACCGGCACCGCCCGAGGTTGGTGAAAGTGAGTGGCAGCTCTCTCAGCCAATGGCGGCGCGGCGCGGCGCCACCACGCGTAGTCGCGCGCTCTCTCTCCTTTTCCATACCACCCGCCTTCGCTCTGCGGGCAGCGGGCATGGCTCAAGCCCATCCCCGCCGGTCCCTTCTCCTCGGGCTCGGCTGGGACACGGCAGCCCAATTCGCATCAGGCCCTCAGTCGTTTGTGCCCCATAGTCTGCCTCAGGTTTCTTCCCTCACAGCCCAGTTCCCCTCAGGCTCTAAGCCAGTTCATGCCCCATAGACTGCCTCAGGCTTCTTCACTCACAGCCTAGATCCCCTCATGGAATGAGTCTCTTACAGCCATGATCAGCACCCCACAGCTGGTCCCCAGCCTCTTCCCTCGCAGCTCAGTTTCCCTCGGGCCCTTAGCCAGTTTGTACCCCACAGTGCCTCGCAGCCTGCTTAAAGCCTCTTCCCTCACAGCCAAGTTCCCCTCAGGCACAGAGCCTCCATGCCCCATGTTGGCTCCCACTGCTCCCCAGCCTGCCTAAGGCGTCTTCCTTCACAGCTCCAGCCACAGTCTGTGTGGCTTGGCACTCTTGTCCTCTACTTGAGATACCTAGGGTGCCAGCAAGGGTGGTAGATGTACTGGCAAAAGGACAGGGAAGGTTTTGGGCCACTAGAGCAAAACCACCCAAAACTTGTGAGCACTGCTGGGATGTGTGAGGCACAAGCCCACAGATGTGGTTCTGGTGAGCAGAGCAGGGGCAGCCAGTGCCTCACCCTCAGCTAAAGCAATGCTGAGGAGAACCAACAGTTTGGCAAGAGAAACAACCGCGTGTCACCTCATTTTGTCACGCTGGGACCTGTAGCTGCTGTTGAAAAGGGCACTGCCATCAAGATAGTGACTAAAGGAGAGCTTAAGCCCCTGCTAAAAATCACACTTTAATGCAAAGCACAGGACAGTGGCTTTAAACCAAAGATTCTCCTCATTGTGAGACAAGTAAAGCCGCTTTCGAGGATGCTGGCTTATGTGGTTGTAAGGAGATGGTTTAATCTCTGCTGTTTGATGGCTAATGGTTATGATACAGTAAACAGAGCGCAGGTGAGTCCCTGTGCAGCAAATACCTCAAGGCACACAGGGCAGCCCCACTCTCCCAGGCTGCATGTTTCTGTTCCTCCAGAGGAACTCAAAGAGCGGATGAACACTGCTAGATCAGCACCCGTGTCGCGCGGTGTTTACCATACATGGCCAAACCCAAAAGCTACTTGAGCTTCCTGATCCGTTTTGGACAATTTTTGCAACTTCATTTGCATGTGGTTAGGTGCTTCAGGGGCCTGATTTTTTCAGGGGAGTGATACACCCTTCGGAGTTTGCAGAAATATGTGTGTCGTGCTAAGCTGAGCTGAGCTGAGCTGAGCACCCTCCTCTTTGCCCCCCACGAAACCACAACAGGACTGTGAACTACTCCCTGAGAAGTGATAGCTGGGTGTTAAACCATGCAGAAAGCCTCCCAGTGATGTGTTTGTCATTGTTTTGCTGGTGATGCCAGCTGAGGGAAACATCAGACACCAAAGCAGCTACAAATTAAACAGAACAAATGTTATCCAACATTTGTTAAACTTTGACACCAGTTTAACCATCAATCCAATAAGCAGGAAAGTCTCTCCTAAGTAGTGAGCAACACCTTGATAACAAAAATTACACACCCAACGATCAGAGTTGCAGTCCTGCATCCCTGCCACGCACTGCCCATGGCACCAATAACTGGGAAATTAATCCTTGCCCTCTGAAAGCCAGCCCAGCACACTCACCATCTTCCCTCCTCCCCGAAACAGCCTCTTTAATGCTAAAAGAGAAGAAAACTAAAGCAGCCTGGCAGCCTTAGAGCAGATCTGCAGGTAATCTGTAGTCTAGTGGGTTTAGATAGTGATTCATGTTTTCCACATAGGTACGTGGCTTGCTGAAGGTCACACAATGAGTCAGGGATAGAGCTGAGTGTCCTGACTGCCAGTCCTACAGCCATTAATTTATTAGGAGTCTTGAACCTGTGCAGGTGGCTTAAAACTTTCTAAAATACCCTATTCAGACAAGCATATAAAATGGTACTTAATGATATGTATCTCATATCAGCCTGAAATGGTATTTTAATCATGCACCAGGTGATGCTTTACCCTGGACTGAAAATTAATAGTGAAAACAAGAGTATCCAACAGCATGGAAGAGAAGCCAAGGAAGATTTTCAGCATCCTTGAGCAGTGCACAAAGGACTCAAAGTGAAATTTGTCCTGAGAAGTCTAATTTATCCATGATAACATGATAACCATGAGCCAGCAACAGTGGGTTCCTAGTGCACGTTATGATGGACACTCCTGTAGCACAGCTTGTCCAATGTGGTGTTGGAATTTACACTAAGGATGGACTTGGAAGGAAATGAGGCCTCAATTTTTTCTAGTGAAATACTTGATTTCTCACTAGTACTTCCCTAAGCATTTGGAGGGAAATGCTCCAAAGATCACTCAGATCCTGACCTGGATTAACAAGCTTTTTAGATCACAACAGCTCACTGTAGAGGGAGATGAAGAAATGTATTTCAGGCTGAAGTCTTCAACAGTGAAGGTTTTACACATGTTTCTTGGTTCCACTGTAAACAGTAATCTTCATCACTTCAGAGGAATAAAATCATTCCAACAAACAGTCCTTAAATTATAGCCAGAGTGATGTAAGCCTAACAACTTGTCAAAATATGCCACAAAATCTCATTTTTGTAAAGGCAAATATCCTATTACCAAAGTCTTGCAGATACAAGGAATCACACAACAAAGTCTGTCCTATTTTATCAGCACCAACATGCCTGATTATTACATTTTGCAGAACAGATTCAGAATTTATTCAAAAATACATTGTGCTGGTCTTCTCCATCCCACATATTTTACCCTTTGCTACAGAATCCCAGCATGGTGGGGGTTGGAAAGGATCTCTGGGAATCATCCAGTCCCACTCCCTTGCTCCAGCAGGGTCACCCACAGCAGGTTGCCCAGGGTCATCTTCAGGTGGGGTTGGAATCTCTCCAGAGAAGGAGACTCCACAAGCTCTCTGGCAGCCTGGGCCAGGGCTCTGGCACCCTCACAGCAAACAAGTTTCTCCTCCTGTTCAGATGGAACCTCCTGAGTTCCAGTTTGTGCCCATTGCCCCTTGGTCTGTCACTGGGCACCAGTGAGCAGAGTGTGGCCCCAGCCTCTTGCCCTCACCCTTTAGCTCTTGCTCAGCATGGAGCAGCTCCCCTCTGGCTCTGCTCTGCTCCAGGCTAAGCAGCCCCAGGGCTCTGAGCCTTTCCTCCTCCCAGAGATGCTCCAGTGCCCTCAGCATCTTGGGAGCCTCTGCTGGACTCTCTCCAGTAGTTCCTTGTCTCTCTTGACTGGGGAGCCCAGAACTGGACCCAGGACTCCACTTGTGGCCTGACTAGTTCAGAGTAGAGGGGGAGGACAACACCCCTTGACCTGCATGACAGCTGCAAGCAGCCTCTCTAGCAGCCTTTATAGGGAAGCAGCACCCTGTCTGCAAACTCCACCTCTGAATCTTACATCAGCAGCTAAATTTAACTTGCCTGCAAATATGCATCAATTCCATCACTGCAATAAATCAGATTGGTTTGTTCCTGCAACAATCCTTGCATGCCTTATAAGTAATGCTCTTGGTGTGCCCCACACTGCCTTACCAGCACAGCCTCATTAGAACCAGAGAATCACTGAGGCTGGGAAAGACCTCGAAGATCATCAAGTCCAACCACTGAGTTCATGTTGTCTAACCTTTTAGATAGAAAAGGTAAAGAAAGACACAAACACCTGCAGCACCTCATTCCAGAAGAAAGTTTGGTGGCTTCTTTGACCTTCAGCTGATAATATGCATCTGGACCACGAGGGTGGTGGAACACTGGCCCAGGTTGCCCAGGGAGGTGGTTGAGTTCCCATCCCTGGAGGCATTCCAGGTGAGGCTTGCCAGGGCTCTGGGCAAGCTGCTCTAGTAGGGGATGTCCCTGCCCACTGCAGGGGGGTTGGACTAGATGAGCTCCAGAGGTCCCTTCCAACCCAAACCATTCTAGGACTCTATGATCTCAGATGGCTAGCAAACCCACTCATTGAGGACCAGTAAAGTCCCTCAAGGGATGAATTTGCCTCCAATATTTCAATTTGCTTAAATCCTCATGGCTAAATATATTCTGAAAGAAGGAAAACACCTTAGAGAGGGTTTAGAGAGATCAGACATTTAAGCTGCAAAATACCAGGACTTTAATGTCTAAGTCATGCAAAATATGATGGACAGAGAAGCAAAGACTTGGAAAAGACCTATAAGATCATCAAGCCCAACTGTTAACCAGCAATGCCAGGTCACCACTAAACCATGTCCCTCAACACCATGACAGTTAGTGTTTCAGACCTTGGGTTTGCAGATAGCCAGGTTATCCAACTTAGAAAGGAAGAGTGTCCACTATTGATCTATTGATCTCTTGAAGCCTTTTGATTTATTATTGTATTTCAGTAATGTCACAGGAAGGACTAAGTTCTCCCACCTGGAAGTTGTTTATTTTAACACTCTCCTCCTATGGCTTTCATGATTTAGATTAGCAAGGCCAGATCCAGCTCCCTTTGAAATTGATGATGTGATTTTCCATTTCACTTAACCTTACTGGAACATCATAATTTTGTAATGTAGGGAAACCTGAACTGATTGCAATGAAATAAAAACCTCAACCCCAGCCCCATTTCTGTGCATGGAATAGCATTAGATTTACTCTTTCTGCCTCATTTTCCTTGTGTCTGTTGGGTACCTATCAAATGGTGAGGGCAACTCCAGGAAAACTGCTTCCAAGCCTTACAAGGATCATCAGCTGTTGAGCAGCTGCCAAGCCCAAATTGTGCTCCCAGCCACCACGTAACAGCTCTCACTCATGCCTAATCAATTCTGCCTCTGGCATGAGATTACTTCTTCTGCCCAGGGAAGCATTGCCTTGTGCTGATCTCTTCTCCAGATCCAGCTAAGTGTTTGTCTGGAGAGCAAAATCCTTTGGGTTTGGCCTTATTCAGTCCATGGCCAGAAAGGGGAGCTGTAGAATTATGGAATGATGAGGAGGAGAGCAAGATGTTTGATCAGGTTGTTGAAACAACAGCCAGCAAAGGAGCAGTGCACCAGGGACAGAGAGGAAAGAGGAAGGTGGGGGTGGAAGCCAAGGGTCTGGAGTCAGAAGCTCTTAGTTTGATTCCCAGCTCTGCCCAACATTTCTAGGTGGCACCAACCAAGTCTCTGCACTGGAAATGGTTCTCAGATCACCAACTTCCTCCCCAAAGTGCAATGGAAATCCTGCTGCACTTGCCCTGATGTCATTTGTGTGCTGCTGGGAAAGGGTGGGAGATGCTGGAGATGGATGGTAAGTGAACATTAGGTCAGGATGGGTATTAATTATTTATGCTATTGTTATTAATGATTTACAATACACTTCACGAAGCACATTTATTACTGCATGTGCACTCTCTCATGCATGTTCTCTGCAGGAACAGGGATGTCAAACACATCCCTAGCAACTCATCTGCAGGAAAAGCACAGAAATAGGTCCTGCCCACAGCTTTTACAGCCACAGGACATCTCTTCCTTGGTTTTGAGCTAGTTTATTCCCTCAGGTATTTTTCTTCTCCACTACTGCACAGGATGATGAAGTATTTTTTTCCTTCCCTCCCCACAATTTGAGATGACAAGGAGGTGCTCCCCAATACCTAATGAAAACGTTGGGACACCAAATAAAACCAAAGCAATTAGTTGCAATGGATGTGATCTTGGTGGCTACCTCCTCTACATCAGATGATTAACTACAAAGAGAGAGAGACAAGAAAGCAGAAAACACCTGGGGGGGGGGGGAAGAAATCATGCAAAAAAGCAAGCTGTATTTTATTTATAACACAAATATCCTGGGATTGATACTTCCTATCATTCTGATCAGCAGAAAAAACCCAGGCAGGCACAGCCTTGGGGCTGTGAGCAGTGAGGTGAGGCTTGGGGCTGTGATTTCCTGTTGCACCCTTTGTTACACTCATCACAGAGCCTACTCTCCTCCTCATTGTTCAAGCAGCTCTAAATCCTTTTGCCATCTTGTTCTGTTTCTCTCCCTGCTGTCTAGCATCAAGGTGGACCAAAGGTGCTGGAAAAATCAGAGAGATAGGAAAGGAATCCTATAAAAGTAAATAAAAGGCAAGATGTTTGGGTTCAGTTAGGCAGTCTGAGCTTTGGGAAGAGAGATACAGAGTCGTAGAATGATTATGGTTGGAAAAGACCTCTGAGATCATCTGGTCCAACCATCCACCCAACATCACCATGCTCACCACTAAACCATGGCCCCAAGCACCACATCTACATGGTTTTTGCATGCTTCCAGGGGTGGTGATTCCACCATCTCCTTGGGCAGCCTGTGCCAATGCCTGGTAACCCTCTGGGTGAAGAAATTCTTCCTAATAGCTAATCTAAACCTCTCCTGGTGCAACTTGAAGCCATTTCTTCTTGTCCCATCACTTGTTCCTTGGGAGAAGAAACCAACCCCTACCTGGCTCCAACCTCCTTTCAGGGAGTTGTGGAGAGTGAGAAGGTCTCCCCTGAGCCTCCTCTTCTCCAGCCTAACCAACCCCAGTTCCCTCAGCTGCTCCTCACAACACTTGTGCTCTAGACTCTTCATCACCTTCACTGCTCTTCTTTGGACATGCAGAAATATTCAGAAACAGATTAAAAAACCCTCACCAGACTATGTCATGGATAGAACAAAATGAGAAGCTATTCCTATTCTTCATTGCAACCTTTTCACAGTTGGGCACTGAAATGGATTGTCCTGACCCTCCCTTCCCTATTTCTTCTGAAGAACAAGTAGGTAAACATCTATCAGGGGTGATTTAGCTGCAGTTGGTATTGCCTTAGGGATGGAGCATCTAGTCCCTCCTCCTCACCCCCTTCCTCTGTAAGATCATCCACCTGCTCCTTCTATCCCTGCAAAGGATTCGTGTTCCTGCTGATGAGAACATCCTTCAGCCTGATCTGGCTGATGAAAACAGGTCATATCAGCTGTGCCATCAGATCAGACAAACCCTGAGGAGGAGCAGAGAGGCAGTGGAGCTCCAGACCCCCTGATAACACCAGCACTAGCACAGTTTCATATGCAGAGTCTGTCAGACAGCAGAGAGTTTGCAGCAACAGATACTTCACAATCCTATTTCTTTACCTCATGAGAATGATTCTATATCTTCAGATGCCTCCTGAGAGGACAGGATCTGGTTTTCATCACTGTAGGCTTTTTGTTATCACTGACACACACAAACTCTGTGGCAATGCTCATAGTCTGACTTGGTTTTGTGATTTCTGTGAGTGACAGTGACTGACAGCACAAGGTACCATGCATGGTGGGATAATCACACCCATTTTTAAGTGAACATGCTATGCACTTCAAAGCTAGCATAGATTTCCTGGGCCTTAACACATTTATTTTCCCTTAGAAGGAAACCAACAATCACAGACTCTCAACAAACAGAAGATGCAAGTTAACCAGTGTGGGTTTGATACCTCCTTGCAGAATCCAAACTTCCAAGCAAACTCCCATTACTAACCTCTCCCTCTTTCTCCACCACTGCTGTTTTACCACTAAAATGTCTACAAAGTCCATTTCTCCACAGCTTTTCAGAGAAAGCCTTTCCAAGTTGATGTCATGCTCCTGAAAGCCTTATTCAGCTAAGGCACAGTGCAGGAGAAGAAGACCCTAATTGCTTCTTTTCTATGCCATAACTAACCCAAAATGAGCTTGGCTCATCCTTATGCCTAAGAGAGACAGAAGCAAATAACCCCACATGCCAGGGGCTACTGGATATTATACTTATTGATCTACAGGAGAGGCTCAAAAAGCAACTCTCTCTCTCTCTCACACACAAACAGTTCCACTGCCAGAAGCATTTTTACCAAGCAGACAACCAACGGGAGCCAACAGCTCATTTTCAGCCTGCCCCGTTCCAACCACAGATCACTAAACACATCCTGAGCACATCCCAGCTCTTGCTCACAGGTATTATTCAGAAAAGCCTCCCGAGCGCCGCGCTCCCACCTCCCTTCCCTAGGGAGGCAGCTCCGGGTCCCTCCCCATCCCATGCCATCGTGCCGGGACAGAGCTGGGATCCGCCAGCCTGCCAGTGCCGAGCCATCGCATCCCCCCTCACCTTTCCTGGCAGCGCTGGCAGGAGGTGTCGCTGCCTTCCCCTCCGAAGCCTTGGGCTTTTCAAAGGTTTTCTTGGCGTCGGCAACTTTAAGCACTTTCTCATCCTCCTGACTCTTCCTCCCCTTCCGCTCCGGCTCCTCTGAGCCCCCTCCTCCTGCAGTCCTGCCTCCAGCTAGCTGCTCCTTGCCTCCAGCTGCCCACTGCTCCTTGGCAAGCTTGGCAGCATCGCTGTGGGGCTCCAGCAGTGCCTCTGTCAGTGCCACAGTCATGCTCATACTCCAAGCCAGGCTCTCTTTGCTGTGGGACCTGACAGGAGGGGCTGGGGGAGTTTTTTTCTGGCTGTAGGAATCGAGTAGCCCTGCTTCTGCTTCACTTCCCAGCAGTTCTCCACTCTCAAAGAGCTGGCTGCTGCTCTGTCTCGAAAGCTTTCCAGTGTCTCTAGCCACAGAAGCATAGTTGGTGACTGCAGAGCCCATTCTCTCGAGGCTTTTCACTACCTGCTTGCCTGGCTCAGGCTTCCTGGCTGGATCCTCCTCACCGTTCTGGCAAAAGTCTGCTGTGCCATCGGGCTGGGGAGGGAAGCTCAGTACCTGCCTGAGGCTTTCAGCTGCTTTGCTGCTCTCTCTGGGGATGTAGGAAATAGATGATGCTGTTGCCTCCTGCTTGCTTTGCAAGATGTAATCCAGCAGCATGGCATTGCGCTCGAAGCTGTCTGACCTGATGGGGACACTCGGCTTCTTTCCCTCCGAGGGAGAGTTCTGGGTCAGTTTATTCACTTGCCTGCTCTCTACACTGCTCTCGGAGTCTGAACAGCTGAGCTGCCTCCTCAGGACTCCTTGGAGAGCGTTCAGCCTGGGTAGGCTTGGACTTGCCACCTTCCCATCCCCTGGGTAGCCTTCCTGAATCACAGGTACCTTTTGCTCTGTCACTTCCCATTCCTCCTCGGATTCTGCTTCTGCCTCTTCCAGCAGGCGCCTGTACTCGCTCTCCTCCAGCCTGTACACCACTGGCTTCACTGTCCTGCCCGTGCCCCCTCTCCTGTGCCCAACCTCCATCTCATACACCTTTGGAGGGGCTTCTCCCTCCTCCCCTCTCCTGCATCCTCTCGACACGGGATAGTCTTCCAAGCAGAGGTCCCGTGCCAGCCCTCGCTGCCCACTGCTGCTCATCTCTGACTTCTTGGCGGGGGCTTGTGTGTCGTTGCCGGGGTTGGGAAGGTCCCCCCTCCTCTCCAGCCTGTGTTCCAGGCCCTCCTGGCTGAGTTGGAGCAGAGTATAATCCTCACAGGTCCCTGCAGAAGCTCCCCGGGACGAGGCGCAGTCTCTCCCCCTCGCCTTCCTTGTGTCATCCCGTAAACATCCATAGCACTGCCAGGTGGAGGTTTCCATGGCCAACAGCTCAGGCACCGTAAATTCCTCCTCCAAAGCCTCTGAAAGTGGCCAGCCAAGATTTCTTCCCACCTTGGGTCTCGGGCAGGCTTTCAAGTACTGCTTTCTCCTTGCTCCTCTGCTAGGAGAGACAGAGGCAGCTTGGAAACCTCCGTGCCTGGGTCATGTGAATCGGCGTTTTTTAGCCTCACGGGCAGCAGGGATGGAAATGCTCCTTGGCATGGTGGAGCCCATCCTCTGTGGCACAGCACAGCATGGCACGGCACTGCTGGAGCCTCCTTCCCAGCACAGCAGCTGTCAGACTCGATGCTCTGCTGCTCCCTCCCCAGATAGAGCCCACCTGAGTAACTCTGACAGCACTGCCCAGCTTCTAAAGTGCTTGGTCCAGAGCACTCCACAAGCAGGACTCGCTGCCCATCTGCAAGCTTTCCTCAGGGATTCTCCTCTTTTCCCCAACCTGCTGCAACAATAAGTCCCTGGCTTCTTTCCGATCTTGCTGCTTCCAGAGTGATTCTACTGCCAGGTCATCATCTGCTGCAGCTCGTCTGGGCAGGAGCACCTCTGTCAGCTCCTCCGTGGCTTTCACAGAGAGCTTGGAAACCACCACCCGTGGTCCCTGGCACCCTTCCCTGCCTCCCTGCCCTGTGCCCGACCGACACGGAGCCTCTGCCCCACAGCTCCTTCCTTGGAAGCAGCACTCAGCCTTGGGCTGAGTCCCAGTGTTTTGGGGAAGAGATATCATCTGCCTGGAGCATGCAGGGCACAGCCGGAGCGGCTGGAATCATCGGCGGGAACATGTTCTTGTTAAGGGAATTGCTGTGACATCAAACTAAAGAGGACTGAGATAAATAGAGAAGCCCAACAGCAGCCTCAGGAACAACTTTCCTTTTGGAGACTCCACAACATAACTTAGCAAAAATTCCCTATTAACACTCTGGGTATTTCTCTAAACAACTCTTCCCAGCAGAAAGTTTCTCCCTTTGGGGAAATCTCTTCTGCCAAAGGAGCTCCTGTAAAGCCTCCGGAGGGAGTTGGGAGAGCTGGAGAGCTCTAATCCCTGTGTACACAGCCGGGATGCCTGGCATTGCAGCACTGCAGCCAGCCACCACGGCTCCCACCCAGCAGCTCTTCCCCAGCGCTTTGCCTTTTATGGTGCACGAGGTGCCGGCTGCCCCGAGCCTGATCCAGGGAAGCATCCCAAGGAGGGATGCAGGAAAGCACCTAGATGATCCTCAAAGAGATGCAGGCAGCAAAGGCACAGCCTCCACCCTGCTGGAGCTGAGCCTTTGCTGCTTCCCAGCGAGGGCTTGAGTTACCCCAAAATGAGCCCCATGAGGTTGCAAACAACCCCCAGTGTCCTGCCCACCAGTCTCAGGATAAAGGCATCCCACTGATACTCCAACAGGGCTGGAAAATCCTGCTGGGGCCTGATCCAGACCCCTCAGGGACCCCAGCAGCTCTCTGAGCACAGCTGATGTTCTCACCTGGGCTGTGTGGGGATGCCTGGACCACAGTCTCATGGTGCTACCACCTCATCCCCTGCTCCATGAGCTGGCTCAGGAGGAAGTGCTGGCCACCACTGAGGGAAGGGGTGAGGGACAAGGGTTTTCCCAGTCCTCCTCCTTCTCCTGGGAGCCAGCCAGGCCCCTTCCCAGGGACAGGATTTTATCAATGCACATTGCAGAGCTGCTCTGCAGCGAGACAAAACATCATTTGTGACCACAAGAAGTTTGAAATCCCTGCTGAGGCTGCTCAAAACAAACACAACTGCTTCCCAGCAGGACCAGGACTGGTGGCCTGGCTCCCAGAGCCAGGAACAGTGGAGGGACCTCACAGAACCTTTCACAGAAAGGTTAGAGTTGAAAGGCACCTTCAGAGGTCATCTAGTTCAATCTCCCTGCAGGCAGCAGGGACAGAGCAGGTCGCTTACAGCCCCAAACAACCTGACCTGGAATGGTTCCAGGGATGGGACATCTACCACCTCTCTGGGCAACCTGGGACAGGGTCTCACCACCCTCAGCATCGAAATTTCTTCCTCCTATGCATTCTAAATCTCCCTTTTCTTGTTTAGAAGCATCACCCCTTGTCCTGTCACAACAGGCCCTGCTAAAAAATCATCCCCATCTTTCTTATTGTCCCCTTTAAGTCCTGAAAGGCCATAAGAATGTCTCCCTGGAACCTGATTCTCGCCAACTGTCATGATTTGAAGATATCACCTTGATTTTTCTTGGCTTGCCCTGTGTGGGGATCACAGAGCCCAGAGCTGTGGTGGAAGCTGGGCTGTTGGACCTGGCTTTGCCCTGCCCTGCTTCCCTGAGAACTGCTTATTAAAGCCTTGGGGAAGTCTGACACAGGAGCAATGTGGCTTGTGCTCCTGAACCGTTGGCATAAAAGGAAATGGCAGCTGCTGCCCCATCCCTTGAACCAGAGAGGAAGAGACTTTTAGGGAATAGACAACACCCAGGGTGAGGGCCAAGGCTGAAGCAAGCCCCAGAGGCTCCTCAGCTGCTCCCCAGCCCAGCAGCTCCCTTGGCTGAAGGAGCAGAGCTGCTGCTATTGACATAAAATGTGTCTACATGCACCCACGGAGATGATCTGCCACTGCAGACCCTCCAAACCTCAGCACCTCTGCAGTGCTTGGATGGGGAGGGAGCCCCATGGGCACTGCAGCTCAGCCCATGCCTGCTGTAGCCTCTCTGCAGTCAGCAATGACATCTCCACTTAGAGCAGGTTGCTCAGAGCCCCAGACAACCTGATCTGGGATGGTTCCAGGGATGGGACATCTCCCACCTCTCTGGGCAGCCTGGGACAGGATCTCACCACCTTCAGCATAAAAAAAACTCTTCCTCAGTCTTGATCCTCGAGGAGATCTGCTCCTCTCATCACTGCTCAGGCTCCACCAGCAGGCAGGTGAGCTGAGGGGTCTGGCTGCAGCTCACATCTTCCCACCTAGGTGAGCACCCAGTGCCAGCCTGTTCCCACCACCATCTGCCCTTGAAGGCTTCATGCTCAGGAATCTCCTTTCACCAGTGGGATTATTTTTAGCCTCACTAACAGGCACTGGAGAGGACTTGTGTTGCTCCAGATGTTGCCTGGCTTTGCCATAGCAACATCACAACAGGATGTAACACTGGACCACAACAAGAACCTCTCCATAAATAATCAACTTTCAGTGACAACAAAGACACAGAAAAGACACTTGGACTCACCAGCAGGCTCGGGGCATCTCCTGGTGCCTCTCACATGGATAACCTCTTACACCTAGCTTCTGAAGAGCTGTGGTGAGGAGATCTCCCATCTCTGGGGAGCTGAGAGGAGCAGGGAGCATCACCTTGTGAATCAGCCAAGGGAAGTGTGAATTAGATCAGCCAACAGCTGACCCCCAAATGGTGTTGGCTAAAGGATAGATTCTGTCCCAGGGACCTCAAGAGTGTGCTATATCAACAAAGCTGTTGTCTATCCAAAGTGGAGCTCCAGGGCTCCCAGCTCAGCACTGGAGAGAGTCAACCCCAGGGTGTAAAAGCAGTACACAAACACACTCATTGCCCCTGTTCTCCTTCCCATGTCATCATGTGAGCAGGTCTGGGCAACTCTCAGAAGGCCTTGACACAAAGCCAAGTGTTCCATGCTGGGGTGACTCAGCCCTGGGGTCTCTGTCCTTCATCAGATGTCAGCTCCAGCTCCTGATGCTGCAGGTCACACAGCAGCTACCTGCCCACGAGGTTGCAGACCAGCCCAGCACCCTGGTCCTGGGTGGAAGGAGCCACCTTTCCACCAGAGAAGACCCAAACCCTCACAAACCCACCTCAGGATGCTCAGGGCTCTGTCCTCCACCAGTTGCAGATTATTTTCCTAGCTAGTGAATCTCTGCCCACCCACAAGTCCCTGAAAAGCTGTGAGTGGAGCCCAGACACATAACATGAAGTGGCACCAGAAGCAAACCCAACCTCTGCTAAGGCTGTGGTAGGACTCAAGTCACTTAATTCAGCTCTGTGCGTGTCAGGAGTTGGCACATCAACCTCATCAGGTGCTGGTTCCTGCCCAGCTCTGTCTGGACCCAGAGAGGGGGTTGCAGCCAAGAGTGCTGGGACTGGCAGTACCTCCCATCTTGCTGTGCTCCACTGATGGGTGACAGACAGCTGCCAGCTCTAAACCAACACCCAAAAAGCAACTATTTGTGGTGGGGGTTAACGACTCTTAGAGGCAAACATGCCAAAGCTGGAGAGCATCCCCAGCCTGTGCTTTGCTACCCTGCCAAGGTAAACACTGACATGTTCCTCCCTGAAGCAGCTCTGAAACAATCCCAGGCAGTAACAAGCCTCCTCACAGGCACACGAGACAGATGCTCACTGTTTGCCTTTAAAGGCAAAATGTGGTAGATGCCCAGGAAGGGCTGGTCCCACCTCGGGTGGGTGGTGGGGTGGCAGCAGGGGAGGCTCAGGGCAGAAGCAGCCCAGCCCAGGATTGAGCTCCTTGGCTTTCCCAGCAGGGATTTGCTCTTTGGAGGAGGCTACAGCACAGGTCTGTGGGAACTGCAGAGGCCATGTTGCTGCAGCAGCACCAAGCCCCTCTCCAAATAAGTCCTTTTCCGTGCAGGGAGGGCTGAGGCATGGCTCACACACACAACCACATCTTGCTGCCAACATCCGCTCGGTGCTGGGGAAACACACACTCAAACAGCAGCAGCTTCTCCTTAAACCCAGCCTGGGCTCTCTGAAAAGAGCCTGGCTGGAGGAATTACAGATTTCAGCTCTACTCGTGCCTCCAGGAATCTCAGCACATTTCTATTTCATTCTGGAACAAAACCTGCTAGTGAGCCTGTGCCGTGGCTCAGCTGCGTTCCTGCAGCTGAAACACAGCCAGCGCTGTGAGGACACAACCAAAGGGACAAAGACACCTCCAGAGCTGGGCTTAGGGGGACAGGAAGCAGAGGAGCAGAGCCAGGGAGAGAAAACATGGGGCAGGAGATGGCAGGAGCCACCGATACACACCCATCACCATGGGGTCTCTGCTCCCCATGGCTTGAGCTGCTCCTTCCCCACCTGCAAAAAACCTACAAAGCTCATTTGTAAATGAAAAAACGACAACTTTATTTTCTTTTTTCCTTCACAAGAAGCACATAAAATATACAGTACATTTGTATAAACAAAAGTAAAAAACCCCACAAACCAAAAAAAAAAGTGCATTCTGCATCCCCTCCTGTGACTGCACAGTACAAAAGATCCTGGGGATTCCAATAGAAAACCAGAAGTAAGGAATACCATGAAAGAAAGGGAGTATTGTTACCATAGAGTACAGCAATACACTGGGAACAGCTACACATTCCCCACCTCTCCTCTCCAGCTCTAACTGGGATGGGTCTCCACCTCCCCAGGTTAGGAGCCCCAGTGATGAGACAAGAGCACGGTGAGGCCAACCAGGAGGACACCTCTTGCTATCACACAGACTGACAAAGCCTGGCCTGCAAATAAGGTGCCAGTTATGGGTTTTCTGGCAGAAGGAGACTGTGGGTTTGGATTCCCACCCAGCAAAGGTGTTGTGGGAGCAGATGGGGAGTGGACATCTCCCTGCACACCTTCCTGGCCACGATCCCGCAGCGATGCATAGATCAGTGGGAGCACTGGGAGCTGCAGCCAGCACTGAACTCTAAGCATCTCAAGCCCTCCCACTTTGGTTTTGCCATGGGGAGAGCAGGAGGGAAGTGGTTAGCAGAGCTGAGCTGGGAGGGAGGGAGGGAAGGGAGGGAGATACACAGAAGTCATAACGGTCTCACTGCTACCGGAAACACCAAAAGCACCAAAAAGAAACTCCCTCCCCAAAGGAACAGCACACAGCAGAGGGGAACAGCTCAGCATAAATACACAGTATTTGTAAACTAGTATTAAGGCACTCCATTGTAAAAGAACAACTGAGACAAGGTGGGAGAGGCCAAACACATCTAAACCTTCTCATGCAACACATCTACTGAAGCCTGCAAAGCAGCAGAGGTTTGGCTACAAAACCCTTGGCCATGGCACACGAGGGCTCCCAGAGCCACTCCACTGCACCTCTATCCCAACAGCCCTGAGCCCATGGGCTTGGTCCAGCCCCAGCAGAGCCCAGGGTGCTGGCATGGCAGGGGGAAGGCTTTTGGGGCTGAGCTACAGCCCAGGGAAGCAAGTTTGTACGTGGCAGAGCTTGGCAGGCACTGAAGAAAACAGGAAGGAAATGTCAATGTTTGCTTGCATCAGTTAACAGAATTTTTCCTGATTTTACTCAAATCCAATCCTTACTTCTCTCCCCTTGGCCACACAGCAATGGGAAGTGTCTGCAGTGCTGGGAGAGCTGCTGGTGCAACACAGAGGGGAGAAAAGCAGCCCTGAGAGTGGCCCTTGGGAGGCTGATGATGGAGCTGGGGCTGTGATCAGACCTGCCAGGTGGAGGTTTGCCAGGTAGGAGGCACACCGACCTCCTGGGTGGCTGCTCCAAAGGCATCCAACAGCCCCAAGGACTCCTGGGTGCCCCCCAACATCTGCCCCCTTCCTAAACCTGGGTGTAAAGGAGGATATAAACCCAGAGAATTTATTGCAGGGGATATGGAGGTGCCCCCATGGCATGGTGGAATTAGGCAGAGTGTTTCAGTCCTGCTCTGAGGACAACCCAGTGTTTTCTCAGCCCAAAAAGCAAAGATTTGTGGGGTCCCCTCCTGCAGCAGCTTTGGCTTTCACAGGTGGAACAGGGAGTGTGCCCTCAGCAAACTGAAGACCCTTCCAGGAGGGACAGTCATTTATTTACTGATTGCCAGTCCCTACAACTCCTCACACTGCACCTAAAATCAGGAGGTCTTAAGGGAAAAAGCTAACCTCAGGGCATCCAGGAGAGCCAAACACATGGCTCCTTTTCTCAAGGCAGTGGATTTTGGATTCATCCATGCTCAAGCCCTGCTCTCTCCCTCACTTCAAAGAAGGGGTTTGGAAGAATGGCTTTGGATGGAGATGCTAAAACATGGGAGAGCTCACACTCACAGCCTGGTTGTTAAAGGAGCAAGTCTATCTGTCTGCCATCACTGACCCCCCCCAGGCCTGTTTAGACCCCCCAAGCCTGCTTCAAGAGCTCACCCTGAAGACACAAGCAGCCAGCATGGTTTCAGATGGGGCTTGGAGAGCACCAAGGTGTGGAGCAATGCTTCTCAAGCTCTTCTTCCCTCTTGACCTGGCCAGGTCTCCCACAGAGCAGTTGTTGCCCTGGCTACCTGCCCAAAATGCTCTAAGAAATGTGCATTTCATACAGCACTGGTGCTGTGCTTTGAGCCTCTCTCACAGCAGGACAGCAAGAGGAGGAGCACATTAAGACTGGTGTAGGACCAGTTGCAGGAAGGGATGTGGTTCCTCAGCTGTGATTGCTGCAGAGCACTCAGCACCATCATGGGCACCTTGCTAAGGGAGAGTCCAGGCAGTGCCCAGCTTCCTCCCCGAGGGTCACACCAGCTTTCCTTCAAAAGGAGATCTCACCCACACCTTCAAGAGTTCTCTCTTGTGACTGAGCTCCTATCCGTGACTGGTCACCCTGAAGGATTCACCTCCCAGGAGCTGGATTTAAGCTTCTGTCACCCCTGGCAGTAGGCTGGTGCAGCGNGACTGAGCTCCTATCCGTGACTGGTCACCCTGGATTTAAGCTTCTGTCACCCCTGGCAGGAGACTGGTGCAGCCCTGGGAAGAGCTGGGACACAGATACCCAGGCTCCCTGCTCTGGGGCCACCCAACTCCTGCCACCCAGCATAAATAACCCCTTGGACCTCAGCAACAGCTTTCCAGGCTGCTGGCAAAAAGCAAAAACACAAGAACCATTCCACCAAAGCCAAGAGCAAGGATCAGAACAGGCACATGTTCACCTAGTCCCTATCTCAAACACATAGGACACCAGCAGAGCTGTACCTCCTCGGCCACCTCAGATCAAGAGCCAACAAAGAAAGGTCCTCAACACAGGATCCACAACACCAACACAGCAGCACACAAAGCTTCACTAGGCTCCACAGTCACTGGCCAGGTTCCTTATTAGAACTGGGACACCACAAACCACAATGACAGCAACAAGCAGCCAAAGAACACGAAGCCTTCTCCACGTGAGCCCACGACAGTGACACAGCCTGGGTCTCACTCCAGCACCAAGGTGGTGACAATTCCCCTGGACACACAGCAAGGACACAACCAACACTAGCAGGTCACAGAGGCAACAGAGACACAACTCAAAACTCCTTCACTTCACAGGTCCCTCTGGCTCCAAACTCCTCTACAGTTATCACGAAGGGAACACCTTCAAACAACAGCAAATATTGGGGGGAAAAGCCTTTTTTTAACCAAAACCCCAAACAAGGAACTGAGACAAGTCAGCAAGAGCAGAGGTAGTGTTCATGTCACCATCAGAAGGATTTCTCTTGCTTTTAACTAGAGACTTGTGTTTGTTCTGCAAAAAAAAAAAACCCCACAAAAACCAAAGGTCACAACTAATTATTTTGTGGAGTCTTTGCAATGGAATATTTCAGCATTTTAGATAGACAAAGAGATACAAATATCTATCCATATGCCCCAGATAGACACTCAAAATCATGTTATTGTACTTGGCAAACAGTTCAGAAAGGAGCATCCTGCAGGACAACAGGCAATGCACAAACCATGGCCTCTCTAAAGCCATGCAACATGTTTTATTTTCCCTTGTGCCATTCAGTATGACCCATTATGGGTTTTTTTCTCCCCATTTCGAGTATAAGGAGGGGAAGAAGAGGTGGCAGCAGGAGAAACTGCTGCAGGTCAGATGATAGAACCACACTGGTGCAATGAATAAATGCTGTAAACACCCACCCCCACCCCCCCACAAATCCACCCTCCCACCAAAAGCATCAACTTTTGCCCATCCAGAGAGTGTTCTTCAAGTTCCTGACCGCTGGCTTGGCTGTCAGATTGGAGGTGACATCTGGACTCGTCAGGGTGGATTGTGGCTCACAGAGCATGGAAGACTCGCTCGAAACAGCCTCTTTGGAGTCCGTGATGGTTGACACATCCATGTCACTTGCTAAGTCCTCAGAGGACAAGTTAAGACATCCCAGCTTGGCGAGAGAATTGGACCTTTTCAGAGGAGAAGACACAGTCAAGCCAGCTAGCCTGAGCCTGGTCTCAATCTCCTGAGTCCTCTGCTTGACGAGGCCAGGCTTGCCGCGCACGCTGTGGATGCTGTCGCTGCTGGAGCTCCGTGTCAGGTTGGAGCTGCGGGAGGATGAGGGAGTGTAGCAGATGGTCTTCAGGAAATCCTTGGTGAAACTGCTGGTGTGCTCCAAACGACACATGAGAGGAGTGGAAGTTTTCTGAGAGAGCCCTTCCAGCATGTGTTTCACCTCTATCTTCTCCATATCATTCTCTGCATCTTCAGCTATCAAGGGTGCTGGGCTCAGCAGAGGGACGAGGCCGTGGTGGGAAATCATCTCCTCACTCTCCTCCTCCAGGATGCCAGAGTCCACTCTGCTCAGGGGGTTCTCTCTGAGCAGCAGGGAGGTGTCTGAGGGCAAGCTCTTCAACCTCTCCAGCTCTTTGGTGTGCTTCCGAACCAAGCCTGCTTTCTGCAGCTGGATAAGAGACTCCTGGTGCTGCATCAGGTAACTGTTTGCACTTGGCTTTTCCAAGTCTTTGCTGAATAAGTACTTCAAATCCTTGGTGGGTTTGTTGTCTTTTCTGCCTAGAGGTTCTTCTTTTACCACGTCAGCACTAAGAAGGCTCTTGTCACAGTGGGAATTTCTCCTGGGCAGCAGAGTTTTGACTGGAGTTTTGGGGGCATCTTTTCCTTTCTCCAAAAAGCCACAGTGTTGATCAAGTGATTTGCAGGTGGCAACCTCCAAAGCTCCAGGCACTGCTGGGAGAGGAAGGGGGGCCTCATTAGTTTTATTCCTGATGGCCTCCTCAGAGTGTGCCTTGCTGGGCAGGTGGTGGTGGGCCAAGGTGGAGTTGATGTGGGAGAGGAGGGCTGGCTGCGTGCAGATGGTGGTGGTGCGACGTGCAGCACTGGGGTTCAGCTTTTCACACTGCTCCCCAAAGGAGTCAGGAGACAAACTGGCTGAGGAATACATGCAGTCAGCACAAGACTGATAGGAAGGCTTCACCTTACTGAGGATCCCAAACACGGCGTCACGCTGCCAAAAAGAGAAACAACAGGTACAGATAAATATGCACATCAGCAGAGAACCATAGAATCCCAGACTGGTTTGGGTTGGAAGGGACTCCAAAAGGTCACCTTAAGTCCAACCCCCATCCTGCAGTGAGTGAGGCACAGACCACAAGACATATTTACAGCTAAGCAGGTTTGAAAGGAAGCCCATTTCCACTTCTCTTAAGGCCCTGCAGCAGGAACAAAAGCCAGGCACTTTCTCAGCAGAGAGTACCTTCAATGGAAGGATACCTACCGGGTCAAGTGATGGTCATGCAAGCAAGTTGCCCAAAGCAGTTTACAGGGCACTCACATCTCTCTCTGGCCTCTAAATCCATAGCTTGGGCAAGCAAAAGCCATGTTGAGAAGCACTTCGAAAAGGAAGAAGCTCATCATGGACTGAAAGGCTTTTATCCAAGTCAAATGACACTGTGCTATGAAGATGAGAAGAGCACTTTCACTTGCAGTAGAGTCAGCCATGCTAATCACCTACATTCCACCTCCATACGCACCTCAAAATCCTCTGGGCAACTCCTTTTGCTGTTGTTGTTATTCAAGTTCTCTCTATTGAGCCTGCTCTCCTCCTTGTGGATGGACAAACGCCGCTTCCACTTCTCCATGGCGTTCTCCTCCCTGACACTATCCTCCCCTGGCTCCAGCATCAGCCTTCCCTTCCGAGGGCTGAAGTCCAGTTTCTTCTTCACCTCCTTCTCAGAGAAGCTACTAAGCTCTGCCAGTGGCTCTGCTGTCTCCAGGGCTTTGGCTGTCTCCAGGGGTCTCCCCTCAGCAGGTGCAGGCAGAGCATCCCTCTCTAGCTCTTCCACCTGGAAAAAGCCTTCCCTGTCCCTGGGCATCTTGTTCTCCAGCAGCGTGTCCGAGAGGCGCCGGAAGCAGTAGTGCAAGGCCTGGGTGCCGGCGCGGTTATCCAGGTAGGCTGCCCGGGCAGGGTTGTCCAGCTCGGCCAGCCGGTTCTCTAGGTCAATGTCTAAGCTCTCCAGTAAGAAGTCTCCTGAGCTCGTGGTGCCATCTGTGTTCTGGGGCAGGTTGCTCTCTGCCTGCTGCTTCCACAGCTTGTTGTGGCGCTGCTTGCTGGGGAGAAGACAGAGATGAGTGAGCACTGTTGTACTGTAGGATGCTCAGCTCCAGGAACTTCCCTCCCTTCACTGCTGCTGGCTCCAGCCTTGCAGTCCCACCTGGTCAAAACCATCTTTAACAGCAGAATTTGAGCAGTCTCTTTGGCCCAAGCAGATTGACAGCAGTGCCCTGCACCTCACCCATGATGGGAACAGCTCTTGGGAGAAGCCTCTCAGGGCAGAGGGGCACAGAACCACCTGTCAGAGCAAAACTCTCTGAACCAGCATCTCTGCACGTCTCGTGGCACAGTTCCTGCTCAACCAAAGTCAAAAGTCTTCCTCCTTTTCCCTCTAGCAGAGCATGCAGAAACCCTTATGAGATACTGCAGCCCTTGCAATGAGAAAGACTTGTGACTGGCATGGTCACCCAGAACTGCACATGATTCACCTCCAGCACTGCCTGAGCTCAGTTCTGCCTCATAAACCAAGAACAATGTTTTGCTGCCAAGAAACACCAACATTGCTTCCAAAAGGCACAGAAACCCTCACTGAATTAAAGCAGATCTCCCTAGAAGACAGCTCATTTCCATCCTGGGAGGCCTGGCACAGAAAAGGGTTAGAAAAAACACAATTAGCCCAAGCTTCTGCATCTTCCCTTGTGAAGAGAACCATTCAGACCACCACAGCAGTGGTGTTCTGCCAGTGGCTCCGAGCATGACACCCAACTGTGCAAGATGAACCTGCTGCCTGAGCAGAACTCTCCATGGGGATTGAGTAGTATTTGGTGATAAAAAAAAACAACCATGAAAGGTTGCCTACAACTAGAATCAGAGAATCATTAAATTTGGAAGACCTCATCAAGTCCAACAGTTAGCCTAACACTGCCAAGTCACCACTAAATCATGTCCCTAAGTGCCACATCTACATAGCTTTTCAACTCCTCCAGGGATGGTGACTCCAGCACTGCCATGGGTAACCTGTTCCAACGCTTAACCACTCTGTCAGTGAACAAACTGTTCCTTATCTCCAACCAAAACCTCCCCTAGCACAACTTGAGGCTGTTTCCTCTCATCCTGTTGCCTCACAGAATTGTTAAGGTTGGAAGAGACCTCTAAGATCATCATACCTGTCACTACCATGCCACTTTGTTACCTGGGAGAAGAGACCAACCCCCACCTCACTCGCACCGAGTTGTAAAGAGCGAGTTGCTCTCTCCCTGAGCTTCCTTTCCATCCTGCAAGTCACCTTCCCACCTCCAGCCATCCTGTCTCCTTACCTGGCATCTAAAATGCCTTCATACTCCAGCAGCTGTCTCATGAAGCCTGCATTGGGCCTGGCAATGCTGCGTTTTTGCTTCACATAGTTGTAAGCCTTCTCTAGCGACCAGCCGAACTCCTTCATCGCGTACGCGATCACCGTCGAGGCCGAGCGGCTCACGCCCATCTTGCAGTGCACCAGGCACTTGGAGTGATTCTTCCTGCACAAGGACAAACAGGACAATCCATCTCACCTTTTCTGCTTATGGGACTTGCTGCTATCGTGGTAGATGGTAGAGAGACAGTGCTTTGTCCTCCTGAGCACTCAAGCAGCTTGGTTAAGTAGGTGAGAAATGGTTGGAGTTAAGTTGGCCGTGAGAAGCATCTCTCTGCAGACAAGGTGGAGTTGAAGGGCAGCCTCAACCATGCTGGCATTTCAGAGACCTTGAATCTCTAGACACAGGAACAAGCAGGAACAACCTGAGTGTAAAAGGCCAGCAGAGCTGACAGGCTCTGTCACCATCTCCTGTCTGCAGAGGTAGCTGGGGCTAGTCCAGCATGGATATATACTGGAGGATTTCCAGAGCTTCTTGAGAAGAGGAAATGTCCTCATTTCCTTGTGCAAGCAAAACAAAACAATAATAATAATAATAATAATGACAAATATCATAGGCTAGGAACAGGTTAATGCCAGTACAGGAAGAGACAAGGAATGGGGAAGTTCTAGGGACACAAAAAACAAGCAAAAGCAGCAATGTAAAAAAGTCCTGTTGCCTCTTCCAGTGGTGATGTGGCTTCAGGGGGAGCTCAGCTCCATGCTGGATGAGACCCACAAGGTGTCAGACCCATGGATGTGCTCTCACAGCAAGCTGTGTGTGCCAGCTCACTTACTTGGCCTTGTTTATGAAGTGGTATGCCTCATTCCAGTGAGCCAGGAGGTCTGTGGTCTCCTCATCATACACTCTGATATTGTGATAAGCAAACAATCCAGGGAAGAAATTATCTATTTCTCTGGTCACATTCAAAATGTAATCAATGCTGCAGAGAACAAAAAAAATGAAGTTAAACTGCTTGTGATCAGGAAAGGGAACTGAGATCTGACACAACACCAGATTTTATCTCCAGCCCTAAATCCCCAGCCCCTGGGGCACTGGGTGGCACAGGTCACACACGTGTGTCCATTCACCCATCTCTCACCACCAGTATATCCCATTCACAAAGCATCAAAAGACCATGGGCACAGGAGGGAAAAGTTTGTTTTCTCTTCTCTGCCAAAGCTTGGTAACCTAACCAGAAACTCCTCCCTGTGTGCCATGTGCAGCTTCTGGGAGGCTGAGAGGAGAAAAGTCCATCAGCTGCAAGGAATGTTTGGGCAAAAGCTGGCAGCAGATCCCAGGAAATCACCATTTTCACCTGCAGGCTTTAGCTGCTAACTCCTCCTTTTCTCTTCTTTCTGACCAAAACTATCATCTGAGAATCACAAGATATTCCTGCCAAATATGACAGCAAGGATTAGCATGTACCCAGGGAGAACAAATGCCCATATTGATTTATTACACCTCCTATCATCCAGACAAATCAAGGACACAGGAGATCTGTTCCAGAATTTGTCTACCTTTGATTATTAGATGCTACATGTCCAGATGCCTTCCCCATAATATTAACATGCTGGTTGATTAACTTGTTCAAAGACATTCAGACATCTGTTCCCAAGGACTCCAAATGAAACAGTTTTAGTCCTGCTGTTGAGCAATATTTTGCAGTTTCTCACCCCAAGCTTGCTGTGTGCCTTGGGGCAAGCAGCAAACATTTCTCTGCAAAACTCTCCCTTGTCCTAAAAGCATGAATGTCATCGAGCCAAGAAGTGATGTGGTGATGAGAGCCTGGTGAAAGACAACCCTGCAGCTACCTGTTTGGGCAGGTGAGGTGGGGATTGCTCAGCCACAGCAAGTTCTGCTTCATTTAGATGGAGTTTTTCCCCCCCTCCTAAGCCTAGTGCTGTGATATATTTGCTCTTCTGCAGCCTGCAGGAGTTCACAGCTGACACAAGAATATGTATGGGCTATTTCACACTCTGCCTGCTACACATTGAAGGGGTTTGGGAGATCTTGATGTCTTTCCCCAGTGAGAAGTTTTGCTATATTCACTCTGCATGTTATTGATAGAAATGAGGTAAGGAAGATTTCTTGACCAAGGTTTCCCCCCCCAGAATGGCTGGGGATGGGCCCAAATTCATCCCTACAGTCTACAAACATCATCTCAAGAGACCTGAAGGTAAGTTTCAGGGCCTGAGTATGACATACATGGCATGGAATACCTTGTTTTGACTCAAACTAGGACAAAGCTCAAGGCAAATGCAGTTGTTTGCCTTTCCCCTGGTGCTTGGAAGGTGCAGTACTCACCCTGAGCCCTGCAGCTCCTCGAGGTTGGAGGCATTCCACTCAGAGCCCTGCAACAGCCATAAAACACAGGTTTCAAAGGAGCTGGAGAGCCTCCCTTTTGCCTAAAGCTCTGCAACCCTCCAGCCTCAATCATTTTCCTTAGCTGCCAACTGAAATATTGGTAGTAGCCTCTGAAACAGGAATATAGCAGCAGGGCAGCCAGTGCTGTGGCTCAGCACACAGATATCCTGTCCTGGAAGGGCCAAGGGCATTAGAGCCTCACCTACACAGTTGCTTCCAGGCCTGTGTGTGACTGAGCACATGCCACATCCCCATCCTCAGCCACTCTGGATTTTTAATCCCAGAGGTAAAGAGTGTGGGGACAGAAAGTGAGTACAGAATCACAGACTCATTCAGGTTGGAAGAGATCTCTAAGATCATCAAGTCCAACCATCTACCTATCACCCCCATGCCTCTAAACCATGGCCCTAAGTAGCACATCCATACATTTCTTCAAGCCCTCCAGGGATGGTGACTCCAGCACCTCCCTGGGCAGCCTGGGCCAAGACTTAACAACCCTTCCAGGAAAGAAATTCCTCCTGACATCCAGTCTAAATGTGTGGCATGACTGGAATCAGAGATATATGCAAAGTGAGGCAAATCCTGAAAGCGATCAGGGAGGTTACACCTGAGATCTTCCCCAGAGTGTGCAAACCAGAGAGCTAAAAGGGGTTCAGAAAGCAGGTTTTGCCCTCAAACACAGGCACTATCTCTGACTCTCAACAGAAAAAAGGACCTAAGCATCAGGGGCACAAATGATTTCACCTCAAGCAAGCCTTTGTTCCAGATGGTAAGCCTGGTTTTGCTTGGAGTACCATCTAGTGGTAACTCTCACTGCTCCTTGCTCCCTGAGCAAGCTGCAACAGAACAACACCCTCAGCCTTATTCTTGACATACTTCAGGCCATGCCTACAACAGCTTCCTAGGCTCAGATGAGATACAGTGACCCTAATAAATCCGAGTGGAAGAGCAAATGCCTGCCCCACCAGGGCAGCACCCACAGCTAGACCCTTTGTTGGCCACAAAAGAAAAAACCCACTGCTAGAAATAGAAAATGAGTGTGTGCAGAGAGAACTTGAGCTATGCCATGGTGTGTCTTGAAACTGGACCAACCTGCCAGGAAAGAACCATTAAATTAAGTCCCAGAAACAAGAAGATAACTAGAAAGAAAGGGCTTCTCTGTAATATGGGTCCTGGAGTAAACTCTGCCCAGAGTGGGAAGTAAGCTGGACCTCCTGCTCAGAGAATCAATCATTTGGGTTGGAAAAGATCTCTAAGATCAAGTCTAACTGTTAACCTAACACTGCCAAGTCACCATTAAACTATATCACAAAGTGCTATGTCTACACATTTTTTTAACCCCTCCAGGGATGATGACTCCACCACTGCCCTGGGCAGCCTGGGCCAGGCCTTGACAACTCTTTCCATGAAGAAATTGTTCCCAGTATCCAACCTAAACCTCCCCTGGTGCAACTTGAGGCAGTTTCCTCTCATCCTATCACTTGTTCTTTGGGAGAAGAGACCAACCCTCACCTGGCTCCAACCTCCTTTCAGGGAGTTGTAGAGTGAGAAGGTCTCTCCTGTGTCTCCTCTTCTCCAGACTAATCAACCCCAGTTCCTTCAGCTTCTCCTCACCACACTTGTGCTCTAGACCCTTCACCAGCCCTGTTGCCCTTCTCTGGATACACTCCAGCACCTCAATGTCCTCCTTGGAGTGAGGAGCCCAAACTAAACCCAGGATTTGAGCTGTGGTCTCCCCAGTGCCTAGACCATGAGGACAATCCCTGCCCTAGTCCTGCTCCAAGCCAGGATGCTGTTGGCCTTCTTGGGCACTCTGCTGGCTCAGCTTCAAACCTGCATACTGCACATGTCAGCCTTGCCACCACATGCAGCTTCCCCTAAGCCCAACCACTTGTCAGCTCACTCCCACTGAGCCTCCTGCTGTTCTGGAGCTCCTGAAGCAGCATCTTACCAAATATAAATGATCAAAAATCAGAGAAGGTTTGTCCATCTGACCCAGGATCAGCAGCATTTCATTGTCTATGAATTCCTTGAATTCCTTCAAGTTGCAATTCATGTGTTTCTCCAGCTCATTTCGGATCTGCAGAGCAGAACACAAAGGATGGCACCTAGAAACAGGTCTGTCTAGCAAACATTCCTTGGCACTCCTTTGCAAAATACTTTTTTTTTCTGTACTTTATTAAAAACAGCAAGAGGGATTCAACCTTTCGGAGCCAAGGAATCTCACTATCTGGCATCTCTCCCAAGTATCCCACACTGAACATCTGTAAATAAAGCTTCAGATCTAAGTACAAAACAAAAATGTATTTTGAGGTACCTGCTTCAAAATAATTCAACAGATAAAAAAACCCCAAGGTCTTGGATAAAAAAAAAACAAGACCACTGAGTCCAGCAGTTAACCTAACACTGCCAAGTCACCACTAAACTAGGTCCCTAAGTGCTATGTCTACATGTTTTCTGAACCCCTCCGGGGATTGTGACTCCATCACTTCCTTGGGCAGCCTGGACCAATGCCCAACCACTCATTCAATGAAGAAACTGTTCCTCATGTCCAACCTAACCACCCCCTGATGCAACTTGAAGCTATTTCCTCTCATCCTGTCACTTGTTCCTTGGGAGAAGAGATCAACCCCGACCTGGCTCCAACCTCCTTTCAGAGAGCTGGAGAGAGCCAGAAGGTCTCCCCTGAGCCTCTTTGTCTTCAGCTTAACCAACCCCAGTTCCCTCAGCTGCTCCTCAGAGCTCTACATCCCTCACCTATGTACCTGGAAGTCACATATTTGCTACTAAGGTCTTGGAAAATGCACTCCAATGCTGCCATTAGCCTGATTTCCCTGCTGGGAAAATCCCAAGAGCAGAGGCTTTATGGAACAGATGGAAATCCACACTCCAAAGGCAGTGACATCCAGTCATATGGTGTCTCCTCATGAGCACAGCACTCTCTGGGAATGGTGTCTAGCAGGAGGAATAAGAGAGCAGGAAGTTTTATATTTACCTCCTTAGAAGTCACATTTTCCAGGTCTTTACTCATCATGATGCTCCGGAGCTTGGCTTTAATGAGCCTTTCTGTTCTTTCCCTTTCAGTGGGCCTGAGAAGGAAAAGGAGAGGATGTCTCCAAGCTGGCAGTAAACAGATGGTGCAACTCATCCAGTACATGGTGGTAAAGACTTATATGAAAAGCAATTTTTATNTCTGCTGGCCACGCTCCTCTTAATGCATCCTAGGATGCCATTGGCCTCTTGGCCACAAGGGCACATTGCTGCCTCATGGGCATCCTCCTAGCCACCAGCACTCCTAGAGCTTTTTCCCCAGGGCTCTTCTCCAACACATCAGTTCCTAGCCTGGACTGATACATGAGAGTCATGGAAGGAAAACGTTTGAAGGCATTTATGGGAAAGAAAGGAAATGAAGCAGCAGAGGAAGAGAAGGGAGAAAGGGGAGAGCTAAGCCAACTTGTTCTAACAGAATTGAGAACTGACTTGTCCACAAAGAGGGCTGGAGAGTCAGGGCGGGTGGACTCCAGGTCCTGCATGGCATTCCACTCGTTGATGCAGCTCTGCTCTGAGCTGATGCAGCTCTCGTAGTACGTGGCCCAGACCAAGGCCATCCCACCTGGGAAGTAGTTGTACCTTCTTGCAACTTCACAGGCTTTGTGGAGGATCTGTAAAGCAGACCTGTGAGTTTGGAGAACAAATTGGGGCAGATGTCAGCAGCACAAAGAGGAAAGAGCAGGATCTGAGTGATTTTCATAAAGGAAAAAAAAGGTTTTCGGTCTCATTTGTTGCAGTTTAGGTTGTTTTGAGAACAGCAGATTTGTTGTATCAAGAGTTCAAACAGGGCACAAACTGCACCTTGGAGGCCTTCTCCAGAGCCTGTCCAAGGCAGAGGCTGCAATCTTCTCCTGATTAACAGGCAAGCACAAGGCATAAGTCACTCTGGGATCTAATCATTAGCTAACTCGTAAAAGCCAGACCGAAGGAAAATAAAGAACATGGACAATTTTCAAACCACCTTCAGAAAGAAAGTCAAAAGCATATTTACCAGCATTCTTGGCCCCTGACATGCTCCAGGGACAAGGCCCAGATTGGGTCATTTGTTTTTGCAAATTCTAGCATTACTTTTTCTTTCCTTCCCTCCTCTTCTCCCTCTGCTCTGACGATGTCGCTGCACTGAATACATTAACCACATCCAAGGCTGCCAACAGGAGGGGATGAGTTCAAATCTGACAGGAATAGGAGTTTCATTTGTTTCTCTACCAAAATCATCCCTAGCATGACATCCTTCTCTCCATCTGGATCATCTCCCTATCAGATGCTGCAAGGACAGGGATCTCTGGAGGCTCCAATAGGAGCCAGGAAACTGCCCAAGGCTGAAAGGGATGCATTTGTTCTGTGTGGGGCTGGGTAGCAGCCTCTTCAGGGAGGAATTTGCTGGCATAGCCCCTGCTGATTCAGCCACCTCTGCTTCAGTGTTTTGGAATCCCTGCACATGGGAGGGGTGACAGGAGCTGAAAGGTGAAGAGGCACCCAGGGTGGCAGGAAGCCCAGTCTGGTACCAGTTACACAGGGAATGCCACGGGACTGGCAACGGCTCCTGAGACTCCTCCTGCAGCCTGAGGACTTCATGGAATCATAGAATGGTTTGGGTTGGAAGGGATCTTTAAGGGTCACCTAGTCCAACTCCCCTTGCAGTCAGCAGGGATCTCTCCAACTAGAGTAGGCTGTTCAGAGTCTTGTCCAATCTGATCTGGAATGGTTTCAGGCCTGGGACATCTACCTCCTCTCTAGGCAACCTGGGCCAAGGTCTCACCACCCTCAGCATTAAACATTTCTTCCTTACATCTAGTCTAAATCTCCCTCTTTTAGTTTCAAACCATCACCCCTTGTCCTGTCACAAAAGGCCCTGCTAAACAGTCTCTCCTCATCTTTCTTATTGTCCCCTTTAAGGACTGAGAAGTAGCATTGCTCCCTGCTAACCCAGGGAAGCAGCATACCTGCTGCAGCTCACAGAAACCCAGTTCAGGAGAATGTTACAAGGCAGGTTATTTGTTTTCCATTGATTCCCAGAAATGACAGTTTCTTTCCCAATAAAGCTAATTAAACCAGACATACCACATGGCTTGAACTGACACTGGCTTGAAGATGTGCATCCTCCCTGCTGTGCTCACACTGAAGCCACTAACAGAGAAAGAGGAAAGCAAAGCCAGTCAGAAGCTGCTCTTCTGAAGCCTCACAGGCTGCACAGGAGCACTCACAGCCCAGAGGAATCAGGGAGGAGGAGCTGTGTCCCTGATTTGTTCCACCATCCTCCCAAACAACAATGGCAAGCAAACACCCTCCTCCCTGGGGGCCGGAAGGGGAGCTCCACCCCACCAGGGGGGGTTCAGGGAACATTCCCTGGGGATCACAGCTTCCAACTGAGCAGCTGGAGGGCAGCAAGATATAAACCTCACTGTCTGAATTAAGAGGACTGCAGCCATGATGCAGAAAAACTGGAGCTGCATTTGCAAGGTGATGGGAGGATTGCTCCTAGAGCAGCTCTCAAGCAGGGAAGGACATCCACAGTTATCCTTTTCATGTGGTTTCTTACCCATCACCATCCAGATGGATTTTAGTGTCACTCCAGAGACGAAGAACCATTCCTATGGTGCAGCTTTTACTGGAAGAGAGATTGTTAGAGAGGATGTTCAATAGAAGCCAAGCCCATAGCCTACATTATTAATACTCTTCAATATTTAAGATCCTCAAGTCTTGTTCTAGCTAATTTCCACTCACCTCTTAGGCCATCAAATGCACAACACACAAGGAGACAGGCAGCTGAAATCTAAAGGGTTTGCTTTGCTATTAGCATACTGATTGCTCCACAGGGCTGGAGAAACATCACAGGAGCAGGAATGAACATCAGCAGCTCTCCTCTGCCCCCCTCCAGAGCCTGCTGGAAAGCACTGCATGCAGTCCTTGCTCCATCATCTCTCCTGCTCTCTCACCCTCATGAGCTCAGCACAAGGCAAGCTCCCCAGCAGGTCCTAAGAGCAGAGCAGAGTGATCTGGCTGCAGAGATTCAGCTCACTGAGGTGAGGCAGAAAGTGAGCCCTGGCAGGTGGCAGAGCAGCCACCCCACCCTCTGCAAAGAGGACCCACAAGGCCTCTCAAAGGACTGTGCTCCATCTGCACTTCATCACTCTGGCTGCTAGGAAAGACCAACATGCATTTTAGGAGTTGACCTAACCCAAAAGAACACTTGCATGTCAGAGGTGCAAGCTGGCAAGAAATCCATCCCATCATGGGGGTCCAAAAACTTCCAACCAGTTCATTATTAAGTTACTGTGATAGTAAAGGTTTAAGGAGATTGGGATGCACAGAACCAGTTTGCAAAGGTCTCAGGTTTTGGGTTATTCTTTCCCTTGCTTTTTTAAGCCTTCAGCTGCTTTCTGCAGCAGATCAAAGGAGGTGACAGGCCTGTTTGAACACACATGTGGACAAGGTGCACTTGAGAGCTTTGTGAGAGGAAAATGGTTTCTATTAAACGCATGTAAAAGGAATAAAACCCACAAAAGCATCTGACTAGTCCAACTGCCAGCAGGGACATTGCAGCCCCAACACAGAGCCATGGAGTCACTCAGTAAAGTTGCTAATGCCAACTGACTTCTTAAGGCATGAGGCTTACCCTTAATTAACCAAAAAGTGTGGCTTTCAGGGCAGACACTAACTGCAATTGCAGCTACAACTAGGATAGATTTGTTGTAACTTTTCCAGCTTTCCTCTTGTCCCACATCAACAGCCACCAGAAGCACATTATGGGTAGGTGGTCTCAGATTTGGTAGTGCAAAAGCTCTCTCCTTCCCCTTAGAGTGATGGAAACAACCACTAAGGCCTTCCAGAAAGCACACAAAAGCCACACTGGCTGCACCAGCATAACCTGGCAGCCTGCTAAATCCCAGGAGAACAGAAACAACAGGCTGGAATCTGTGATTTCTCCCTCCAGCTCTGCCAAACCAGCCCTGCCTCTCTGACCCAAGAGCTTCTCTGCCTTGGTTTACTCACCTAGGACTGGAATAGTGTGAGAGAGGCTGTGATAAAGTATTTTATTTGCCTTTCAAAATATTTATGATGTACTCTTATCAGTCAGACAAAAGAAACAGCTCATTACTGACACATTTGTTTGTTGGTTTTGGAGGTGTTTTTTGATGTTCTTTGGCAACCAAGCTACCCTCCCCAAAGCAGCTCCATTGCATCATACCAGCAACAGGCCTGCAATCTGCTGGACACAATCAGTTCCAGTTTTGCAGATGTGTCTCTGCAAGAGCATTTTGTAGTGAGCAGACAGCAAACTACCCCAGATGAGATAGATCTGACAGGACTAGAGATGGATTACATGTGAGACTGTGAAAGCTTTCTGGAACAAAAAGAAATCACCCTCGCACCTTCGTTCAGCAGTCAGAAAACTCCACACGTGTCCTTTCTCTGGTTAGAATTTGTGTAAGCCGACTGCTTGGAGTGAGAACCCAGCCTTTCTTTAGACATACCTCTCCTTGCTGGAGAAATCCACTCCCAGCAGAATGTTCTCCTCTGTGTCCTGTCTTCCACTGCTGTACACAACCACCATGTACCGCACGCGGTCTGTCCAGACGCTTTCCAAACGCACAGCCTGCAGAAAGGGCAACAGCAAGCTCTCCAAATTAGCTCTTGGATAAGTATTACTTCCCTTGCTGCCTAGTATTGGGGTTTGGTTTTAGTTGGTTTTGTGTTTTTTTTTAAGGTGTAATTGTGCCCAAAAGCTTTATTTAGTTGCAGTATGAAAGAGATCTTACAGCAAGGCTAGTTGCCAGTTTGACTTGGCATGGAGCAGGGAGAAGATTAGCTCAGATTATTTGCCTCAGAGAAATACTACAAAGTGTGACCTGAAGGTTTGTTCTAAAGAGGTTCAAACTAGAAAGTTGGTAAAAACAGTGCTCATGCACTGACCTGAGAAAAGAGGCAGGCTTAGAGGATTCTTCCACTCACAAGTCTTTACTGAAATATGTTAGTGATGCTGGAGAGGATAACAGAGACAGACTTTCCTGCAGTGACTTTTACAGCAGATTGCTCTAAGAGAAAGCCTAGCTTCATTTGGATGCAATTTCAGCACTGACTTGAGTGTCCTCTAGCACCAGCAAGCTCCTGTCTCTTCTCCTGTGTTAGTGTTTGCCAGCTGCCTGGAAAATTGAATCTATAACAAAACAAACCCACTTCAGACAGATTAGTTCCCTGACCTAACTCACTAGCTGGATGTAAGGACCAAGGCAAAAGGAACGGACAGAAAAAGGTGGTAGGGCTGGCAGCCAGCACAGAGTTAAGCTGACTCTGAAAGAGCTGAGATTTGCCAATGCTTTTCATGAATCTCTACAGGTCTGTTTCAAATGCCTCCCACAGAAAGGAGAGCAGGAACATGCATCTTCTCTCACCAGTTTGATCCTGTCCTCACAGCGAAGGAGGTTGATCATCACCTGGAGGTGCTGGGGCAAATCACCTGCAGAGAAAGCAGAGAAATCCTCAACAAGGGTCTCTTGCTGCACTAAGAATGGGTAGAGTCTTGACCTTACATGAAATGAGGTGTTTCTAAGTAAACAAATACCATTTAAGGGAGCCCAATTAACTTTGCTGTCTCAGGGACTACTAACAGAAGAGAGCTGCTTGGATGAATGTTATCTGGCTGGGTGAGAACTCAACCTGATGGCATTTGGAAGCTACCAAATCTACTGAGCCCACCTGTGACTGGCACAAATGATGATACTCTTAAGAGAAGACAGAATGATATGAGGTAGGAGGAACAACTCTGATCCAAAAAAAAAAGGGAGAAAAGAAAAACTTTGACTTGTGAAACAGAAAGAGTATTGTGAGATCAGCCCCCTTGGGATTATGGAGGGTCTGCCTGAAGATGAGAAAGTGCTGAGGAGGAAGGGCTGCAGGAATAGCCCAGTTTGGGTGATGGATCCCTTCAAATACAGTGCTGCTCATGCAACAAGCCCCTCAGGCTGTAGAGTGGTGGGTACATTTCTGTTTGGTGAAAGCAAGCCTAAGGAACAAGGAATCTACATGAAAATTAACCAAGTTCCCATCTAGTAACTCAGTAATGCACTCATAGCTTTCCATAGCAGATAAAATTCCTTCTGTAGGATGTTTGCTGGGTCTATAAAATTGCTGACAATTAAAGAAAGCCCAAGCCAAGCTTGGCATTCAAACACCCTCTTTGTGCTTGGAGTGTTTACTAAGCAGCAGACACACAGTACCACACTGTGCCTTTCCCACATGCTCCTGCTCTCAAAAGGCCCCAACAATCTGATTTCTTCTTTCCCAGTGAGCACTTAGTCTAAAACTGTCCAAGACAAAAGGCAGAAATTCACTGGGTATGTAGAATCCCCTTCTCTGCTATCAATCCTTAGGTACTTTCTCCATACAGTTCCACACCATTTCTTCTCACCAGTCTGGCACACTGGAGGGGACTGGGAGAAGAAGGAATGTAAAACTGTTTCTTACTCAGCTATGATGCAACTTCTCTCTCCTTCTGACTCCATGTACCAGTAATAGAATCATTAAGGTTGGAAAAGACTTCTGAGACCATGGAGTCCAACATCAAAACCATGGCCCCAAGTACCACATCTCCATGGTTTTTGCACACTTGCAGGGATGCTGATTCCACCACATCCCTGAGCAGTCTGTGCCAAAGCCTGATAACCCTCTTGGGGAAGAAATTCTTCCTAATATCCAAGCTGAACCTCCCCTAGCACAGCTGGAAGCCATTTCCTCACCTTTACTGACAACCTCAAAACAAAAGCAGCATGAGGTAGTTTCAGGAAAACAAATGCTGTCAGCTGGCACCAGAAGTACCAAGCTTCAGATTATTGGAGGCTGGGGGAAGAAGGGAGAGATCAAATCATTGAAACACAAGTGACATTTCTTCATCTGCTTTACTCAGCAGGTTGTAAAATGCCCACTGTGACAATCAGAGGAGTCACCCACCAGCCTGTCCACGTGGATAGGGTGAGCAGCAAAGCAAGGGAAAGGTAAAAAGGGAGGTCAGTAGGTGATTTAATCCACTACCTGCATGTTTGTGAGGATGCTGGAGGCTTCTCTGGCCCTGGGAGCTGCTTCCTTGCTGTAGGAAAAGAGCTGCACCCTTCACCATGAAAAAGCTCTCGCTTAGGCTGGAAAACAAAGGAGAGAGGAAGTCAACTGAGAGGAAATATCAGTAAAATGTGTGCTCAGGTCTGTATGCTGTGGGAAGGAAGGGCTTCCCCTCACTAAAACACAGCAGGATTTTACCCTGAGAAGCTGTTCCTGAGAGTTTGATCCTGCCACAAGCCCAGCATGGCTCCAGGATTATTCATCTGTCATTTTCCATCAACACTTTATTACTTGGCCATTGCAGGAGAGACTTGCCTGAGCTGTCAGAGACTGGAAATGACTTTACCATTGGGTTATCAAACTCTGCCAATTAGGAAGAGTAGAGGGAAAGACTTATTACAGGCTTAGACCTGTCAAAATGACTGAAGATCAGGTTCTGAGTCAATCAGTTCCTACTAATTTCAGGTCTTGAGATTTCTTCGGAATGCAAACTACCCAAAGAACAGACAACCAGAAACTGTCTGTAGTTCAAGAGGAAGGGAAGGCAGATGGAACCTGCACGTCACGAGAGAAAGGAAACTGCTCTGAAACCTCAGGGGAACAAACAACTGCCACAGCAACACAGATTTTCATAAAAACACAGAATGGTTAGGGTTGGAAAGGACCTTTAAGATCATCTAGCTCCAACCCCCCTGCACAGGCAGGGATATCTTCTACTAGATCAGGGTACTCAGGGCCCCATCCAACCTGGCCTTGAACACTTCCAGGGATGAGGCAGCCACAACTTCCCTGGGCAACCTGTTCCAGCATTTCACCACCCTCATAGGAAAGAATTTTTTCCTAATGTCTAACCTAAATCTTCCCACTTCAGGTTTATAAGCATTTCTCCTTGTCCTCTCACTATGCACTCGTGTAAAAAGCCCTAGCCCAGCTTTCTTGTAGGCTCCCTTCAGATATGAGAAAGCTGCTCTAAGGGCACCTCAGAGTCTCCTCTTCTCTAGGCTCAACAACCCCAACTTAGAATCATAGAATCCTAGAATGGTTTGGGTTGGAAGGGACCTCTGGAGCTCATCTAGTCCA